>JAQFVV010000037.1:0-546718 GCA_028023455.1 Epiperipatus broadwayi | reverse complement strand
TTTGAGACCGAAAACCGCTTTTTTACGCATTAAAAAAAAGTTTACAATTTCGACCGCAATAGCGTGCAAACCGTATACGTCACAGTTACGCTTTTTTTTTCTTTCTCTCCGCCATTTTTCTATCTTTTTGTACGTCTAAAAATTTTTTCTGTGCGATGAAAATTAGATTTTTTATAGCAATTTTTGTAAAGTACATTATTAAAATTTTGTAAATTTTTTTATCTTTCTAGATTTTATCAACGGATAAAAAAAATATACGGAGAAAACAATTATTTTCGCCGCTGAACGTAATTATCATTCTAACGAACTTTTCTGTTGATGTGTTTGATTTTGAGGTTTCGTATTCCGATTACCCGTAAGTATTCATCATCATCTGATATATAATAATTGCTTGTAATTCCTTTGGGTTATTTATTTTATTTTATTTACTGTTTTTATACATTTCATTGTAGATAAGTTTTTATTCATTTTATAGCATACTTTGCTATTATGGTTTGCTATGTAATAATGCATAATTTAGCTCACCCTTACCCTCATGATATTCCAATAATATAGTAATTATTTTTTACATGCATAACTTAGAATTTACTACGTTTTTATTCATTTCATTGTAGATAACTTTTTATTCATTTTATAGCATACTTTGCAGATAACTTTTTATTCATTTTATAGCATACTTTGCTATTATGGTTTGCTATGTAATAATGCATAATTTAGCTCACCCTTACCCTCATGATATTCCAATAATATAGTAATTATTTTTTACATGCATAACTTAGAATTTACTACGTTTTTATTCATTTCATTGTAGATAACTTTTTATTCATTTTATAGCATACTTTGCAGATAACTTTTTATTCATTTTATAGCATACTTTGCTATTATGGTTTGCTATGTAATAATGCATAATTTAGCTCACCCTTACCCTCATGATATTCCAATAATGTAGTAATTATTTTTTACATGCATAACTTAGAATTTACTACATTTTTATTCGTTTCATTATAGATAACTTTTTATTCATTTGAGAGCATACTTTGCTATTATGGTTTCCTATGTAATAATGCATAATTTAGCTCACCCTTACCCTCATGATATTCCAATAATGTAGTAATTATTTTTTACATGCATAACTTAGAATTTACTACGTTTTTATTCATTTCATTGTAGATAACTTTTTATTCATTTGAGAGCATACTTTGCTATCATGGTTTCCTATGTAATAATGCATAATTTAGCCCATGATTTTTCAATAATATAGTAATTATTTTTTATCCCCATAACTTACACTTTACTAAAGTTACTACTGTTATTTTTTTTTTGATCCACACTAAAACCTTGCATTTCTAATCCACACAAAACCTTGCATTTCTAATAGATATCCTGCATAGAGGGCCTAGAAAAACAACTGCTTGCAAGAATAGAACATACAGGGTGTCAAGCAGAAAAACGAAATTGAAATGGTCACCTTTTGCCACATTACACCAACAATCTGTAACTCAGGTAGGTCATGTTATATATTATTTTTTTCTGCATTTTATGACGAATGTGATGAAGCTGTCTATGAAATTGTCATTTTAGGCTATACCTTTCAAAATTGAGAGTTTGTGAACCAATGTAAAAATAAAGATTTTAAAAATGTGAAAAATATCATTTTTTTTTAATTATTTTTTGTGGTAATGACTCACTTTATAACATTCTTTCATAATTGCACTTTATAAAAATGTATATATATATATTTATTTATTGTAATAAATTAGACATTTTATTTAAAATTGTAGGTCCTGTAATTTTTTTTGGGAATTAAAAATGGCCGTTCAGGTCTCTATGGGTTAAACTTGGAAAGATCATATTGATAATGACTGAAAATGAGTTTTTTTATTTAATTTCGATATTTTTCAAAACTGATTAATATTTACAAAAGATAAAAATTTTTAGGCTTAGATTAACATTACGAATATGAAATTTATTTTATTTAGTTAGTTATTGGTTGTAATTTTCCTTTAAAAATCTTCTTAGTAAAAAAGTTTACAGATTTAAATAGAACGTTAGTTATAAGAAAAAAGAATTATTAGAAATCTAATTTAAATTATATAGACACATAGATTACGAACAATTCAGCTCATAATCGCTCAGCAGCCTCCAACCTTTAAATCTTCATGACATTACATTTAATTATTTTATCATAAATATAGATTTATATATATATTCTTTATTAATCTTGAATAAACACATTAAATGCATAAAACTTATAATTGGGGAAGGAGGAAGAGAGGTGAATTATATTTAATCTAGAAAAACTACGAACCCGGAAAGATTAGGAAACCATGACTGCCACATTAACAATATCACAAATATATTATTAAAAAAATAGCTTTACCCAAATTAGGACCATTAGTTTCTCAAAGTGCCTGATAAATCAACAATCTTGTGTAAAAAATAAAACCAAACAATTAGAATGCTTTCCAATAGCAAAAAAATTAACATTACTCTGTCAGTTGGTGGTATACTTTTTTTTTGCATAGAAATCAAAAAATTATTAGTTTAATAAAAAAAGAATCTGAAGATGTCAATATTGTATAGACCTCATACAGATATCGCATAAATTTGAATTTCAAAGTAAGATGACAATGACCTTATTGGTTGCATCATAATATAAAGAAACCCAACAACGCTACTGATTGATAGACTATTGGCTCCAGGCATTTCAGAAATTGCTTTATTCTTTTAGTATTTAAAAAAAAAAAAATTGTAATTTTCAGTAATTTATTTATACATTTAAGCTTATTTATGTAAATATTTATTTTAAACCAAAAAAAAAAAACATGATTACAAATAGATTTCATTTGAAAATATTCGTTTTAAGAAGACAAGCAGTATTCATTCTTTTATGATGCCTTAACTAAAATACAATTTCCATTTTAAAAATGGAATTCAAACGAGAAATATTCCATTCAATAATTTTTATGAATAGGCAATATTACAATGCGATATGAAAAGAGCAAATATGACCAAAATTGACACTAAAATATTTCAAATAAGAGTGGGAGGAACTTAATCTAGACATTTAAAAAGAAACTTCTATGTTATAATAAAGATAAAAAAACTGCAAGAAATTGTTGAGTGTGGAACCTCCTAGTAAAACCCAATCAGGACATATATAAACCATAATTAATTACATAAAATAAAACCTATTAAAATGAATAGAATTTCTTTAATAATAATTATACTACAATGCTATAAGACTTCAGGAAGATTATTATACATAATCTTGAATTATTGAGAAATCGCATTGAACTATTAAGAATAGCATGTGTATAAAAAGTAAAATGATTGGTAACACTTTAAAATAATTAAAAAAGCAGTTTTAACATAAACATATCCAGAAAAATAAAAAAATATAATGGATTATTAAATAATACAATTATTAAATATTTATCTTATATTTGTGTCACTTATATCAAATTTCTGTTTATATTTCATATTTTGATTACCTCATTCTCAAGAATATACCTACCAGTAATAACCTTAGTCCTCGTTCAGAACCTTTGCCTGTTTTTATTTCATCATCTATCTCTCCAAGTCCATGAAGAGAATTGTCCACATATGACATCAAATACTTTAATGCTTCTTCATCAATCATGACAGGAGCTACGCGTTCCAATATTTGTTTGATGACTGTGTAGAAGATGTTGGTCTGAGTAGGATTGCCCAACTTCTTCAACAGTTCTCGCTAGGAGAGATTAAAAAAAAAAAAAAAAAATCACCATAAATTCAAAATGTGTAGTGGTGGACAAATGTTATATTAAGATATATTATATTATGATAACAGGGTAAAGTTTTATCAATTAAAAATCTTTCCAGTGTAAAACATACTATATAATTTTAAAGGAATGAAAAAAATCATAATATTAGTGACAAATATCACCACTACCTAATGATTAAACATAAACAAAATTACATAATGCTTAGAATCAGTATTTATTATTCTTTTGACAAAAGATTCAAGGTCCCTGTCATTAACTCAGAATCAAAAATACTACAATATTATTGCTGATCTATGGAGCTAAATGTATAGGCAGATTGGCATGGGTTCAAACCTTACTATCTAAAATTTTTAGGCATTATTTTGACTAGCAGCAGTTGAAAGCAACTCTCAAATCATTGTTATCTTGGGTAGGCTAGAGCAATCAGTGATTACTAAAATGCATATGTAATTACTATTAGTAATATTTGAACTTCATACTCAGACTAATTACTGACTTTACCAATGAGGTCTAAGATTCAAAATTGGCCTTAATGATAATAAAAATTGGGTTCAATTACTAAGAATAAAAATTATATAAGCAACAGGTAATCAGTGATTTCTCTAGCTCACTCTAGTTGGCTGGTTTTGTTTTATTGCTGAAACCAGATGTGTTGGTGGACGTTTGCTGCATACAGTCAATGATAGTACCTTGAGGAATAAAGTAGAAATCAGTGACGACAATGAGAAAAACAGTTATCCAGTGCTCAATCAATAAAACAAAAAAAACAAATGTATTGCCATCCACTATTCATTCAATGTGTGTATAATTTAGTTTTAAAATATCATTATCACAATTTTTTTAATAGTAATAATATACAGTCACATGTTATAAATGAATAAGCCAATGAGACTTGAACAATCACAAAAAATAATAAATTATGTGTCATACCTGTCCAGGTGAAAATATAAATTAAAGCATATTACTATGAATGATAAAAACCGTTAGGGATTAAGTGATATGTAATACATTTTAGAATAGAATGCTCACAAGTTTCAACAAAATATAATCTATAATAAAACAACTCGATCCAAATTCAGAAAAGGAAAAGTCCTTACAATCAAAAATGGTTTCTTTTACATAACAATATATCATCCCAATAATTAACCAAAAAATAAAAACAATGAAATGAAATGTATATTCTCAAATGTCAATAAAGTATTGCATAAAATGTATCATGAACATTGAAGTTTTGGCTTTACATTTACTGATTTCAGATTTAGAATAAATGATTAAAGCATTTGCACAGTTGATATGCTTAAACACCACAGTATATATAATCACAAAGACAAAATTTCACTAAGGAAGATATGGTAATGTATATGGTCAGTTAAAATATAAGCAAGATACAGAGTGTTAGGCTTCTGATGAAGTTTGTCATATTGTTTTTAGTAAATAAAAGTCATCATATATTCTAACAAGCTAGGTAAGAGAGAAGTAAACTAGTAAAAATAGTGTTAATGACTAGTTCAATAATATATAAATATATAAAATAAAATAATAAGCTAAGTTTTGCAAAAAAAAAACAAAAAAAAAACACACTAAATATATAATCACTTAGAAAATTAAACAAATTCAAACAGATTTCTCAACTATATAACCAATGAATAATTAATTTGTTCTTTGTATTTTAAATTCTTACTGGTAAAATTTCAAACAAATTATTTAGTATATATTTGACTTTTTTTCATTATTCATATCTCAAATGTGTGTGTTGATTGGGAACCGAACCTGGGCCAGCTGCTTGTAAGGCAGCTATGCTAACCACAAAGCCAGCAACGCTTGACATTTTTAATCTATTAAATTTATATATCTACTTTTTACTCAAGACACTTCTGATTATCATCTGGTTTTTTTTTCAATCACATAAATAAAACACATTCTAGATCAAACATTTCCAATTTTAATCAAAATAAAGTTGCTATTAATCTATTCATGCTAAAATAGTCCTCATCAGTTGGTCCAGGTCAAATCTCTTACATACATCTATATCATTTGTTCAATATTTATCAATAAATTGTTACATTTGATTTACAAATGTCAAACTTACTCTGTCCACAATTTTGATAAAAACTTGTTCAAATAATCCCTAGCCCAGATATAAATTTTAAACAAGTTTAAAAAAAATATCAGGGAAAATACAGAAAAAGTTCAGTAATTAGTCATTTTAGGACTCACACATTATCCATACAATCTGTTCATAACTTCTGACTTTTGCTTTACTCTTCCTAAAATCAGAAACTAACTCTTTCTTAAAAATTTATATCCCATTCTTTTCATCTAATTCTCAACCTTCTCCAGTTTCTACCAATTTATAGCCTTGTAATTTTACTATTGCTAAGTATATGACCAATTTTATTTCTTCTGTTACCATTTCTCTTAAAACTTGAATTTTTTTTCTTTCTGACATCTCTTAACAAATTCACTTAATTCATCTAAATCTTTTTTATTTTCTAAATGGACAAATCTCACATTACAGAAAGCTAAATAGTTTGAAGTATTTTCATTATTTATACCGTAAATCTAATGTTGAACATTTTGGCTCATTTACTAAATTTATACAATTCAAACTCTTCTCTCTTCAAATTACTTCTCACAATAACAAAATATTTGGGTTTGGGGGAGTAAGGTCTCAAAAATTACAATGCATAAAATTTCACAAAAAGGTTTTTAATAATTTTGACAAGATTGGTCTAAAATCGCTTTTTAGTTTTGGCAGACTGGTTTCATTGTAACGAGATAAATCTAAAAATGTCAATTTAAATCTATTCGTGAATTTTTTTTAACATATTTATGAAATTTTTAAGACCCTGAAAAAAAAAAAAGATGTCATAGTAAAGTTAGTAGTATTTCATCAAATATGGTATCAATATATTTGAAAACTAATATTTTCAAAATGCTTACACAAATGAGATTTCAAATGTTTGTCAAATAAAATGTTTATATGAATCCACAATCAATCTCATAGTAGTATAAAAATTTAAAAAATGAAATACATTTGATATTTCAAAATGAAAAAAATAGTCTTAACAAAACTTTCTGTTTAAAGATTATATGAAACAAGGAATTAATTCTTTCACCAGAATAAGTTTTTTTTATATTAGCTTGAAAAGTATTTAACAGATTTTTAATTCCATAAAAAATAATAGAATGAACAACTAAAATTAATTGACGAGGATAAAGGAAAAAAAAGTAATATATTTTCTCACTATATATATATAAGTATAAACATAAATTCGATTATCAGAATTAAAAAAGGAAATCACAAAATTTATATTTAAGTGTCTTGATTTCGACTAATTGGAACCCATGCTTAATTTGAATTGTGTTGTTCTTCTTGATTTTAAATTAACCATGTTATGCTATATTTTTATACTTACATAAATACTTACCACAACCTCTTCTGCTTTTTTACAACTACATGTTGGACTGAGAAGAGTTTCCATTTGACTACGCATTTTGGCATCTTCTGTCAATAACTGATTGAACTTTCTCAAGTATTCTTGCACTTTTACAGGTTCGGGTAAAGATTCTTAAAAAAAAATTATTAATGATTAAATAGTATATAGAATTAAAATAGTTGCTTAAAAATTTATTAAAATAGAATGTTGGCTTTCTAATTTTACTTTGATTTGCAATTAAATAACTATCTTCCAGGTAAAGATTCTGTGAACACACAATACATCTCTTCAACATACATATGAGCTTATTATCTATTATAACTTGAATAATTAAAAATTCCTTGGGACATTATTGTTATATATATTTATATAGCATGTTGCATTGTGGTTATATAAAACTTTTATTAAGAAGTTAATAACATTACTAGTTTGGTAGAATATAATCATAGTTAAGTTTGAAGGTTATAATTTCCGATTTATATATTTGACTTCACTGTTATGTCTGTTAACTTTTTAAAAAAGATTTTATTAAGTACAAGAAAGCTAGAAAAATCCTGCCACTGGCAAACTGCTTTAAATAGCTGGGTTAAAAAAAGGCATTCCTAAAAACTATTATTTTCAATCTATATAGACTCAATATTGTAAAAATTTGCTATAAGGATTTTAAAACATTTTTTGAACACCTAGAAACTTAAATTTTTATCTTTGTGTATATATTTTATATTATATAATTTTATGAACTATTAACAATAAATAGTCATTGTTAAAACAATCTAATTTCTTTGATTTTTTTTGTATTTGTTGCATATTATTATAAACCATAAAAATATTGTGCATATATATTTATTTATAATAATACATAAAAACTTTTTTCAAGCAAATATTTTACGCCTTCTTCAATAAAATCATAGTCTATTTTAAACTTTCAACTTACATGACAAACATATCGACATCTAATGTTTTTTATATGAAATGAATATAAAACCAACAATAAAATTACAAAATCAAAATATTTATAAACATAATAATTATACAATACGGATAAAAAAAATGTACACTAAATATAATTATATTATATAATTTTCTGTTTGTTTTTAATTGATCAATTATTAATTATTTTTATTAATATTTTATATATATTCATACAATTTTCTTTATTGTTGTTAATGTAATTAGTTTCATATATGTTCCATCTATTATATCTTTAATATAATTAATATACAAATAATAAATCACATTACAATTTCCACAATTAATTTTATAGACAATTCCTTTTTTATATCATATAGAAAACAATTAGATGAAAGAGTAAAGAACATAATAATGCAATTAATAGAAGTGATTATAAATATGCAATATATATTGATTATTTAACACAAGGACATAATATATGAAACTAATTATATTAACAATAAAAATAATTATATGAAATATATATAAATTTAAATAATAATTGGTCAATTAAAAACAAATGAAAAATTACATTTAAGTATATTTGTTTTACAAAATGTACAATTATTATATGTTATATAGCTAATATTTGTTATGCATCTATGTATTAAATTGCTATAAAAAATAAATATTATGTATGTAATGTAAATTGGAGATTTAAAATAATTATAATTACATTGAGGGTATAAAATATTTTCTTAAAAATTATAGGAAAAACCCAGGATAATGGATTACATTTATTTCCATTTTTCATGAAATTTCTATAAACCATAGAAATGAATTAAAAGATATTCACTAATCTAATCAAATTGTATTGTATTTCTTCTTAAAAATATATATATATATTAATAATTCTAAAATAATGTTATCAAAAACAAAATAATATAAATATCAATATATGAGCGATTACAAGAAATATATATATATATGAAAAGTATCAATATATGAGCGATTACAAGAAATATATATATATGAAAAGCGTTTTACAGCATGTAATTTTATGGTTTTTTGAATGTTACATGTTATCTGCTTTAACCGTTAATATATTATTGCATTGTTTTATAACTGGTCAATTAAAAATAAATGGAAATTTTTACAATAAGATAGTATATAATATAAAATAGGTTTTTTTTTTTTATCCATATTGTGTATTTCTTATGTTATATAATAAATTTATTTCAACCGTTTTCCATTTTCTAACAACTCTACTTCATCTTTATTCACTTTTTATTTTTCTTTCTATTATAAAACAAAACACATAGTTTAGCATACTCTAATATATTAATGGTAAAACAGATAACATTTAATATTGAAAAAGATGAAATTATGGACCATAAAAGGCTTCTCTGTATAATTACATATATATTGTAACGATCCGGAGAAAGCTAGACTTACGTAAACTGCACTACAGGGCGCCATCTAGGCATTTGAACCTAGAAAAATTTATAAAGTAGGCAGATACGCAAGTCAAAAAACAAAAAAAAAAATTTTTTTTTTTCTTAATTTTTGATTCCGGTCGTTAGCCCAAGTCACTAGCTCAGTGAGTAGCAGAGATAATAAAATATAACTTAATTTTATATCTTAAATATAAAAGAATAAAAGCCACTGCCAGAAACTAACACATAAAATATTTATTTACGCACATATAAAATCATTCTAAACTCGAGGAATAGGTTTAACATTTTTAGATTTTTATATTCTTATTACTCTTTAATTTTTACATTTATATAAATTTCAATGATTTTAATTTTTTTTTATTTAGATTGTCAAGTATGAATAGACTACATAGATCTGCATTTGAAAATAAAACATTCTATCCCTATTTAACCCTAGGCTAAAATTCGCAGTCAAACTGGCATCAATCCATCCGATACATTTATGTATTCAATGTAGCATGAAAATACAACAGCACAAAGATACTACACTGTCAGGAATGGACATCTGAACAATATAGTTTAAGAAAACATTGACTCTTGTCTAATACAGGAATATGGCGTCTGTATAGCAAGAAGAACAATAAAATAAAAACTCCATAGGAAGGAACCGCGATCCTTTTTGCCGACTTACAATCCCATCCATAGGCAAAGGGTTGGTGCGGTGTATACAGCGATTCTGCACGTAGCGAAACTCATACTACATCTACTAATTACACAAATATATCCAATCCATTGACCCAATTCAACAACGACACAAATAACCTAAGATTACCCTCCCCTAATATAACTTTACAAATCTATATAGCCATTCACGCCCGACTTAAGTTTAACATTTAGATACGTTCGCACAAATGAGTTTAAAAATGTTGGGTATAGATCGATTACATAGATTCCACGGTCAAAAAACATTTCAAAATAAACATAAACGATCAAAATACAAAATTATTGATACCGACAATCGCAGAGGGAAACTTATAAGTAACCCAATAGTATTCACCATAAGATACTTGCGTTGTCACCAATAACTTAAAAGACATCCGAATAAATACATTTTAGATACTCACCGTAAGGTATCATTATTTATCGAATGTCTATATATTTTGATCAAATATGAAAACCAAAATATAATTAACCGCAAACGAATCCATGCAAGCGTCTATAAACAACTTAAATTTCATGCATTTAAATAATCTTTACAATAAGAAAAACAATAATGGAAAAGATGTTTATCAATCGGAAAACATATAAAATTAAACATTATTAATTTGATTTAAAAACTTACAAAAGTCAGATAAGAGTCCGTTTTAACTTTTAAGTTGGCTTGTTTATCAATTTATAAAACTTGACGAAAGTTCTTAATTGATTTTAATAATTGTTCATTTCATATAGTCCATGTTCCCGTTGGCAATTCCCACGGCGTCTCCCTTGGAAGAAAATGTTCTGGAGGTAGCATTAGCTGGTTCCATTCTGGTATCACAGTCTTTTCATTTTTTTTTTTTTTAAAACAAACAAAAAAAAAATGAGAGAGAACGGCAAGTGCGTCTTACCGTTGTCATCAAATCAAGTTGGAAAAAACTCTCTGACTGGAACTCAATATTTTTTTCTTTTTATAGTCCTCCTATGGATTCCATGAACAAAAACGTCACTGTTCTGTTTTTTCGTTATGGTCCGGGCCTTTATTTGGCTTCCATTGGTCAAGCTAAAATCCCTTTCTTCTCTTATCTAACTTTTCATCTGACTTTTTAATTAAACAGCTTTTTGATAATTAATAAACAATCATTTCCATTTATAGATTACAGGAATTAATTAATACCTGTTTTTATTTTAACTTACGTTATTTTTTTATTAAAATACTTTTATAAATCTTTTTTTATAAAAAATACATTCAAATACCTTTTTTTATTTATTAAAAAAAAATATTTTTAAAGTTTAGCATCTGTGCGAATATATATACGTATAACAAACGTTTTTAATTTTAGCGTTTAGTTTTTTTTTTACTTTTATTTTTAATACACTTATTTTTATATGCGAACTTAAAAGTTTTTTATTTTAAATTAATGTAACGACATATTTATATATCGTTACAATATATATATATTTGTAGACACCATTATACTGATACTTCTTTATAATAAATTTATTTTAAAATAATAAAATACATATAAAAAATATCACTAAATCTATTTACAACAAAATCTGAATAATGAAACCTTGAATAAAGCTGTTATTTTTATAAATCACAAACTCTGAGAATAAAAAAAATAATAATAAAGGATGCAACTTTATCATGTGCCTGTAAAACCAATACCTTGTTATATGCAGTACGAATATTCAAACTAAACACAATTCATAAATAATGCAGATAAAAAATGAATAAGTGAATATATGGGAATGCAAACAGCAAAAATATTTCATTCTTTTGCAATAATTTATATTTACTAACAATATATCAATTACACTTCCTTTTCCAATAGTCAAACTGCTTCAAAATATAATTTCATTTTATACTTCTTGATCAAGTAAACTAATGTTCAAAGTTGTTTTTTTTTTTCTTTCTTTCTTTCTACTACTATTGCCTTACAAGATTCAAGTTTATGAAATATAAGAAGATTGTCCTAAAATTTTCTTATTAACTTGTAAAACCATTGAATATAAAACAAATTTAGTCAATTATCATAACCATTAACTATTATTACAGTGATAAATGAGAGGAACTATTTCTGTAAGTTTATGTCATGTTCATTTACTTTAAGATTTCTAGTTTATCATTAAATTTTAACGTCATTTATTTTTCTCTTTACGTTTCAATTATGAGATTTACTCATTGAGTTAAAAATCACTATGAACTCAATGATAGCTACCACCATAACTAAATATTAAAGACAGTCCTGAATCTACATTTTATTATTTTACCAGTAAATTTAGTGTTAATTATTTTAATTTACAATAAAGGAAAATATAAACAAAATATTACAACTCTCATAGCATATATTTCACATCTACTACGAAAGCAGCAATTCACTCAACAACATTCCATTCCATAATCATATGTATACTGATAATAAATTGGGGTAAATATAAAAAATAGTTTACAGTATGCTGGAAAAAAATTTACTGACATCAAAAAGTATACATATAAATGGTCTACTCAATTTTAAGATGCTTTATTCTCAGCTTTTGCATTTTCTTAATGTATTGCAATAGAAAACAAAAATTGTTTTACAAGATGATTGCCATTCAAGCACATGTTTACATCTACAATATTTCAAAAGGTTTTCTTTTTATATAAGCAAAAAATTATAATCATTTTTTCTAATGAAATTGTTTTGGATCCCAAGTATTTGATGAAAAAATAAAAAATTCAAGGCTTATACTTTTTACAAAAAAAAAAAAACATTTCAAAGTGAAACATAATAATTTATCAATTGTGTATTTAGAAATAGCATGAAATTTATAAAATAAATAATAAACAACATATAAAGTTTACTCATATAAAAGGTTTTAAAAACTCTTCATACATTTTTTTTTAAAAAAGGTTATAATCACTCGTAATTTTAAAAATTAAACATCACATGATCACCATTTCTTATGCTTGCTCATAACTGTTATTAAAACAGGCAAAATACTCCATACAGTAGTGCCACAGTGCAAGCCTGAGTAATCAATGGATGCCAGAAGGCTTGTGCATAAAATCCCTATCTAGTGCTTATCATTCAATATCCCGAGACTAGATTCTAGCTTTCGTGAGTGAGGAGTCTTGGTTTTGAGAGGACTGCACCTAGCTCTTAGGATCTAATGCAACCCTCCAGCAGCCATCTTTTATCTCTATTTAACTACAAAACTATGAATAAAATTGAAAACACAATAATATTTAGCTTATATAGTCATATAGATCTGAACTCAGATCAGTACCCATACATTTTGGTGTCTGGTTCTTTAACCCAACCATCGATTGAGACGAATTATTTAGTCTTTTGGCCAATTCGCCCACTGATGAATTTTTTCGTATTATACATTAAAATGTGTACAAAACGGTATATTTTATTATAATAAACTTTTCCCTCGAAAATTTTGTGTAAAAGGCACGAAATTCAAAATTCCCGCTCTTACAATAGACATAAGCCCCGCCCTGACATGTTCAGTCATTGTGTTGCCATGGCTGTAAAACGTTCAGCATTTAAAATTTTCAATGACGCAAAAACTTGTTTATTTGCGAATTTATTATGGTTTTAGATAACTTTTTAAAAATAATTTATACTATATTTATTAGATATCAAGAAATATAAATTATTAATAACTTATTTTGATTTGAAATACTTTATTTTCAAAAATATAACATTATATTAGCAGCTAACTTTGATGTAAACGATCTACTTTTTATTTATGAGTAAGAAGATATCGCAATTTTGCAATAAATATTCAAAAAATTTAAACTTTTAAAGCATAATTCGTTAGATATAAAAGAAATAAATAATTATTTGTTTCGATGTGTTAAAAATAATCAGAATTAAAAAAATTTAGTTGATTTTATAAACTGAAAATAATCTTTCTAGAAATGATGACGTGTAATGTCTTTGTTTTTACTGCGAACTCATTTTTTAATATTTATAGAAACAAAATGTGAACATTTAAAATTTATTTCAGTAGTAAACACAAATATCTATCAAATGAAGTCAAATTTGTTATTTTCTGATAAATAATAATCATTTTATCATATATTTTATGTTGATGTAAGAGACCAAAAAAAAAAAAACCGTCAGAAATGCTGAAATGTAAGAGGCATCAGGCTGCATATTGAAAAAGTTAACCACTATACTATTAGGCAGGATTGCACCGAGTGGCACTTCTGTATGAAAGAGTTTTGCCTGTTTTAATAACAGTTTTGAGCAAGCATAAGAAATGGTGATCATGTGGTGTTTAATACCAATCCTGCCCTAATAGGATAGTAGTGGCTATGGTTATTGAAGAACCAGACACCAAAATGTATGGGTACTGAACTGAGTTCAGACCTATATGATTATATAAGCTAATGAGCTTGGATTGAAAATATTGGGTTTGCAATTTTATTCTCATAGTTTTGTAGTTAAGTAGATAAAAAGTGTTTGCTGGAGGATTGCATTAAATCCTAAGATTTAGGTGCAGTGCTCTCAGATCCAAGGCTCCTCACTGACGAAAGCCACAAGCTAGAAACTAGTCTAGGGATATTGCATGAGTAGGCACTAGATAGGGATTTTATGCACAAGCCTTCTGGCATCCATTTATTACTTTGGTTTGTTCTGAGTGTCACTACTGTATGGAGAGTTTTGCCTGTTTTAATTTTAAAAATTAATAAAAAAATTAACTATATGAGATACTATGGCATCAAATTATGCAAAGTGTAACATTGCTATGTCAATACAGAAATGCAAAAAATGCACTGAGCAAATATATGCACAAATGATTTTGAATGAATTAAATTAGTATTGTTATTTGAAATACCAATATTTCAATAAATGGGTAAAACTAATAATAACTTTTTGATTAAAATTTTTTACTATTTTAATAAAGATAGATAGAACAAGTTAGAAAAATAAATAGGCAGATATAGAGAACACAGATGAAAGATAGAAACAATTCTCATATAAAACATGTGGGTTGATTATTTGTGATTCTATCTTTTAACTTCTGCAGTAAACTTTCTGAAATGCTTCCACACTATTACTAATTATAGTTTTCCAATGTATTCTATTTTTCTACTATACCTTTCTAATGAAATTGGTTTTTACATAACTTTTTATTTCTGTAATACTCAAAATAAAATTGTCACTAATGGGAAGTCTTAATATATTCTAGTTACACTTCTTCAGAAAATATATAAAATAATCTGAAAATATTTGAATATATAATTAGACTTAGTTAACGTATAATATCATCAGTATTTCGATTTTGTATTATATTACTAATTGGGGTGGGGGGGGGCAGACAATTTATGAATGATGAAAAATCACTTTACTAATAAAACAGAAATAATCTATCAAAGTATGAAAACTACAATAATATATATCAAATACATGATAAAAAGCTCAAGAAAAACATAAAGAATAGATCTATTATTTATAGAAAAAGCAATAATTGAAATATGGCCATAAAAATGTTAAAATATATCAAATCCTGGAATTATATTAAAAAAATAAGCAAATGGTTTTTTTTTTACAAAAGTTCAATTCAATTCAAATTAAATCTAATATAAATAAATTATATCAGATTCAGAATTAAACAAAACTAGTTTAGCTTTTGAAATTTCTTATTCATATAAATATTGTGTATATTCCAACTTATATATATATTGAAGGTTATGTATGATTTAAGAATACGCAATATTGCATAGATATGAGTTAAATGTAATAATATAGGCAGTCCTTGATTTTTGTACTTAATTCTTTCCTTAAACATGTACAAAAATTGAAATGTACAAAAGTAGAGCATTGTAAAAAAACCCATCAAAAAGTGTTTTTAAAATATTTATTTTTTATTGAGGTGTGTTAGCATATATATAACATTTTACTGACTAATATCTGGTGTTTTCCTTATAAATTTATCAAGAGACACACTCTTCTTTTTGTATTGCCCTTCAAATTGTACAAAAGTAGAATGTATGGAAGTAGAGGACTGCCTGTATTGGGGGGGTAATATTTATACAGTAGGGCTAATATAGTAAAATTTAGCATATTTAATAAATATATTTAAAATTTTAATAATATATATTACTTATGTAATGAGTATGCGCTTTACAAATTATTAATTACAACTTTAAATTATTTTAAAAGATTTCTAATTATAAGAACTTCACACTGACTCGTTGTAAACTGAAAGATTTTGCGTGTGTTAGATTGTATAGAAATTGATGACTTAATCAGTGAAGTATTTAATAGTTTCACGCTGTCAGATCAAAATGCATTCGATTCACCTATATATTTAAAAATTAGGGTAAAGCTAAGTGGCCGCTCTTATCTTTTAAAGTGTAGAGGTCCCTACTATCACATTTTAGGCGCCTTAATATATATTACTTATGTAATGAGTATGCATTTTACAAATTATTAATTAAAATTTTAATCTACTAATAATAATCTTTTTTATACCACAATCTATAAAATATATGATAAATAATTATATATATTCACTTATTAAATTCATTTAAGATAAAAACAATTATAATATTGTTTTATATCCATAATTTTATTTATTTGGATTAAAAAAGTGTTTTATTTATTTGCTTGGGCTGAAAAAAAGTGTATCTCTTATTACTATTAAAAAATATAAATTATCATAATTTTAAAAGACGATATATAAGTTCTAATCGTTTTTCTAAAAAAAAAAATTATAATTATTGAATAAATAACAACAATCATTTTGATAATAAAAAACACACTCTTGCATGCTTTTATGATTCATTTTAATACAACAAAAATTAATTTTGCTGTTTAGCATCATTAAAAAAATACTAAACATCACTAAGTTTTTAATATTATAAAATAAGCTTTTTTCAAATAGAATTTCACAAATATTCAACATTGTTTTATGGGAAAAAAAATTTTGAGATAAATTTCATGGAATACATTAAAACTTTTCCAAAAAAAAAATATTACTTAAAAAGTATAAAGCATGTTTCTTTATATTTAATTTTATTTTTGTTGAAAACATATTTTATGATTATAGATTATTAATATCACATACATTACATTACTTGCTAAAAAACAAAAAAATAGGTTTAATGACATTCTAAAGGATAACTTGAAAGTTTTATGATTCTTAAAGAATTAAATTTTTTCTCTCGCAATTTATGTTTGTATAAATTCATTGCAGCAAAAACAAATTATTGCAATATCTATTCATAAAAGAATACATTAAAATTCAAGTTTTTAATAATATTCTACTAAAATAATTATTTTCTTTTTTAGCTTTATAAATATACCATGTTAAGTTTTTTTAAATGATAAACTCATGAAATGTAGTAAAAACCATTAGGCAAAAACATTATTTCTTATAAAAACTGCTTTCAAAGAATTATTTTTATATTTTTCTTTTTTTAAAATAATCATTACACATAAAAATGGCCTGTAAATAACATTAAATTATTTGCTGAAAATTTACTTAAATTTAAATTCCATTTTAAAAATATAACTGAATTAAAAATAAATTTTCATAAAATATAATAATTTTTTTTTTTTAAATAACTTAACCAAAAAAAAAAAAAAAAATCAATATAGTTAATAAATTTTTTAGATTTTTATTTTATAACTAATAAAAAGCTGATAAAATTATATATATATATATTATTTGATATTGGGTGGGGAGGATTTAGAATTTACAGTCATCCTAATTGTTTATTGAATGCATAATATCATGATTTTTTTTATTTACTAAATGAAAGAGTGGAGGATAAAATTTAAATACTGACAATTTTTCACAAGGAAAGACTGAAATCTATACGTAAGGACAGAGAGTACATTAAAAAAAAAAAAAAAATCAAAATAATTAGAAGTGGCAGAACTGGATTGAGATCAATGGACCTTGAATTCTGGAATCAGTCATTTTACCACTGATCAAATATGCAAAGCAATAGTCTATCTGAAATAATCTTTAAATATTTTAAAGCAAAGTACTAACTGTTCATTTTGGAAGAGATGTCAGGGAAAAAGATATAAAATATTCTTCTTACTACACTTACTTGAAAGGATGGCAATTTTAGAGTTCATAAGCTTCTCTCTATCATTACTATGGTCATTATGAAGTTCTAATAAATTGTTGACCAAATTTCGAATACTAAAAATAAAAAAAGAATTCAACATTATTAACCATAAATTAGAATAGGTTTGAATTTTATTTGTACTACATAGATGCTTTATTTTAAAGTGTAAAAGATAAAAAAATACATAATTATTAAATGTAACGCCTACTATTCTTATACTTCACATTACTTGACCGCTATGTAACATCTTATATCTTAGTTAAATAATGAGCTAATACAAGGAGCTTAAATGTACTTTACTGTAATTTATAATCAATTATGCAATATATAATTGCGCTTTATTTTATATTAATGTAAAATTTCTTAAACAGTCAGAAGTTTCTGCACCATAAGCTATGTGTCCAGAAATTCTATTAATCAAGTTAAATATTCTTTCCTACATTATTTACCTTGGTGAGCTCATCTACTTTTTACTTCTTATTACCTATTTATTTTTTTTAACCCTGGTTCATTTTCTTAAATATTCATTCTATTTTAATAAAATATGTTTCGATAGTTTCATTTTCTTGTCTTTATATTCTCCAACAGCTTTAACAAAAAAATCATAAAATCTATATCTCTTTTATTAATTTTCAACTTTTAAATTGCTTCTGATCACCAAGAAATTTATTCCAAACCTTTTTTCAATATCTTCCATTTCAAAAATAAATATTCAACACAATCTCACCTGTCCCCATATCAATTATATCTATAATCCTAATCCTTATTCTATTTTTGCCTTTTTTACAAATCACTTTAATATTAATGTATATTGTTTCATATTTCTATATAATTTCAAATTTCTTTCACCATTAGTAAATATGTAAGAGTTAATATGCTTGACGCATATAATGAAATTAAATTCTTAGTTGGAATAATTATTTCTCACGGCTAAGTGCTTTCAGAGATTTCTTCTCCATATTCATAGCCTTCAACTATAATAATTTATGCAAATCTATGCAAGCTCATTCACATAGTCCATCTTTTTGAAATAGAAAAGCATGTATCTTTTCTGTTTATTGCATTTATATCTCTTGCTAAATAATTATTCCAACTAAGAATTTAATTTCACTATATGTGTCAAGCGTATTTAACTCTTACATATTTCTATATAATTTTATATCATTTTCCACAAGTCTTAATTTTTTTTCTTTTTCTAAATCAACATATTTATCCTCTATTCCTTTTCTTCATAATTATGTACCTTTAAAACATTCTCTATACATTTATTGTTTCTTATATATATATAAAATAAATTGTTTATCTATCAAATTTGTATATTGTAAAAACATTTTCGTCTTAAATGTTTGAGTTCCTTCACTAAAAACGAAGTCCACTTCATTTAATCTTAAATAGCCCTTTATTACTTCATTATGTAGCTAAGAATTTGCTATTATATAACATCTTATGTCTTAGTTAAAAAATAAGCAAATAAAGAGACATAAATGCTTTTAATTATAATAATTCATAAGATGAATTTCAATAAAAATTAATTATATAATAAATATTAATGACAATATAATAAGAAATATAATTATATAAACATTAATTATTTAAAAATAGTTGGAATATTACAAAAAAGAATTTTGATAAATCTTTCTCAAATATCTTTATTAAAACAGAGATCATTTTTATAAAAAGGATTTGAATTAAAGAATTGTGTAGGCCAAAATGGGTAATATCAGTCCATGTTCATCACATGAGTTAGAAACTATCATTTTGAAAGGCAAGATTGTTATCTAAAAATATGTTTACATTATGAAATAAACCAGATTCCCAAAAATCCATAGTTATGATGTATTTATGAAGTTAAGACTGGATGTCAGTACAATAATATGACTGTCCAAATCATAGCAATTTTACTATCATGTTTCAAAAAAAAAAAAAACTGCTTGATAAGTCTTTTTGGATCATAACCACACATGATATGCTTCTGGTCAAATGATAGATGATGTAAGAGAGAACTATTTGACTGACTATGAAAACTTATATTGAAAATATTCAGCGAGATCTTTAAGACCAAAAAAGTCTATAAATATTGCATATAATATTTTTATTTTTGTGTCAAAAGAAATTGTTTTATTTAGTGACTTACTTTCTTCTTTGGTTATTTATTGACACTATCTAGAAACAGAAAGTATTTTTTTACTAGAGGTCCATCGTAAGAAAGAATGATAAAACTAGTATTTATTTAATATTGTTCAAAAGTTTATATATTATCTCTCTCTATATTTTTGATGTCTGAAAAAATACTGACGCTCGCTTAATGTTTTATCATCTGTTCTAACTGAAATAAAAAAGTGGCCAGCAGCAATTCTGAGGCAGACTTATTGAAGAAAAGAAGCACACAATTTTGAGAAGAATCTTCCCATTGAAAAGATAATTCTTTATAAACAGAACTAATAAAAAAAATTTTCATGTTGGTTATTTGACAACCCATAATAATTTAGTCATTTTTATCTTTTGACTTATTTACTTCAATCTAGCAAATGTTTTAAAAATAAGTTTATTTAGATAAAAATATTAGCACTTGCAACTTGCAGGGCATATATATTTTTAATTTTTCACCTTAATAATATCAATCACCCTTTAATAAATTATTGCGACTTGCATATGCAGTAATTATTATTCTTTGATACTTGGCATTAGCTTCAAATAAACATACAACAGTCTGCATTTACTAAATTTATAAATAATATTTTCATGCCAAATATGTCAAATGAAAAATAAATTTAAAGGCTCACTCATACACATAAAATCCATTTCTTTTAAAAAGCAATACTTGATAATCTAAATATAATTTACCTAATAATAAAATAAAAAAGCAATTGAAAAGTTTCAAACACATTACATTTAGAACAACAAAAAAAAAAAAATGTACCAAAAAATATTCAAAATAATTTAATATATAATGATTGGGGATGGGGTAAGGGCAATAGATCATCTTCAATTAGGATTTAAATAACTCACTAGCTTCAAACTGACAAATAAGAGCAGCCATTCACTTGCCGCACAATGACTTGGGAGTTTTAAATTCATGTCAAGTAAATTTCCAAGATTTTTTTCATGTTAAAACTAGGCTCATTAAACAATCCACTTAGATATTCAATTATTGGTTGGTAAATAAATGTATAAAGGATAAAACAGCAATAGCTACAAAACACGTTATAACACTCTTTTCTTTACCATCCACAGCTGCACTATCAATTATAAAGTTTATGAGAACTATAAGTATTTTGAATTGATTGTATTATTAAAACACAAACTTTTTTTTTCCTGCTGCAAATCAGAGGTGCAATTAAAAAGTTTTCAGCACATCTCAATTATCAACATGATCAATATATAAAAAAAGAATCCAATATATGTGAGAAAAACTTAAAATATTTAGCTAGTTTGGTAATATTCATATTATATTATTAAAATTAATTTTATTATTTTTAAAAAAATTGAAAATGTAAACACACTTTTTTTTTTTATAATTATAAAATTACAAAACAATTTTTGTATATATATAAAAATAATACTTACACATTTTGACATTTGAGCAATTCATTAAATGCCCTACATAGCCGAACAAAAAAAAAAAAAAAAAGAAAAAAAAGATAAATTAGTTAAATTAAATTAACCGGAAAACTACAAAAAGCTATTACATTTACTCACTTTATAGCTGGTTCATCCACTGTGGCATACAGGTGGTATAACTTTTTCATGCGTTCTGCAGACTCCAACTGGTATGGCACCAAGCAAGTATGAAGAAGACGTTCTACAAGAAGCCTGTCTCGCATGTTGATAAAAAAAAAAAATAACTCCAAGTTACAAGCAAAGAACATATCCAAATAGAAAGCAAAAATTGTTTTCACTTAACTATGTACAAGCTCATTTTAATATAAATTTTGTTTTAACATTATTATTAACATATTTGAATAGAATAAATTTCTAATGCCTATTTTAAATATATTGGGTACGAGTTTTGCATTGGCAGCTTAGAATTTTAAATTATTAAATTCCCGAAAAAAAATTATATTTTTCTTTTTGGTAGTGGTTGATTAGACATGCAAGATGCTTGATGGCGTTATGTGCTAAAACACATAAAAATGCCGTTTACTGGTCCAACTTTTCGTTGCAAAACATTATTTTCTAAAATGGATTATATTTTAAAATTACATTATACATTTCAGCGCTTGTTGATTATTTTTCAAACTAGTTTTAAACAATTTACGAACCAACATTATTTTTAAAAATGGAATACTTAGTTTTAAATTACATTGCAAATTTCAGCGCGCAGTGCTGGAATGTGTGGGGCCAGGGTTCGATGTTTTTGTCGATCCTGAAAGATCGTCCAAAAGATGCAGTAACCAAAAGATGCAGTACTCTGATCAAATTAACATTATGATTTTCTGAAACAACATGCAATTTTAGTTGTCTCGTAGATGCTCTTTATCTGAAAAAAAAAGTCACTATTATAAACATTACAAGCCGACATTCCGCAAAGTATTTGTAAACAATTTACAAACCAACATTATTTTATAAAACGTAACAATTGAATTTAAAAGTCAGCACATAATGCTGGAATGTCCCGGGTCGGAAACTGATGTTTTTGACGATCCAAAGGATTGTCCAAAAGATGCAGTAGTCTGATCAAACCAAGCTTCTGATTTCCAAAAGAACGTGCAATCTCAGCCATTTAATTTATCACTTTAGCTGAATTCTGTAAAATTGTTTGTCTCTACACTTTTGAAATTTTTTTCACCTTCCACACTGTGCATGGAAGCGTGGCGTTGAGCTTACAATTATTAATATGTAATACTACGGCAAGTAGGGTGTAAGATCATTACATCGAACGCAAATTACAAGAGTTATGATCAGTTGAATTCCATATACCTTCACATGATACGGTAGCAATCTGTGAAATGGGCATTTGCATAGTGTCGTGAAGCACATCAGTGGGCCGTAATATTTGTGTGCAACACAATATAGGCCCACAACTGCTAATAGAACATCACTGTTCTATAGGCCATAAACTTCGGGCCGCATAAACAGCATTTTTATGTGTTTTAGCACACAAACAACGCAATCAAGCGGCGTGCGTGTCTAATTAACCAGTACCTTCTTTTTAAATATTGTATTTATTTTTAGACAACGTAGGTTATATATTTTAAGTTAAAGAAATTAAAAAAGATATAAAAGAGAATAACAGTGTTACTTTGACTTTTGCTAATATTAGAAAATAAATTCCTATTGCAAAATTAATTAGCAACACTTGAAAGCTTAAGTCACAGCATTCTTTTGCTATCATCAAAGATGGCCACCAAAGGGGGGAAAAAAAGATGACTTTGTGGACAAAATTACTTTAAATTTTGTCAAAGTTAAAAGGTGTCAACAAGATATGCGCAGCTGACTAAAATCAGGGAGGAGGGTATAAATGGAAAAAATACATGTGCATTGTAGTTTTGGATCCTGGTCTTCTCAAGAAAACACTTTACTATAAAATTGATTTTCCACGAAGTCCTAAAAAAAATTGCATCAAACTACTCTCATCAGCGCATTGAATCGTCGTAAGATGTGTGAGTAGACAAAGTTTGTTTGCCATTGTTTCTTCCTTCCTGAAGTCTTAAAATGCTGAAAGTGAAGCTATCACCTATCTAATAATCTTGAACCTCGGACCACCTACAAACTGCAATAAGATGGTATAATGGATCCCTCCCAGAACAAAAAACATGTGTGGTAATCTACAGTGTTATAATTGAACAATTTAACTTACTGGTAAGACTTTATTTTGTAACTTAAAAGTGATCCCTTCTTTAACTTTAAGTGTAGTAAATGCTGTGTTGCGACAATGTATAAAAAAGAATCTGAATCTGAGAAAACAACATGGTTTAATAGCTATTTGAATTTACTTATTTTTTTTGTATTGTTATTCTCGGTTTAGTTTTTAAAATAATCATAATTATAATTTAATAAATCATAAAAATATAACTTGTATTGTTGTCTATTAAGTTTGTTATTAATAGAATAAAATTATTTAAATTCAACAATTATTATGTTGCCAAATAAATTGGCAATGCTATATTAGAAAATACAATCCTCCGGGTAGAGCAAATAATTTTATAATAGTAATTAATAAATATAGGAGGTAAACCAGTGGATTCTTGTATAGAATTCTGGTGCCTTTCAAATAAATTAAAAGCTAGTTCTGTCCTCAACTGTTATTCAAGTTTAGTTACGTTAATCGGGGTTGTGTGATAAGTAAAAATAATTGCACTCGATAAAATTACCAGACATATTTGAATGACGGAATTATCAAATCGAATGTAATTTGGTCAGAAAATACAAAGTAATAAATCATTTAAACACTAAGATACCAATGGATGGTTCAATATATACATATCAATACTAACATTATGATGACCAAAACTTTATATTCATATTATAATTAAACAGATGGTTTTCTTAATAACATACATGAGCCAAATTGTGTTTATCAGTTATGTTCTTATATTTTAGGATTAAAAAAGGAAAACAAATTAAAAGTACCAATGTAAATGTGGGAACATTTACTTTAAGATTATAACATACAATAAAAAATTATACTTCTTGATCACTAGAAGTTACTAGTTATGAACTAATACAGCGATTAAAGGAATAAGATGTTGACAATTGCATATGATCATCCCAGCAATAAAGGTCTTAATCAAATAAAACAGTTGCATGAATCTCACAATGGGACATTTTTCAAATAAAAAAAAGAAACAATCTGAATAGTGGACATGTATCCAGACACTTGTTTTTAGTCTCATTTCTCCTTCAATATTGCATAAGGTGCAATATATCTTTTCCCTTTATCATTGTTGTTCCACTATACCTCCAAAAGCAAAAAAAAAAAAACATTTACATTTTATTTTTTACCAGTAAATTATGACTTTTGCCTTTGAGTTTTCACTATTCTAAACACATAAAAATACCATTTTAATACTTTACATTCAATTTTTTTCACAAAATTAGGAATAATTTATTATATCCATATAATTTTAATTTTCAATACATAGAATACTTTGATTATTCTTCTCCATAAGTTTACAGACACTGATATTAGTCATTCATGTGTAATTTTAAAAATGTTAGTCATAAAATATATTTATGTTTTTGATTCTCAATTGATTAAGATCTTTAGAAAATAATTCACAATTTTCATCCAAGTCATATTACAGAACAAAGGCAAATGTTACAATGATGGCTTCACAGTTATGCTCCGTAATAATGAAGGCATCACACTTATGCTTCATAAAGCTTAGACTATCAAAATTATTCCACTGTCATGTTTATTTGTAGGTTTAGAAGTGAAAATATAGTGCACACATTTTTTAAAATTACTCTACTGTGTATGTATTATTTTAGCCATAAGTCTGGAAACTAATGCCGGAAAATCCATTAATGTTGTTGTGAAAAAAACAAACCCAAATGGAAGTTATTGAACTATCAATGAAAACAACTAATATGATGAATGTAACTGGCCAACATAGGACTGCAAGTAAGTTGTTTCAGATTTTATAAAAAACAGAACTACAAACTAACTAAATCAAAATGAAAATGAAGTGACTTTCATTAATGCAAATTTGTTTATAGAGATTCAACTTTAATTTTCAAACTAAGACCCAGAAAAAGTTAGAATATAACATCAAGAAAAAATAAATAAATTTCCAAATGGGAAAGCAGAAATGTTATTTATTGGCTTAAATTTGTTTATACTTTTAAAAATTTGCTTTTACTTTATACTAGAGTATCAGAAAATCTTACAATGTAATATAAAAAAAAAATTCTAGATAAAAAAGTAAGATAAATTTTATTAGTGTAAATTTCTTTATGCTTTTAAAATTTGATTTTAGCTTTCACTATAAATATATTGGAACCGTGAACTATGTTTATTTTATTTCAAGCTTCCTTGCGTTAACGTATATAGCATATAATAACTCATCTTTTATTGAAAACCTTAATTTGAATGTAGTTTATTGAATAGCAATTGTATAGTACTTTTCAACACACACACATAACAGATGGTCTTTTATAAGTATAAATATATATATAGTTTGAATAAAAAATGAATTTAAAATAAGGAAAAATAATTATGATAATAATAATAAAAGATAATTTATTATACTTTAAACCTTCTTTACATAAAATTTTCTAATTTAGTTTCAATATTTATATCAACGAGCTTATACTTATTAGGTGCAGAATGCCTATGGTCTTACTTGTCTTCTAGACTAGTTTGATAATACCCATGCAGAACTTTATCTTTAATCCAGCCGATAATATTCAACATTTCTTTAGGAAAATAAGGATTGAGCATACATTTTTTGTAAATCACAGCTAAACCCAATAATGCTTCTTTACGAATTTTAAACTAAAAAATATAAAGAAAAAAATAAAAATATTATCTTTTGAATAACATTTATCACATTATATATCTGAAAATGTATAATACATGTAGACATAAATGCAAACCTATTTATTTTCCAAATGTGTTAAAATGATTATTAAAAAAAATTTTGTTCTAACATTAAAATAAATAAATAATCGATTTCTGCTTGGAAGATCAAGTTATGTTTGAGTACTAGAAGTGAAAAATTGAGATTTAAACTAGAATCTATTAAGATCATGATTATATCACTCTATCACTGAACTATGAAATTAGTAAACTTTTTATTAATTCATGTGATTTTTAATGATAACAAATAACAACAAGTGAATGGTCCTACTATTCATAAATTCATAAATAGTTTGAGTACTGAAAGTGGCAACTGAAGCCATGATTCATGGATCTTGAGTTCCAGAATCTGCTAATCTATCACTGTATTAAACTATGCATGATATTTTAATAAATAATTACAATAAAATTTTCAGTTATCTAAAAAGCAAAAGATGCAACCAAGTTTATTTTATTTATATTTAGATGTCACAGATAATTAACAAGTGATAAATCCTACTTTGAGAAAATTTTAATGTAAATATTCATTATTTGCATATTTTATTACAACACTATGCATAAAACACAAGGCATTTGCATATTTTTGAAATATGTACGCAGTTCTATTGTTTACATAATATATATTAATAAATAAAATTCTCCAAACAGTTTGGTTTGGTATTAACAATAAGTGATTCAAATATAGATTCTTGGATTCATTCAAATTGGGGGAGGGGATCTTTGGTCACCTGGGTTCAGCCTATCACATTGGCAGTGAAATTATGACCTCTCAAGCAATTATCCATGTATATATAATAAAATTAAATATCTATTAGATATAAATATATCGTTTTTTAGTATTCTTTATCCCCTTTAATTAGTTGCAAATCCACAGTCATAAAAATATCCTTTTTTTTGGCATCTATTGTAGACAAATCATGATCTCAATGCCATGTAGTTTTGTTTTTTTAAAAAGGAATAAGATTAACAATTATAAATTCTTAAATAAAAAAACGATTCGCAATTTTCTTCCGTACATTTTCAGTGATAATTGAAGCGGTAAAATCTATTGTAAATAAAATAAATATCAAACTTATTTATTTTTAAAAGCAGGCAAATATTGCATTATATATATATATGATACTTTACAATTAAAATTATTCCAAACAATAATTAAACAAGACTAGCCAAAGAAAATAAACTCTACAACACAACTACTGATTTCCTGCCAGTAGCAGACTTCTCAAGTGCAAAGGTTTAAAAACATATCAACAAATATATACTATTAACCACAATTCCCAATTCTAAGATATACTTCTTTGAAAGAAATTAAAAGAATTAAAGAATCTTTATTATTAATAATTTAAGATTCTGAAGCAATTAACTTGTTTAAGAATTCTTTTAATATTAAGGGTGTGTGAGATGTAATTAGAAATAGTGGGTAATATAGATATTTGTCGATATATTTTTAGTCCTTTGTATTTGAGAAATCTGCTTTTGGCAAGAAAACCAATGATTGTATTATAGAGTTTATTTTCTTGGGCTAGTTTTGTTTAATTTTGAATTTGGAGTAATTTTAATGTTATTTTACTGACTAGTTTAGCTTTAGGCTTTTAATATTTACTACATTTTGCATACATATACAAGTGGGAAATGTCTTGAATTATAATACTCTAGATGTGCTTAAAGCTAACTATTAAATTTTACTTTGTGTATAATTGCATTTCAGTGAATAATCATTAAATTTATAATTTTCATTATACTTATGTTTTATCATTTTTATATATCAATTGTTTATTTTTCATGCATCCTTAAAACAATGAATCAAGAATTTACTAAATGTACATTTATTTCTCACTAGTATGCAATCAATTTATTGTTCTTCACTCTTTTCGTATCTATTACAAATTAACAACCTATATAATTTTCATTGTTCTCCCTAAATAATTTAAAGTTCCTCAAAAGTAAACAGATCATATTTCCAAATCATTAAAATAAACCTACAACAATAATAATAATTAGTTTATTGCTCTGGTGCTCATAAAAAAAGTTTGAGCCTTGGAAGTGCAATTTGAATAATAAACTCCAGTTTGAACTGTACCACTGCACTAAACAACACAGAATAACTTACAAATTTACCTAACATCATTCTGAAATAACAATAACAAAAAAATTATATATCAATAATGTTACCTGAATGCAAAACTGCACAAAAATTGATTTTATATATCCTTTTCTGAATTTTGTTTCGTATGCCAATTACAAATTTAGCTGAATGTATATACTTTAGATTTATACCAGTGATTGCTCACTTAGATTGTAGTATGATCCACTATTCCAGAATACAAGATTATCTTATAGAATTATACAAGAAGGTATATTCAAAAATAACAAGAATTCTCTCGAAGGTGAGCACATTGTAAGTAAATGCTTTCATTGTTAGATGCTTCTTGCACGGATATCCCTCCATCAGCCTGCTAACCATCATCATCGTGAGAAATTAGTGCTGCATAGCAAATATTGTTATTAAATGCATTTCAATTATTTGATGATTTTTGTAATGGCTAAAATGTTGGAACAACGTGAAATTCTGTTTTCCATTAGGAAAAATGACAGGGGAAACAGTTATAATACTCGAAACAGCTTACAAGCAAGCTTGAGGTGGTGGGGGAATGCAAGCTTCACCATGACAAACGTGTCAATGCACAAAACCTTGAATATGAAACAATTTTCAACTAAAAATAGCATGACCCAGTTTATCAATCAGCCATATTCACCCAATCTTTGTCCATACAATTTCTCTTTATTGCTCAGAATAAAAAAATGTCTCAAAAAAAAAAAAAAAAAAGTTTTGCTGACTTAGAAGTGGTGAAGAAATCACTTTACCAAGAGTTTCAGGACAACTTCGAAAAATGAAAAATTTAAATCAGTTTATTGCATCAACAAATAGTACTTTGGAGGAGATTCAATTTATAACAGTTAAAATTAAATACACAATTTTTTATTACAAAATTCCAGGTTTTTTGGAGATACCTCTTCTTAATACAAACTATCAAATAATTTTCTGGTAACTACATTATCAAAAAAAAAAAAAAAATAGTTAAAGAAAAAGATAAAACTACTTTTAATATTTTATTTAACAAAATACATTCAAATTACCAGTTCAACAAATAAAATATTAATATATATAGATATTAATAAGAAAATTTATGTTTTTAATCCAGTCTTAGAAATTTAATTCCTATTTTACACTTCACAATACATTTCATCACACCAAATAAATTTTTATTATATAGATTTAATCTGTACTCGAATTCATAAAATTTATAATTAATAAGTATATTAATATACTTTTTAATTTTTTATGGTAATTACAAACACAGTTTAAAATTTTTTCAATTATTGAATCAAATATCAAAAAATCATTTTTCTTCCACATTAGTAACAATATTGACAAACTGGTCTAGTTTCTTTTAATCTCTTCATGTTTACGCTCGCACAATGCGGGCAATGCTTTTCAAATTATAAACATCCGGGTTGAGGTTAAGATTAACGAAAATCTATGCAGGCTACACATGCACTTTTTACACTTTCGTTTTCATCTTTCTCTCTACTTTCCAGAAAGATAAATTTTATTTTTCTACGATAAAAAATAAAAAATTTATGATAATTTTTGTGATCAAGTAGATTGAATTTATTTGTCTTTCTCTCATTTTTTTGATAGTTACTGAAAAACATTTCAGCATGAAAAATATATCAGTAAAAAGGTTTACTTTTATCGTTGTATTTTGAAAACAATGTTATGGGGGCCTAATGATAAGTATTTTTATTTTTCTATATTTTTTTAATTATTGTTTTTTATATATATTTGTTAAAAAAAAAAAAATGACTATTGAAACTAACATAAAAAAAAAAATCGTGATTATCGGCATTTTTTTCTATAATGTGAGCTTGGGTGGATGAAATATTTGAATTAATTGATATGAGACAAAAATAAATATATTTTGGAAACATAACCCGATTTAGAGTCTTCTATAATTTTTTTGTCTGCATTTTAATAATAGTAAAAATAAGCAAATGCTAAAAGTAATGATTTTGATAGTTCATAAACTTAGATTGATTATAGACTACTGCAATATAAATTTCAAAGCTGCATACTTTTTAATTATTATTTTATTCATATATATATATTATAATGGTCTGGAAAAGTAAGACTCTCACTATCTGCCATTCAGGGTGCCACTAAGCTATTTGAATCTAGAAAATTTATAATGTAGGCAGATACACCTTGGAAAGAAATCCAATTTTTATATTGACCGTTAGCCCATGCCACTAGCTCGAGGAGACGCAGAGATTTATAATCTAACTTATTTAAAACATTTCAATAAAAAAAAAGATTTAAAAAAAAATAAACCACTGCCAGTAATAATCACAAAAACATTTTATTTATGCAGATATAACATTTTAAATTTGAAGAATAAATTAATCTTACTTTATTTTGTTTTATTATTATTTTATACTTTATTTAAAATCTGCATTGATGGACAGCTTATATAATTTTGTTTTAGAATGTTGAGTATAGATAACTACATAGATTACACAATTAAAACTTTTCAAAACATCCAACCTAAGGCTAAAAGTTCATAGCTAAACCAATGCTTGCTTCCTGATATACAGACGCAACCAATGCAATATGAAGATGTTATATAAAATCCCGCTGACATGAATGTGCGTCTGCAGTGTGGTATTATTTAATAGAAATGATCCTCACCCAGTACAGGAATATGCATCTGTCTGGTGAAGGAATTGTATATATAAAAAATTAAAAGAAATGCTTCATATGGAGGAAGAGCAGTCTATTGCCGACTTAATAGGCCCTATCCATAGAGCGAAAGGGGATCAATATCGCAAAAAATACATCTGCGTCCATTGCAACGATATGGCTACACCTTTGGGGCCATGCATTCAGTTGGGCATGCTTGCCCTATATGCTAACATGCTTCACAATTATATTGATATAAACACCCATATAACCCTCCATCAGCATTGACTCAACTACGAAACAAATAGCCTAAAATTAACCCCCCTTAAACTAACATAAAACGTTAACGAATCTATGCAACCATCTATACCCAACTTTAAATTTAATAATTTAGTTAACAGATAAAAATAAATAAAAGAAAAATGGAAATGATTAGCAAACATATACATATAAAAAAATATTAATAATTGATTTAGAATTCGTTTAAGTCAGATAAGAGTTCATACTTTAGGTTACTAATTGTAAGTTTGTTTAAAAGTTCATATCGATTATCACAATTTATACTTCCCATGATTCCGGCAGATTTAAAAGTCCATCCTAGTGATCACTTTCGTAGATTGTCCATCCTCCTTGGAAACGAAGCTGCTATTTGCCAATACTTGGAACAGAAACTGTCATTTGGAAGACCTCAGCTGGTGCATGCAAAGGAAACTATTTTATTGCAAGACTCCTACATCACGGAGTCCGCAATACAGCTGTAAGATTAATAATCAGATTAAAACAACAACTCTTGAATTCAATAATTTTCTCTTTTTATAGTATTAGGCATTCCTTATCATAAATCCTACATATCGATCAAACATGACATCACTGATCCTAAGGTCTTGATGTTTTCATTTCTGGCCCATGCACGGTTTGATGCTGGCATTGGTCAATCTTTAATTTTTTCATTCTCTTATCTGACCGTTCCATTAGTTTACTTTATATTTAATTAATAAAACAATCATTTCCATTTATTAAGATTAGATCTTTACTTTTTTTAAAATTTCTTACTTTTAAATACTTTTTTTTAAAAAAAAGTTTTCCATCTGTGCGATATATATATGTTAAACATAAGTCTTTTAATTTTCCGTTTTTAATAAATCAATTTTTATTTTCCCCATTATTTTAATTTTAAAATAATGTAACAGCATATGTATATCATTACAATATATTTGATAAAAAAATATATGAAAAATTACTATTGAAACTAACATAAATTTGCGATTGTGTACATTTATATCATGAATTATCTGCATTTTTTTTGACAAGATGTGAATTTAGATATTTGAATTATTTGATATGAGACAAAGATGAACATATTTTGGAAATATAATGACCTGATTTAGATTTTTCTATAATTTTTTGTCGGCATCTTAATAATAGTAAAAAATATGCAAATGCTAAAAGTAACGACTTTGACAGTATATATATGTAACTCAAACTTAACTCTATAATGAATTTAGTATTTCATTCACTTTTTATTGTATTATTTTATTTTGTATACATAGTGTCTAGTTTAGTAGTATTTTTTAATAAATTACAAACTGTATTGAAGTTCTTTATTATAATATTCAAATTATACTAATTACTGATCAATATTAACTACTTGTTATAAGGAATGTTACTAGGAATGACTTATACATTGCAAACCCCTGTATGGAAATACATTTTGAAGGATTACTGAAAAAATTGATAGGTATTAATGTCTTTATTCTATGAAGTTTTCAAGTGATGGATTACCATAGGTAAGTGTTATTATATACTAATTTTTTAAAAATTTTATGATGAATTCAACTAACCTACTAACAGAAATATAATTTTAAGTTGCATGCATGATAATTTAGGATTTATAAAATAATTATTAGAAATATTAACTTTTATTTTTTTTTATTACTTTGACTATCAATGACTATATTTTTTTCAGTTTAATTACATTCTTTGGTGTTTAATCTTTAAAACAATATTTATTGTGTCATTTTTTATTAATAAAACTTAAAAGTTATGATAAAATTTGTGGCTTAGCATAATTTTTTAAAATATTCAATATGGCTGCTTGAAAGTAAAAAGGTTAAAACAGTTTGATACAAAAAAAAAAAACAACTTCTAACACTCAGACAATATTATAAGAGAGCCTTTAAATTTTCACAATCTTTAGATTTTATTATTTTAGCATCAGATGAGATTCACTTAAGTAAGAGTTCATGTCACACGTACTTCCTACACCAAGAATAAATAAATAATCAATCAAACAAGATTGAAATAAACAACTATTAATAATTATATTTAAATATTTATCAAACCGGCTTTCATCTCCATTGAGACCTTCTCAAGATATTATATTATAAATATTCACTCCATCTACTGGACATTATTTACATTATATTTCATTTTCTTTTTAAACATGTCCATATATTGTAAATAAATAAATTTAACATATTATACATCTAAAAATTTTAGCAATACCCCCCCCCCCCAAATAAATAAATAATAATAATAATTAAATATATATTTTACATCTTTTAAAAAATAAAAATAAATAAATAAATTGATATTTACATATGTACAACCATTTCCTACACTTTCCAATTGTTTAATAAAGCCCATTTCCCACCTAATTTAGCTGGACCTTTTACTATATTTACACATTTGTCTAAGTTTTCTTGAATATATAATGTTTCATAATATATTCTCTTATGGTAATTCTTCACATACTTAATAACACTTATATTTTCCTCACACTTCATTTTATGCCCTGTATCCAAATAATGCAAATATGGCCCTGATCTCATGTCTTTTCTATTAATTGCTCGATCATGTTCCTTATCTCTCTCACCTGCCGTTCTCCCTGTCTGTCCTATATATATTTTATTGTATTTTCCACAGTTAATTTTATATACCAGCCCCATCATACTATTAATATCATTTAACTCTTTTGCATTATGTATAATATGTTAAATTTATTTATTTATAATATATGGACATGTTTAAAAAGAAAATAAAATATAATGTAAATAATGTCCAGTAGATGGAGTGAATATTATTATTTGTTTATGTGAATTGTATAATATAATATCTTGAGAAGGTCTCAATGGAGATGAAAGCCGGTTTGATAAATATTTAAATATAATTATTAATAGTTGTTTATTTCAATCTTGTTTGATTGATTATTTCTGTTTGTAACAACATTATGGACAAATAAATCATATTGGATATTTGACCATCATAGTGATACACCAAGAATATAAACAGAATTCAAACATCACAGAAACAATTACTATTTTTGCATTGTAAACTCAAAAGATTTCAATGCAAGGAAAATGTAATATCAAATGTCATAATGCTGTCTTTTCTATAGCAGATTCTCTAAAGTTTGCAACTAAGTTTAAAAAAAAATCAAATAAAACTAAAATTTATGATGAGAAAAAATTTCTCATTCAGTATATTCCAGACTATTAACTGGTCAATGAACTTTATTTGCTGTCAAATGGAAATCTGTTTGATCTTTGTTATTTGGATTTATTTACAAAATAGAATAAACTTTTAGATCCAAGAGTGAAAAGTTGGAATCTAGTGCAGCACAATTGTATAAATATCACTTTGTTTTGTGGCCACTATAATGAATTAAAATAATTCTCCTACCAAAAAGACATTAATTTGTCCTGGAGTTCTTGGACATGAATGACAAAATAATGTTCAGTGTCTCATGAAATTTTAGTTTGGAACAAAGCAGGAATAATAAAAATAAACAACCTGGTATGCTATTATGTAATCCGTAAATTAAGTCAAATAATAACATGAAATTGCTTCAGAAAATCTTAAGTATAAATAATAAAAATCAAATATCTATGGAGAGCTAGAGGCCTTGAAGCTTTAGTTAAAACTGCAGTTAGATACATGAGAAATGGTTCTATATATAAATGGGACAGGAGAAACAAACAAAATCATTATATTCAAAAAAATTATCAAAACGCACACTTGCTCCATCCTTACACACATCAAAAAAATAAACAATCCATTTGTTGAGCTGAGTTACTACTTTTCTTCCTTTGCATGTCAAGTTATAAAAATCTCGCAAATTGAATTCACATATTTCCCCCTAATTAATGATGCCAATATTATGAGAAATATTTTTGGACGATTTCAGATCAGAAATTAAAAAATGAACGATTGAAAGGAGAATTTAAATTGAGAAAAACATGTGTATTCAAGCTTTTTAGAAAATCACAAACCCAGTAACATTTGATATATTAGATGATCTTCAATTTAAGTTTTATTAACATTAGCATAAAATGAAAGGCTCATTTTCTTCTCCTTAGACCCCCCCCCCCACCTAAAAAAAACCCTGGGTACAGTGAACAATAAGCAGGATATTTGAATCATGGAAAAACTTTATTAAGACTCCCAATACGCTAGCCAATTATTACTGGATTCTTAAAAGACATTCCTGAGATAAAGTACACAACAACAACAAAAAAAAAGGAAACAAAGATTTTTTTTTAAATTCAGATTTAAAAAAATACTTTAAAAATTAAATATGTTTATATTGAGATCATAAAAAAATGTATTTGTTCCATATGTACATTTTTTTTTAAAGAGAGATATATATACATATGCAGAATATAATGAAAATAAACACAATGCACAAAAATTATTTTATTATCATGAATAAAAATTGTCCAATCTTCACATTTTTATTCAATAAATAAATTTTGATGTTACCTTTTTATCTAATGTCCGTTCTTTAACAAATCCCAGCAAATCGTCATTGACAGCATTAAAATCTTTTTTGGCAGCGCTTACAATTGCCATCACAACCTCATAGCGTACTGTTTCCTCTGGATCATGTCGCCGAAGTTTCAACTGTTCAGTGATGTCATTTGTAAGTTCTGGATGATTTATTAGAAAATGCATGGAATATTGAACGCAGCGTGTCCGGACACTCACACTAATATCATTAAATCTAAAAAAAAAAAAAGATTTTAACATTTATTGTTTAAATGATTTCATTTAATAGGTTCATTTAAATTAAAAAAACAAACAAACATCAAGATAAATTTACTAAATTATCAATTTTATCTTGGTAATATATTGCCAGTCCTTCTCAACAATTTACTTTACTAAAATATAATACTGATTTCCACTGTCATTTATATTTATAATTCAAATTTGCATACATTAGTGCATAATGAGATATTTCTTTTTTCTTTACAACCAAAAGCTGAGTGCACTTTTAGTGAAGTTCACCATAATTATAGCTCTGATTATGGTGAACTTCATCATTGCATCATGCAAACAAATGTATGTGAATTTGAAGCAGTAATATATATATAAAAATTTTAAATTATTGCATTGTCATTATAACATTTAAACAATGTGTGAGTGGATAAATTTTAGAAATGGGATGGGGGTAGCTGAAAAGCAATTCTGATAATTTTAGCAAGATTAAAGAATGAAAATTTGCTTATGTTTAAAGTCTGTGTTAAGATATTTTCTTCATATAATGTACTTAAATAATTATAACTTGAAAACAGAAATTAGTCATTAATCAAAGACATTATCCGATACACAAATTATTGTGGGGAAGATTGTAGATATAGAGAGATTAAAAACACCAGTTAATTGCCATTTAGTCAGTTGAAATTTAGTCTCTAATCACCAGTGAAGTTAGCTGTTATAAAAAAGAGCCCAGTATATGAAGACATAGATTAAAACAGGCAAAACGAGTCTCCATACAGTATTGCCACTCAGTGTAAGCCAGAGTAATCAATGGATGCCAGAAGGCTTGTGCATAAAATCCCCATCTAATACCTACTCATCCAATATCCCCAGACCAGTTTCTGGTTTGTGGCTTTCGTCAGTGAAGAGCCTTGGATCTGAGAGCTTAAGACATAGAATTAATAGAAGTTACTACAAGTAAAAAAAAAAAAAAAGTTAACTAATGAAACAAAGCCAATCCAATATTAAAAAACTGTATTTTATTGTTATTGCTTTTCAATTGCCACTACAGGACATTTATTGTTTACATTGCAAATCCTACAAGATGAAATCTGCAGACAAAAATGGAAATGCAACAAACGTAGTAATACAAAAATGTTCAAAAAAACTAAATCTTTCAAAAAATAAGATTCAGCAGTTATTAATATATGATTGTGGATCATTTGATGTACAAAGAAGACTGCAGGCAACTTAGTAAATAAAAACAAATATTTACAAAGTAATTAAAAAAAGCAGATCAGTTCTTTGGCCGAAGATGATATCAGAAGAATTTTTATTTTGAAACAAAAGAAGCAGATTTTTACTATTTAAAACTACATAAGTGTATAAATAACTATAGAAAATATTATATTTATAATAGCTTTTACTATTAATTTATCATTTATTGTGAACTTTTATTTCATTTTAGGAACTTTTAGTAATAACTTATTCTTATAAAATCATGTCTGTATAACTGTTTGGCAATCTGTCCTAAAAAGAATGCATTTTCCTACGAAAGAAATGACACAAGATCTCTTTCTTTTTTTTTTGTATTATCAAATATCTTAAAATAAAATGTTAAATTTTTGATGCACCATTTATGGCAATCTTCCATTTCATTGTATACATTATCATATAATTAAAAGAAGATCAAATTAATTTTCACATGACACATACCAGGAACTTGATCTAACATGTACCAACTTTCTCACTAACATAACAACCAACATCATTTCTATTTGAATGTTACCAATCTTTAACATAGAAGTATCTAAATATTTCAGATAAGTGTGCTTAGATATTTTCATTAGTAGAAAATATTTGTGTTTAATTAATGATTAAAGAACTATATAAATTTAGAGATCAATTAAACTGATTAAAATAAAAAGAATTGATCCTATTTCATAAATAGAAATAACTAATTAGATTAATAATCTGAATCTAGAAATTTCCATGGTATGCGAAGGTAATTATAAGATTACAGAATTGCTAACTGAGAATGATCTGAAACAGGATAAAAGCACACACACATATGGACATAAGATAACACACTCGCACCATTGGAGCTGCTTCATGTTGTGAACTAATATCAATTGCACGGCTGAAATAAGAGTATGGAAGAGGAAAACTAAGTACCCAGTGAATTCCATCAATGAAGGTTCCAAAGTGGATCTAGGGACTTTTACTGCCCATGGCTCCATATATGTAAATGTTATTTTAATATTACTTTTTATATTATTTTGTTGGTCAAATAAATGTCAGTTATTAGTTAATCAAAATTATTCATATAAAATTTATTTCTGTTTGTCTGTTCACCTTTATCATGACTGCAATACTTGTGGTCGCAGTACACAGCAGAAAACTGGCACAATCAACAGGATAGAATTCTAACCGTAAATTAAAACTATAGGAGTTGGTAATAGGATTTGATCTTGTAGCAAGAAACTGATAGGTTTCAATTCTGTATTTAGAAAACTGACAAAGTCAGTGACAGGATTGGTTTCGAACCATAATTTAAAACTATAGTACTTGATGATAGGACTTGATCTGTAACTGGAAACTGTTGTGGTAAATAATAAGTTTCAGTCCCATTATTAGAAAATTGGCTCAGTTAGTCAACCTAAGAGAATGTTAGCTAGTGAATAAATCTAGGTAATTGTAAGAGAAAAAAATTAGTTGCTATATTTGAGATTAGGGTAATAAAATTCCACCAGTGAAGGTTCTAAAGTGGACCTAAGGATTTTTACAGGACACATTGGCCTTTTTATTATTTTGTAAGCTTCCACGGTCGTGTATGTGCATTATTTTAATATTACTTTTTATAGTTATTTTATTGGCCAAATAAATGTCAGTTATTAGTTTAATCAAAATTATTATTGCGATATTTATTTCTGCTTGTCTATTCACTTTTATCACAATTGAAATACTTGTGGAGGCAATACACAGCAATTTCTTTACTCTTTTCAATACTTCACTTTGTTTTGTGTCTTATTCATTCAACTTTTTTATTATCCTCATATCTTTGTGATCTTATTCTGCCTTAAAAATCCATAAACAGATGTCATTATTTTTTGAATATGTACATACTGGAATTTTAAATAACTTCCACAAAGCATAACTTAAATATTTTCTTTTTTTATTATTGTTCTGATATATATAGTAACCAATGTCAAAGAACTCAGCATATAGTTTGGAATTGGTTAGCTATGCTTGTTATTAAAAAAATAATGCAGTCAGTCATTTAGCATACCTTGTTGTATGTTCTCTCACATAATTGTAGCCTTATCAATCAGTAAGAACAATATTTAGAACCATGTGAAAAAGTGTTGTGGTACCCCTCTACACACTCAAAGCACATTAAATCTTTAGCGACACTTCTTTTTTCTAACAATACAATTTTATTGCAAAATTCTTATTTATTAAAACTATGCATTTATAATTCTATACATGAAACTCACCTTCCAAGAAAACAGTTCCATAAAGCTTTATTTTGAGAGGCAAGATCAGAATCCTTATCAGAAAACATTCGCGCTAAAAGTCGCGTAACCTCCACACGTTCCTTTTCATCATTACTCTATAAAGTATTAAAATATAGTTAAAATAAACAATGAAAAACATATTAAATAATATAACATTTAAATAAAACACTTTTTTTTTTTTTTAAATGACAAACTCTACAAAGCCTCGGCAATTTCATTTTAAATATCTATTGCTTGACAAAGAATCTACTATTTCACAAATATAAGTCATTCTTTTATGTAGTTGCTAAAAAAATGCTATATTTATTCTTTCAAAATTATCATATCATGTCAATTTGGGCTTAAAGCATTTGCTATATTGTACTTATAATCATGACTTCATTTTTGCATTTAAATTTCACGCTTTACGATATCTAATCAAAAAAAATTTTTTCCTAAATACCACATATCATGAAAAATTCAAACAATTTATAAAATATACCCGGATATAACATTTTTTAAAGTTAATAATCAGAATATAATTAGTATTAAAAAAAAAATCAGTTTGTATATAAATTTGAATTGTTCATTATTAAAATTAACAATTATCTGTATGCACATAAGACTTAAGTTAATTCTTTAACAAAAATTTATGGTTACTATCTACCCAAAAAGTGAATATGCTTTATTCAAAATTACTTTGAAATTCTCTTGCTCATGTTTAAGTAATCTTTATGTCATAGAATAAATATGTTTTTATTCTGATAAACTAAATATTGCAAAATTAGGCTGCTAAATCACAATTAGTCATTTTAGTGAATCATTCTTATTTTTATTCATTGTTTAACAGATATTGACTTTATGTTTAATATTGTAACCACAGGCCTTTTTTGCTCCCCTAGTCAAAATGAATAATTAAAATGTGAATTTTAAATTTGAATGAAATTTGCATTAAGTTTAAAATTAGATTAAGTTTATGGTATATACACAACTCTTCTAAAATAAAAACTTACTTTAAGCTTGAATTCCAATTGAGGCAGGACGGCTAAAAGGACACTAGGTGAAATTGAATTGAGTTCATAAATTAACTCAAATAAGTGACCTGATACCTCACTTTCAGACGTCTTATCCAGAATTAAAGCATTGTTAAAAAACTATATATATAAAAGCAAAAAAAATTTAATTAATTTATATAAAATATACATAAGCTTGTAATTATATTATCAATATTTTTATTCACCGTGCATTAAAAAAAAAAAAAAAATGTTTCTTCAACCATAAATGGGTTTTTTAGATTTAACTTGAAACAAAAGCATGGGGGAGGGGTTAAATCAATCCCTAAACAAGGATTTGACTTAATTAATTTCTGGGCCCACCATACTTTTATTTCAAAAGTTAAATCAAATAAGCCAATTGTGGTTGAAGAAACTATTATTTTTTTCTTTTTAGTGCACAGTAAATAAGAGCATTTAATTAAAATAAAAAAATCTATTATTTTTAACTTTTTATTATTGGCACAATAATTAAAAATGTAAACTATATTGTACACCACTAGATATTTCTGCTATAAATTAATATATAATCCTTATGCGTATATCACATTTATTATGAGTACATAATAATACATATGCATAAAAGTGATTAAAAATATTAAAATATTCTTTTAAACCAATAAACATCACGATATTCTTTTAAGTAAAAAGTGTTTGACAGTTCTGCCTTTGATTGGAATTTTTTTTATTTTAAAAACAGCTTACCAAAACTATATTGTAATATACTGAGATGGAGCAGTCCGTATCAATCGTCATTTAATCCAAAAAAATAAATAAAACTAACTTTCGGCTTGATCAAATTTAAATCTATAAAGACATTTAACTCGTTTGTGCTTAATATATATATATAAAGTTGATTTCAAAATAGTTTTCTGTTACCGCTTGTTTTTACTTTTTTTTAAATCAACTGATTAAAAACAAGCAAACATGTTAATTACATTCCCATCTCTTTTAGTTTAATCATTGCTAATTTAATTCTAAAAGCAGAGATTTAATTTGGTGGTGTTGTTTTAGTTAAAATAATCCCTGGTCGGAATTCCTAAATTAGATTGAGCGGGAGGTGAAGATTTGCCCTGTCTTAAGATGTAGAATTCAAAAACAAGACAAGTTTATGCGGGAAATTGAGTGTGGGTATAAATAACCCCAAAATTTTCATGGATTATTCTAGAAAGCCCTGACCAAGCAAATACTCCATCAAAGTGATTGATTCAGCTTCTTATTTCTAATATTCATTTGGATTAACCTGTTGAACATCATACTGTTGGCAATTCTTTTTGAAATTTGCCTTCACGATGTCAAAATACGCTGCTATATATAGTGTAAACAACAATATGCATTGCGAATTTAAATAAGAATGAACCTCAGATTCTAAGCTGTTCTTTCGTGATGCCATGAAACTCTAACATAAGCCAGATTCCCCAATTTTGCCTAGACACTTGCCGCCGTCATAAAGAGAAGTCACCTGAAATATAAAAGTGCGCACTCTTCAGAAAATTACTTGAACTCTGCTTTATTATAAGGTAAATTTTTTCTTATTCTTGCCAGGGTAAATAAATTGCTTTTAATTAAATCTCTGCTCAATCTAAAATGTGTGATTTATAAAGTTTTATTAACTATTTAATCTAACATTCATTATCTGTATTTCCATTTACTAGTATTTATAGTGTGACTTGGAATCTTAGTTTTAAGATTCCAAGTTTGTTTTCAATTTTCGTTTATAAGAGGGTGCGTGGTGAGATTATATTTTATATTCCTAATATGTCTTCTGTTTATTTCACTAACTATTGCTAAATGTTTTGGCAGTTTTCGTAATTTTCATTTGCTCACTCGCCCTTAGTTATTATTGTAAAATAATTAATTTTAAATACGTTTAGTTTGCGTTTCTTGCAAACCTCAAATCTTTTGACTGGCGGTTTATCATCTTTATTGTTCTGATTTTCTGAAATTAGAGATTTCTTTCTAGATTACGTAAGATCATAATCATATATTTTTTTGTCTTGTATGTGAAATCAACCATATTTGCTTTAAACGCGGTAATACGTGTAGTAGTCCTGCGATATTATAACGTCAGTAGTTAGAAAGCTACTGATTGATCACCCATGCTGGTTTCGTTGATTTCCTACAAGACCGTAATTGTTTTCATATCTCTGAATCAGGAAACTAGAGTTGCTGTTGTTTTTTTTTTGTAATTTTATAAATCGCCAGCAGGAAGATATTATCCAATCCATTTTTTTTATTTTTAGATGAGAGAATTTTGCAGCCAAAACATTTAATGTTTTCATATGTGCTGTACTCGTGTGCACTCTCTGATAAATGTGCGTATTCAAATCTAAGTCACTTTTGTATTCGGGGCTAGATTTCTTTATTCTATTGTCCTGATTTTAATAACATTTTCAAATTGTTTAAATTTACTTGGCTGACGTTTGTCTTAGTGCAGTGTTTTCTCAATTGTCTGAACAATATTCACGAGCTCTTGCTCTCCCTGGGTTTAGTCCGGCACAGTCATGTTCGTATATCCTGCCCACCCTTCAAATAAATGTCTAGTTTCGATTTTCGAACTAGTGGCGCGCTTGTGGTCAGGATATGCGAATCCAAAATCTTTCGCCTGTTACAATATATAATTTTTCTTTAAATCAATTTCGTACTTATAGTATATATATATATCATTAGATATTTCGGCAGTAAGTTAATATGTATACTCTTTATGTATATATCATATTTAGTATGTGTGCATAATTATATAAAATAAATCTGTATATTATTTTTCTGTTGCAAATTGTTTGACATTTCTTTTAATTTGGAATTTTTTTTTTTTTAAAAAAAAGTTTAACAAAACTATATATATTTTTTTAAGTGTCATAGCATCGGCCAGGACGCGAACCCGCAACCCGGGCAACGGCCTGCAAGTGCAAGGCAGTCGCGCTGACCTCTCGACCATCAATGCAAGACAAGTCTTACTTTAACATAAAAAAAAAACCATTGAATTTCTAAGAACAATTTTTAAACTAAATAACAGAATATTCAAAACTCCCACCTCCACCAACTCTTCATACCAAAAAAACTAGGTTATCTATCTAAAATATTGTGTACTATCATTTTGTAGAGATTTTTAAAAAATGTACAAAATTTCAATAAATTATATCCAACATAAATCTATTAACAGATGCTGTGTGTCAACTGATTTGTTGAAATTTTGTTTTCTTTTTTAAATTGCATTAAAACTATAAGCTTGATGTCAACAGAAATACTGGCATTTGTTGCTGTTTGAAAATTTCTTTAAAATGGCGTATCTTGAGTCGAAATTGGATAAAATTTGAATTTTTTATTAATATTTTTAGTAATAGGTTCATTTAATTTTTTTTTTTTTTCTGAGTACACTAGTTTGCAGACAAAGGCAGATTTTTTTAATCGGCCAAAGTCAATAATAAAGTGGATGAAAAATATGCCGATAATTCGCATTTCAAGGACCTTGAAATGCGATAAAAACCTAATCACGGACTATCGGTTGTAAGTATCCAATTATAATTTTTTAATTATTTGATAAATGGTATAATTTATTAATGTATTTACGTTTGTATTGGTGTGTCTGTGTACTATATAAATTATATAATATTAAATCATTTATGCTCTTTATTATACAGTATATAAATTTATATTCAAATATAATAAGTGGTTTATGTATAATATAATTTTGGGTCTCTGATCCAAGTTTGAGGCAATCTTATTTTATAGACATAATGATTCTCCAAAGATTTAATTATTTAATAATGTATTTATAATTGTGTTTGCACTTGCATATTTGTGTTTGTATAACAAACAATGATTTATATAGAGAGAGCAGTGCAAGATAAATTTTAAGACTGATTATTAGATGTATAGAAAGATTGCAGTAAAGCAATCAGAAAATTTACTGGGCATAGTACCATGTGAAAATATAAACACTTAAAACCAATAAAGAGAGATTTCAAATGGTGCGTGTGTGATGATAGCCACAATGGTTATGTAAACAAATAAAATATCAATTTTACAAAAATAACACAATATAAAATTAAACTCCGAAACCTATTTTGTCAATATATAAAAAAAACTTTTGTGAAATAAATCATTTTCATGATTATAAAAATTCATATCTACATAAATATTTAAACTTACAGCTTGAATATAAGGTTCAACAGCACTGGATGTCCTCTTCAACAAATCTTTTGCCAAATTATAAGCATTTCTGTTTTGACTCTAAAAATATTTAGGAAAAAAAACAACATATAAATACATCATTGCTGAGGGAAAATATTATGTTTAATAATAAAGATTGTGACTTCATATAATTTTAATAATTTACAATTGGATTTTTTTTTTTTTAAATTTAAGATACTGGTGGTGGGAATCTGACCAGAGATCTATATTATAATAACTCTTACCATTGATATCAATCTGATTACTCTCCTTTTCTAAAATAGCATTTGTCTAAGAACATCTATTTGCACATCATCCAAGTTCACCAGTTGTTTTTATGGTATCTATTGCCATACATTTAAGTCTGTTTTTCTAAAAAAAATTAAAACTATTTTTGTTTTGTTTTTCATTATTTTTTCTATTTCCCTAACATTTTTTCAAAAATCCTTTTTTCTCCTATGTAAATGTTTTCCATAAATTATCTAAAATAAGTACTATTTGACAATCTATCTACCATCGATCATGTGATATTTTATTGGTTTTCTACCATAATCTATTAATTATTAACTTCTTTAGTATCTAAGTTTCAATACTCTTTTATAATCTACTATCATTATAACAGACACAGAATTTTAGTTTCTCACAAAAATAAATTATACTTTATTTTGGATTATTTGTAATTCATTTTCACAAACTATATATACTTCCTACTTTGGAATAGTTTAAAATGTATTGTCCAATTACATAAAAAATACAAATTTTGTTTTTATAATGGTATTAAGTTTACTTTTTAACAGATATGAATTACTCTGGCACTCATAGTACACAAAGTAATTAAGATTTATAAAACGAATCTTTGGAAAATATTTTTTAGCTTTCTCGAAACATCAATTAAAATATTAAAAAAAAGGATCAAAGAATACAATTATCAAATAGAGTTACATTTAAAATTAGATTATTATTAATATCTGATAATTTAGGCATATAAATCAATAACTTGTAGTTACATAGATCCAATTACAATCTTAATGCTTTTTTAATAAAATCAAATGGAAGCATTCTTAAAAACATATCCTCAATGTAAAAAAATACTTTTAATTGTGAGCATCGATAATATTATGTGCATATCAATTTTAATAAAAGCATGCAGTTAATAATTATCAATATTATTTTTTATTTCATGAACAACTTCAGATTAAATAATAAAAATAAACATATAATAAAGATTGATGTATATAAATTTATATAAAAATTATCTATCATACACAAAAATTATAACAAGAGTACAACCTATTCAAAATACAACATAATCTTCATAACTGAAAAGATATTTAATTAAAAGTGGCGAAAAGAGAGAAAATATCCTTCCATTCATTAGCTGCAAATTAACTTTACTTCTAAAATAAATAAAAAAATCTTTGATTACGAGTAAAATAAGCACTCATACAAATACAAATTGTGTGTGGGGGGTGGGATGCAACTTCTTATCTAATTAGGAAACCATCCATCACATTAGTTTTGTTTGATTTGAAAACAGATTTATTCATCCAAAATATTTCCAAATAACTAAGAAATATTTAAATATAAAAGTCATAATAAATAAAAAAAAAACCTAAGATTTTCAAATATTATATAATTAAATAATGCATTTAAACTCATTACAAAAATCTCAAATAATCTTAACGAATAAATAATTATTTAATATTGTAAAGACCAGTAATATATCAAATCGCCCATTCAGAAAAAACTACTCTAATAAATGGCATCAAAATTACAGTAGAATAAAAATTAAGTCAATATGAAATAATGCAGTAAATGCAATGGGAATCAAATAGATATACTACAAAATATTTATAATGTGTAAATAAATGAACGAAGTACTTATTATCATCACAAATAAATTTAAAATAATTGGAGTAAGAATTCTGTTTTCTATGCTTGGCTTCTAAAAAAGTTCTTCCAACATCACTTTTATAATGCCATAAACACAAAATCATCAAGGACAATCAGTTATATTAGTCACATACATGTTATATAAAAACATCTTACTAATAAAATAGCAACAAATATTGATTTACGAGACATAAAACTTTGCAAATTTGAAATCCCGTTGACTAGTAAACAAAATTGAAGTATGTCAAATATTGTCAACCACATTTAGCAAGAGCAATTAGTTCCTCAAAACTCATCATTAAGCAAGAATATTATATGCAGAATAAGCATTTATAATGGTTGTCTATCAGGGGAAAATTGGCTGGTTATTCTAGCTAAAATATTACATTATAAGTTGGGAATACTACATTAAAAAAATAATTTATCAAATACAGTATATACAAAAATTTAAAAAACTTTTAATATATGTTACATGCATGTGTAAATTGCGCTATTCACTTAAAATATCTATTTACGATAATGCAACTTAAATCTAGGTAAAAAAACAACAACCCGTAGCTTAATGTTGTTACTTCCTGTAATCCAATCACCAATCAATGTTATCCAGTTTGGTTTCCAAGCACAAAGATTTTTCGTGATCATTTTAATTGTTATGATGACTAAATAGAATTTCTAAAAAAAAAAAGTTTAATATCGCTAGCAAGAATGAATGTTTTCACTGTCCAAAAAGTACAGCAAAATAGACCGAAAAAATGAAACAAAACCAGCATTTAACATTTTTTTTTGTATTCTTCCACAGAACTGTTTTTCATTGCGCTAAAAAAAATATCCATACTGAAGTTTTATTTTTTTTTAAATTTGTATTACTATATATTACATTTTAATTTGCGAAGCGCAGATACTTGAAAACTGAAATAAATTGAGATACTGCAAGATCTCAAGCGCTCATATAAAACTTATCTGACAGCCAATCAGATGACATGATAGCTGTCAAACGAAATCCAAACCTAAACACACAACAAAGATTTTACAAGAAAAGGGCAGCCATCCTTATCTCTACTTTTCTTTCTATATATCTAAGCCAGTTGTTAATATCTAACGTACAACGTGAAATCCCATGATTTCCTACAGAGCAGTTTTTTTAGAATACACAATAAGCAGTATTATTATTTGCATTCTTTATTCTAAAAAACTGCTGCTACGTAGGAAATCATGGGATTTCACGTTGTACGGTGATTTAGAATCAGTGAGTTATTTGTTACGATGTTTAAATCTTCAAACAAAGGCAAAGAGTAAGCAAGGTAAAGATATATTGTGAAAAGCAGTACAGAAGACTTTCATAACAGACATAGATCAAAGCTCACTGCTAGCATGTTTTAATCTCATTTACTGTTTATAATGATATTTTCATACTTCACCACTTGCCTAAAAATGCACAAATATATATATTAAAATATACTATCACCATCTTAATAAAAATATTTACTTATTAATAACTTTATTTTTCTAATTTTGTAACATACATCATAACAAAAATTCTCTAATCAATAAATTGATTTAAATTTTACATATTTGTAAAGTCCATTTTGTGATTCAGACATAATGGCCTCTGATAAAGTTTCTAGTATCAGAGCTTCGGAAAAGACAATTCATTTCAGTATAATTTACTGAAGTTAATTTAGCAGATGCCATGTCTTTTATAAATTTCATTTTAAGAATCATTTTCTACTTTTCATCTAAGAAGTGAGGAATTTCTGTATAATCAGGAAAATGTAACTATTGTGCAAATCTGCATTTCTTATTTTGGATTTGAAGATATCAGAAGATTCTGTTATTAGATAACAATTTTAAAGAGATTATGAACTTTATTCTTGTTTTTAATTATATCTTAGTTTGATCAGAGCTTTTTAATATCTGAATTAAATTTTACATATTGCTTTTAAGCTGGACTGATACATTTTCCTAATTAGATTTCATATGTCTATTCTGAATAAAAATTTCTTATATCATTTTTTGAAACCATATGCATTGCAAAAAATCCCACCTACTTTTGTCTCATTATCCTCTTTCCAATATACAAATTCAAATCATTTTTCCAGAATCGATGCATTTCTTTTTTTCCTATCCCATAAAAGGTATTTCAATAATTCCAATATCTTATCCTCACATTCTCATTTCTATCGTAAAGATCTAAACAAAAGACTTCTTTTCTCCATTATGTCTTTCTAATTTTTCATACAATTTTTCCTCACTCAATCTCTTAATATACCATTCAAAAAATAAATATTCAACACTTTCTTATTTGCATCATGTTATATATAATTATAGTCCAAATTATTATTTCATTTTAATTTTTTTCTTTCCTTAGTATCCAAAGCTCTTATGCACGCACTAAATAACAATAAGCTCCATCCAGAGTTTTGATACATTTTTCCATATTTCACATATTTTTTTAATCTTATATAATACTAAACAATTTTTCATCCACAACCATTTTTCAAACTTTTAATTATTTTTTTCTAATGAATTTATTTAACTTCTTTTTTCACTTTCATAATTATGCACCATTTAGCTCATTTGTTATAAAAAATACAAAGAAATAAAGGTACTAGTATCAACGTCAGTACCATTCACTGGGTGGTGCTGCCACTACTCAAAAATACTTAAATATAACATTACCTGGCTGTGACCTTTTTTAATAAGTAAATAAAGTGTCATTTTTTTATAATCAATGTATTTTTTTTAAAGAAATAACTGACTTTTTTAATAAGTAAATAAACGTCTTTTTTAAAAAAGAAATAACTAACCTTTTTAAAAAAAGTAAATGATAAAAGACATTTTTTTTTATTAGACTCTTTTAAGAACTAACTGACCTTATTAAATAAGTAATTTTTTAATTGATTTGAAACATTTTTTTTTTTTATCAAACACACAAAAACTAACATTTGCTGTAAGTATTTGTCGGGTTTTTGGCTTAAGAAAAAATATTTTCAAAATTCGTGTTGCTTTTCAGTTCCACGGGTTGGTCACAAAAACAGTTCTTACTCTCGGGCAGCACGTTTTGCCTTTGCAGAAAGGCAACAGCATCCTGTTCTGTACACAGCAGTTCACATAACTTAAAAACTTGCCTTGCCAATTCCGCCATTTTGTTATTCTCGCTAACATCGCGTGAATAACGTGAAATTAACTTCCTCAAGACTGTGCCGGTTTGCCAATTTTGGGGACATAATACTACATCATTTTAATGTAATACAATCATTTTTAAAATAACATTTCAAATGTTACGTTCACTTAAAATCTACACAATCAAATTATACGTTAGCACAGGTTCAACACCAATCAATATAGGAATTTTACAATAGGGCGCTTTACCAAGAGCATAAAATGCAAGAAATTAGCATAACACACTTACAGCCTTGTCTTGTAAACGGTATATTTTACTGTTTAATGCTAGCGACAACGCCATCCAGCGAATGGTACTGTCGTTGATACTAGTACCGAAATAAAATTACTGCTAATATTGCGTATTTTCATAACTTTCTAGGCTATATTTTTTCTTTTCCACATAATCTAATCAATATATATATAGTTAGTAATATTACAAAAAAAATCAAGTCAGATGTCACATGACCTAATTTAATAAGCTTGTATTTATAAATGTTATATACAGAGCTCGCAAAACAAGCTCTACATATAATAGTTAGTAATCTATTTTCAACCATTTATAGTAGCTTTCCCAACATTAAATTTTTTTTTTTTATTAAATCTTTGCCTTTTTTTAACATTCTGCAATGCAAATTTGTCTTTCAATAAACATACTATTTCAATAGTATGAACTACATACGCATATCACAAGTCATCTTAAAAGATTAATCAGTTCTCATTAAAATGATATTTTCAAATATTACTGCAACTTGTAATCTTTTTTTTATATACAGAAAACAAAAAAAAAAAGGAGAATTCAAGTGCGAACATTTTACAAATGAATTGATATGAATTTTCAAAATACAATATTAATAATTATAATTTTTTTTATATTATTCAATTCTTTTTATTATAAAAATAAATATTGGTCATAAATATAACTGCAATTTATAATCTTTTTTATATAAATAAAAAACAAAAAAATACTGGAGAATTCAAGTGTGAACATTTTACAAATGAATTGATATGAATTTTCAAAATATAATATTAATAATTATAATTTTTTATATATTATTCAATTCAATTCTTTTTATTGTAAAAATAAATATTGGTTATATATATATATATGTTTATGCATATGAATGTATACATATTTGCATGTATAAGTTATCCAAATACAGTTAGTAATGTATATTTGCACATCTAAATTACAATATATCAGTATTATTATTAAATAAATATTTGAAAACAAATTAAATATTGTAATTTAATATTTATTTTGCCAGGGAAAAAAGATCAACATAATCAGACATTTTCTATTTAGAACGTGGATCAAAAATGAAATAACAGAAACTTCTAATTAAAAAAACTTATTTTACTATTTATATATAAAAATTTGTAATTTATGAATACATTTTTTCCTCAGCATTATTACTTTTTGCAGTATGTTAGCTTTATGGACATATATTTTATCTTTATACTATTATATAATCGAATATTATGAAATCTACATCTATTAAATGCATAAGTCAATATGCATAAGTGGGAGGCAAAAACTAAAAAAAAAAAGTCTATTCCATATCTTTTTGAATGGACTCACCGGGCATCCACAATTCATCACTCAATGCTTATATCAGAACCACTTTTTAAATTTGATCTAAAATTTTCTTAGTCATCTACCCAATGCCTTATCTCCAAATGCATTTCATAATTGTTATATAAAACATAAACAGATTCCTTTCCCCATTTAACAAAATACTCAATAAATATCTACAATTCCTCCATTTCTTTAACCTGAATTATGGGCTATAATACAAGTTTTTAATTACATTTGTCATATTTAATGCAGTCACAAATCTGTTAATTAAAAAACAACAACCTATAAATAGGTAATGACGGTAATTTAGGAATGTTATTAGCAAAAATAGCTGAACATTAATCAATCAATAGCAGTACACCAGGTTCATGCTATTCATTAAAATTACATTTGTGACTTTTAATATGACCTTTTTTTAAATTTGCATGTGTAATGCGAATGTTACCATAATTAATTTCAAAAAATAATTTTATATTCCAAACTTCAAAGTGTCTTATTTATAATTTTTTTCCCTCCAAAATATAGGTCAAAGTCAAAAATATAGATACATAAAAGAATATATATTTATCATTGTATTTTTCTGTTTGTTTGTTTAAAGAAAGTAATTTCCAGGATGGCTATAGTTATTCAGTAAAGGCCAAATAAATTTGGGAATCTTTGATATAAAGTGAAATTATTGTAAAAATTGCACCATCAAGCAAATACATAAAAATTAAATGTGCTGTGTCATACACTTTAAAAGATTGTGTTAACCATTATACATAACTCAAAAATACACTAAACTTTCACAACTATGAATTATATTTAATACCTAACTATACAATATCCCAGTAACAACTTTATTTTTCATACATGTGGCCTTTACTTGGTTCATTGTTTAGTATATTTTTCAACATATTTTTCATGTACAATATTTCATATCTATTGCTATTTAGAAAATCCGTAATATTCTTAAAAAAAGAATACTTAAAAAATGATAATATGAAGATTATATAATGCACCAATATCGTATTGGTACATATAATAATTTTGTCTAAAAATGATTGAAATAAAAACCTCTCGTTTAAAGAAAGGGTTAAAAGTTTAAAGAGTTATTTATATAAGTTAAAATGTTAAGAATAAAAGTCTAAAGAGTTTTTTTTATTAATTAAATAAAACGCAGAAGGTAAAAGTGTAAAGAGTTCTTTTTATTATTGTTGTTAGTTTAAAGAAAATATTATTCGTAAAAGTTATAAATGATTGATTAGAAGGAAAAAGTTAGAAAGATGACAGTTTAAAAATATAGAATGTTTATAAAGTTAAAAGCACTCTCTCTCTCATTCAAATTAAAGAAGAAAAAAAGAGTAATTATAAATTTAAATGAGTACTATATATGTGTGCGAGAGTAAACAAAAAATGATAAATGCATGTATATGTGGGTGTTAAAATAATATTGAAAAAACACATGAAAATAAATAAATTCAGTAATAACTACTGCTTGAAAACAATATGTTTGCAATGCTATTTAATTAAGAAAGAATCTATAAACAACAACACAATTAAACTCTTTATCAATTGAAATCGAAAGCAGTGGATAATGGATTTTTGCTGGTGGCTACGAAAATAGATTACAAAAAATGACAACAGGTCATTACATAAATAGACTTAAATTTTCACATGAAACGAGTTGTTTTGGATCAGTCAATTAGTCTGGTCAGTTCAATTTGTCTATCAGTCATGCATTGTTAATAGTCATCAGAACATACGATGAACTTCAAACCTTGTCCAAATACCAGTACTCTGCCGAAGATGAAGTTAACAGCTGCCCAATAAGTGAGAGCTGCCAGAATATCTACTGTCGTAATAATAGTGCCACGAAATAAATAACTGTCCTCAACCTTAATAAAAGAGGTAACCAGGATCGTCAATCAACAGAAATCCTCCGCAAAAGCATAAATCCAGCCAGCTGGTAATAAAACAAGTCAGAAACACACTGGAAACACAGGAAGCAAACAACTAAAATCTCCACGCTCCAAAAACCTAGGTATTTAATAACTTTCTTATTTCCATTTATAAATTCAAAGTAGTCATTGCCGTCCATAAAGCCTCCAGAGTCAGTAGTAAAGGAATTCTATCGCCGCATAAAGAACTAATGATGTGCGTGTTATAGAAATGCCGTGTATATGTATATTCTTTGTCATATTATATTGATTTCCTGTGTATTTAAATGCCATGTATTATTTAATGCTTGTTATCTTAGTTTATTATATGAATGCAGAATGTGTGCATAATCAGTATAAGTAATTATCATTATCTAAATTAAGTTAAATTAAATTAAGTTCCTACAAAGTATTTAAAGTCAGAATATAAATGTGCAATAATAAATGTTAGTTAAATAAATTTTTAAACTTAATATCTGTTGGTCGATTCTTTATCATTAATTAAGTAAATTTTACCACTAGTTAATTTAGTAAAGCGTTATTGTAGTGTCGATTGAGCTAGTCATGGGATATATCTTAGGCGCTGAGTTAGTTTGCTATCGTTCGAAGCGCGTTAATTCACCCTTTGGGGTAGTTAACTGGCGCCCGGAATATTTCTTCCAAAACAACTGCACTTTGAATGATCAGTGTTAAAGTCAGCAGCCAGAGAAAAAGTTATGTCCTGGAAATGTAACGCTAGACATATATTTTATAGCCATCGTTTGGACATACATAGAGTATGTTCTTCTCTGCCTAAGAGGCCGGTATGAACACATCCATAACACATACGGTACAATAAGGACAAAATATAAAAACATTTTATAAATTGAAAAAAAAAAAAACCCTCATTACTAATGCACAGTAAGTATCAGAATGTTTTTTAATTTGCAAAAGTCATCAATTTTTATTTTAACTCTTGATTACAACTGACATCTAGAAACAAAAAACTAAAAATACATTACATATCTCACACATTGGATTATAACATTTCAGCAGTAAAAAAATGGAAATTAAAACAAAATGAAGCAAAAATAACTCTATGTTCTGAATAATGTTTTATTAAATATCCAAAGTTTAAAAAAGATTTTTCCCCTCATTCTTATATTTAAATACTTTTGTAATTAAGTCTTAAGAAGTAATATACACAAGCATTTTATATATGCAGATGATTTTACAAAATATATATCAATGTATGTAAAATTTATGATAGAACTCTAAATATTAAAATGCTAAAATAAATAGTGTTAAGAAGTTGACAAGTTATGATAAACTATCATTGATGATAGATAAGGATCATTCATCTCTTGGTTATTATACCCAATATGTATTCAATATTGATGATCTAAATAAAAATAAAATAAATTAATTACCTTGCAGGGTTCAATGATGTTCAGCAGGATGATATCTAAAAGCTCTTGTGACACAGAATCAGCTTCGCTGATTAGTGGAGCCATCATGTCCAACATGAAGTTTTTCACCTTGCTCGAATGTTCATCACTAAAAATAAGTAAGAAACAATCAGTCAAAAATTTTATAATTGAATATCAAAATTCTAAACACTATATATCATTTTGAATATAATGCAAAACTGCAATTGAATATCTTGAATTAACAACAAAATAAATCAGAAATGGTTTAAAATAGAATCATTTAAGTTTCAAACAGAATAACTTTTTGATGTTGCAATACACATACAAAATATAAAAGTAGTTAAATCCTATTTCTCCAATAAGATCTCTGTGTTTAATATTAGTGAAATTACAAATTACAATTCTTAAACAAACAAAAAAATTTTTAAAAAACTATACAAAATTTTTGTAGTATCAGCTGCTTCAAAACCTGTCAATTTAAGAAATAGTGGTTTAAAAAAATATTTAATAAAATAAATTAGAAATTCCAAATTTCACATCTAAACCCACATATATATAGCAGTGGCCATTTTTATGACTTTTGCATTTAGTCTCATTTACTCAGTGACACTGTTCTAATTGTCGTGCAACAACACAAAATATACTCTATACTGTTGCTGCAAATTTGAAAATTAAAATTCTATTTAAAATGGCTCCAAAACACAAAGTTAATGATAGAATTAATTTTGCCAGTCTTAAAAAAGTTGTGAAAAGTATTCTATTTATCTGCAAAAAAAAAAATAAGTTTTTTTTTTTTTTTTGGGGGGGGGGGGGGGGTCCTGAAGCAAGATGGGTATTCAATATAAATAAATCATCACTTTGTGAAAAAATAAAACCATGCTAAGATTACTGATATTATTGAAATTGCTAAATTACTTCAATAATATGCGAAAAGTATTTAATGAAGATTAAAAAAGCATTAAATTTGTTGATGGAGGTCATAATAAAAAAAAAATTTCCAGTAGTTATCAATTGCATCAGAAAATATTGCAACTATATGAAGAGACTAGCAAAGAAGCCATTGAAAAGAATGACAGAAAGGGGTGAATGTATATATTCAGAAATCAGTATTAATGTAAAAATAAAGAGTTCATGGCTTCTTTCAAGCTTGTCATTATCATTGCCCTTTGATGTCATTTTAGATTTAAACATTTTTTTAAATGCACAGCACAAGTTCTATCAATGTGATTGTAAAAACCATTATAATAAAATGGCTGGTGCTGTCTGTATAGACATGTGAAATTACAAATTTAATATCTAAGTATTTTTTGTACTTCGATACCATCAATAATTTTCATCATAAGGAAAAAAAATAGATGTTTCATGTTTATTTTTTGAGTAAGAGAACACATTTATGTATGAACCAACCTATTTCTCATTTCATTGTCTTCAAAACTAAATTATTACAATTTTTTGTTGATCATTTTTGAGGTTAAATTAAATGGTATCATAAATATGTATATACATGTTAAAAATGCCTATATATTTACATGAGCATATGTGGAAGAAATCACTTGTTACACAAAAAAATATACTAACAAAATCTTATATAATTTAAGGCTGCAAAAATAGGAAATAAATATAAAGATAGTATGCATATAAAATAATAGCAACTAAATCACCTTGGTATTTTTATTCTCTGACATGAAAAATAAGCAATACATCAGGAAATTAAATATTTCAGACATTTTATAGATAAATCACCAAATATTTCAGATATAGTTATTAGATATAAAAATTACACTTATCATACAACTATCTCTATTAGTTTTTAAAAGTTGAGTATTTGGATAACTTTTTAAGCAGTTTTCTTTTATTTATCATTAGCTTATTTTTAAAATTAAATATCAGCTAAACAAAAGATACAAAGTCATTAATTAATATAATTATTGATTGAATTAATTCAAATACAATGAATATAGTGTGAGCAAAAAAATTTTTAGATACTGGATGACTTATAATAAAAATGAACTTTGATTATAAATTTAAATGATTAATAAAGTTTACACATTGGGCTAGATAAAAGAAAATACCCAATCGGATTAAGTATTGAAAGAGTTAAACCCAATTTTTTAATCTTTTGAATTTTAATTTTTTAATCACATTTTATTTTTTCTTCAAACTGAATATTCCAAAATTAAGTTGTGATAATAATAAATAAATAAAGAATATTTCAAATTTTATTTTCAAAGTAACGTTACTTATTTAATTGTATAATAGTAAAGAGAATTATGTGATAGAAATAACAATAATCAATTGATGCTTAATATAATTAATTTGTCTTAATAGTAAAAAAAAAATTATCTAAAGAAAAAAAAAAGCTTTTGCACTGCATATTTGACATGTACTAATTAAATCTGCAAAAAAATTTTTGCGGTATTACATTGCTATAAAATAGAATTTCATCCATGTTAGTTAGAATTGAAAATAATAAGTCAGACCTGATAGTGAGCTTTTATATTACAAAGGAACATATAAAAAAAAGTTCTAAAATTTGATAACTTTTCCTTTATGTTGAGAGCATTGCTCAAAAATAATAATGGTCAGAAATAAAAACTTCATTTACATTTAAGTCACCAAATCTAGCAGATGGTGATTCAACTACTTAAAATTTTCAACATGTGTAAGTATTTCAAAAATGCCAATTATTTATAAAGACTATAGGTATCACATTATTATAAAATAAATATTTTGAAGAGACAATATGATTAGAACTAAAATAAAATGGACTTCATAAGACAAAAATATAAAAAGTTGGTGCATCTTTAATAAATATATTAAAAAGAGAAGAAATATCATAGGAAGACAATTGTAGATTCAGGATCAACAGGACACAACAAAATCTTTGATATATTTAATATATTCACATTTACTGATTAGATCAAAATACAACTACCCAAATATGACAAAAAATAATTGGTTACAACTTCATCAATATATCTATTTGAAAATCCATTTCATAGTTTAGCATGTACAGATCCCAATTCTTTAAAAAATTTTTTACGTAGAGCTCTGTTCATGTTTCATAATTCCAAATGCAATTAAACAAATTTTGCAAAAGCCTCTTTGATTTCAATTCGTATTATTACAAAAATATTCAAATATCTATCTATATATGTATTAATCCCATGATGCTGGATTTAAAAGAAAAATGACAGTAATAAATAATGGTGAAGATTAAAAAAGTTGTTGCTTTTGCCTCTCTAGATCATTAACGCAAAAATATAACAGCCAAAAAATCCACCATAGAAAGGCATTTAAAAAATTGGAATAAAAAGGTCTTAAAACTTTTTAAAAATTAAATCCTTGTACTTCAAACTCTATCTGTAAAGATAAAATAAAAACCAATAATTTTTAACATAATAAGATGTAATTAAAAATTACTCGTGTATTGTTTATAGAATAAAAATTTCTGGGTTGTGTAGCTAAGAATGCAGAACTTACATAGTAAATTAGCATAGTGAATTTAAATGCCTATACCAAATTCAATAAAAAATGGATATATTATTAAGTGTAAAAACCAAATTGGATGTCAATACAATGAAATACTAGTTATATGTTTAACATAAGGTGACAGTTGATCACATGCAATTTTATTTGACATAAAATAATGGAATGATTTTTTTCAGGTCATGCATTGTTCAACATCAGAATGATAGCCTTGATTAAAAATATTTAACTTTTGATTTCATCTCTACACCATTGCACCAAATCACAATTAATGTATTAATAATTTATAAGTTATAAAGCAAAACAGCTATTAAAAATGATTTTTTTGTTTTTTCAAATTTATAAAATTTTCAAATGAAAAATGGCAAATAATGTTTCATTGCCTACAATTTATATGTTTTATATTTTTGTTTTATTATTATTATTATTATTATTTTATCTGAACTGTGAAGTTAATTTTTCAATTTTTTTTTTTTTACATTTCTTTGAAAATTATTTTCCATTTGTTTTTGATGAGAATGCAATCCAATTATGAAAGTAGAAAATTTGGTAACCATATAATAATTACATGTAAAAAAATAAAACAGATAAAATGACTATTTCTTACTTGACAATGGTAAAAATAAGCTTAAACAGATTGCAAAATATTTCCTGATTATCTTCTAACTCAATGCAAATGTTGAATGATTTCACCCAGGCTAAATTCTATATTAAATATATATATATATAAAAACAAGAAAAATAATAATAGCACTATTTATAGCAAAAAATAGTAAATAATTAATATTTTTTTGTCTTACCTCTAAAAGATAAAAATACCTCTTGAAAACTGGGTCTTTAGGATTCTCTAAACCTCTTAATTGTTTGATTAAAAACATAAATATATGCTAAAATGAGATAATATATATATATAAGTGAATAGTATTAAATTAAAATATTTTTTTCAAAACATATATTTTTAACAGTAAGCAAATGATGTATAAGATAAAGTGACTACTAAAACCCCATTATACAAAATTTACACTCCTTTTGATAGTAAAATTCATGAAAAGTTAATTGAATCTCTTAACAGACTATGCACTAAATACAACAATGTGACAATTTTAATTAGCTATATTTAACATACTTATAATAAATAACTTTTTCTTGCATTGAATTAAAGAACTGTAGTTTCCAATTTGCTTTTTTTTTTAAAAGTAGCAAGCAATTTCACAAATAAAATATTTATATTCAATTGGTTTAAGTTATAAGGAGCTGCTGATTTGTTTTTGTATTTGCAAAGTGCTTCAAGTTTTTTACTGCCATGGTTTCATAATAACTGCATATACATTTTAATAGTTTTATAACATGATAAAAATCTGCTTAAAATAACTTATGATATTTAATAAGATATATATAAAACAAGGAAAAACTCTTGTATTTTAAATATATGAATTTAATATATACATAAGAACATATTTATATAACAAGAATATTTTTAAAAAGAAATTTTTTTTACTAATAACCTAATTTAAAAACTAAAAAGAAATAATAACCGATAAACTCAATATTAATAAAAAAAATGTATCAATAATTTAAAACTCAATAACACTATTTACTTTTAATTGATCAGGATCTTTATATGGCGCTTCTGGTGCAAAAATTCGAAAGACATCTGCAATACAACATGCTACCAATAATCTAATATCTTTATTAGCATGATCCATCAAGGCATCTGATGCCAGGTATATAGCCAATGGTGCATACTGACTGTTGTCATCCTGACCCATTTCTTGGAATGATCGTGCACATGCCTACAAATATACAAAATATCACATCTATATTTTTGAAAACATAACAATGACATCAAAACAGTATAATTATACTTTTAATGTAAACTTAGAATGAAGTGGAATGCAAAACAGATTTAACATCCACAAATAAAATCAATTTATATTATCAATATTCAAGATTTAAAAATGACAGTATAAACAAACATCTATAAAATAACCGTGGAAGAACAAGTTTCTCCAAGAACTATCTTATATAGAATGAGTGAAAAAGAAGACATCATGTCCCAATGTGACTTATCTTTCATTCATGTTTTACTTTCTAGTTAATAATAACTAAATACTCATTTACTGCTTGATTGGGGAAGGGGAAAAAACCTTAAATCTGAATGAAATTTAAAAAAAAAAAAATTTTTTTTTTATCTGGTCCAATTCAAATTTAGATCAAGAAAATCAGCAGGAGGAAGTTTTAATATTGTATCACGCCATCCTCCACAATCGTAATGTAACATATACGCAACGTAACAATTGTATTAATTTTTTAAATATTAACAAACTTAAATCATTACTTCATAGTACATTAGGTTTTATTATCAAGTACAATGATTGCTTGAAGAAACAATTATTATTGGTAAATAACTCTCTTAACCAATAGTATTACAAAAGTCCCAAATATAACCAACTTAAATGCTTGCATAAAGTTTCACTATCTACAAGCACCAGAATTGGATAGTTGAGAATACTATTTTACGACTAGTTTACAGCTTTATTTTAAGCAAGCGTGTTAACTAGCAGCAAAAAATTTAAATATGTAAATAATCTGATATAATTTAGACAGACCAATATATTAGTAAAAAAATATAAGCTGGCACTATAAAATGTTATAGTTATCATAAAAGTCTTGATGATTAATTTGTTCTCATATGTAAAATTTTGAAGTAAAATCATAAGACATCTTTAAAATTGATGTGCAAGTGTGATAAAAGCTGCACACACAAAATAAACATCAGAAAAACTACTCTCGATTGTTACACAATAATAATAAAAAAATTTTACATACAAATTTAAAAATAATTTTTAAAACAGATATTCATTATCAGCACATTTTTTCTCATCACAAATAATCTTTCAATACATTTCTTGCCACATCCATTCTGATTTTCCTTTTTTACTATCACCGTATTCTTCTATATTTATCATTATAAACACTGTTATTTTTCAATCTTTCCATAACAGTGATTAGACAACAATGAAAATATGTAAAATAGTAACTAACCACTACTTTTAATATGAATAGCTAGTATTCTACTTAAAATTGGATTATATAACATTTGAAATATCTAGAATATTACTATTCATTGTGAAGAAGGGACTCAAATTTTTCAAAAGTTAGTGAAAGATAATCTTACCTATTTAAGAAATAATTCAGAAAAGTTCAACAATATTTAAATTAGATGTATATGGAAATAATGGAGATCATACATTTTTTAAGTAAAAACTGATTGAATAATTTGATTGGAGTATAAATCATCTTAGAAGATGGCAGTGTTATCTGCTAAGAATACTAACTCTGTGAAATGAATACAATACTGTAAATGTTCAAATCACAGCAGTGATAAATTTGTGCAGAGTAATGTTAGGACCAAGAGAATAACAATGATATGATCTCCCACATTATGCAAGTTTCATATTTTGGGAAAGGCTATGTGATTGATAGGCTTCTTTTAGCCAAAGCTATATAATAAACTCAATAGTTGGAAAAAGTGTTATCAGTGATTGACTGTTTCAACATTGTGGCACTTATTTATATCCGACACCAATGACTTTAAAATAGCAGTACATTCATAAAATATTGTAGCTGTTAAGTTCACAATGGTTTTTGAAAGATAAATTCACATTTGTCAATTTCAGCAGTGATTCATTCTAATGACATTAAGTATTTTAGGATATAATCCATTTATATTTTTTTTTCACTACATTAGCTGGAGCTTTACCAATAGCTCCTAACAAGCTTTGTTTACATAAATGCCGAGAGAGATAGAATTCAAAATCTCTACCGTTGTCACCCACCTCCAGACCAGCTGGTTTCGAGCTTATGTCTCAAATCAGTGAAGGGCTGGGAGACTAGAAACTAGATGTAAATACTAACTCTAAAGTCAGCACTTACCAAACACGTTTCTATCAATTTGAAAGCATGAATTTATCAGACACGTAATGTCTTCAAACCCATAGTAAAAGCCTCTGCAACATATAACATTGCAAAAATCTTCAATGGTGTATATTTATGATAATCAAAACAAGTTATAAATTTCGTAACTCGTCTTTAAGCTTGCATTTTATGATCACTAGATGGAGCTTTACAATAGCTCCTAACAAGCTTTGTTTACATAAATGCCGAGAGATAGAATTCAAAATCTCTATCGTTATCACCCACCTCCAGACCAGCTGGTTTCGAACTTATGGCTCATTGATAAAGACGAGTTACGAAATTTATAACTTGTTTTGATTATTATAAATATACCTTTGAAGGTTTTTACAATATTATATATTGCATAGGCTTTTACTATATGGCGAAAGTGAATTGATTTCAGACCCATACAGCTATCTAGTTTGTTAGGCTAGGTTTGAAGACATTATGTGTCTAATAAATTCATGTTTTCAAATTGATAGAAACGAGTTTTATAAGTGCTGACTTTAGAGTTAGTATTTAGATCTAGTTTCCAGTCTCCCAGCCCTTCTACTGATGTGAGCCATAAGCTCGAAACCAGCTGATCTGGTGACAACGATAGAGATTTTGAATTCTATCTCTCGCGGCATTTATGTAAACAAAACTTCTTAGGAGCTATTGATAAAGCTCCATCTAGTGATCATAAAATGCAAGCTTAAAAATGAGTTACGAAATTTATAACTTGTTTTGATTATCATTAATTTTTTTCAATAAGCATCCATTCTGAAAATAGATGATTCTAATAAGTTTCATTTTATCATAATCTGCGGATCTTCCAACATTTTGAAAATTGACTCTTCAGACTATCAAACGTCAAACAATTTTGTTTTTAAAACTCAGTTCTGACATTTCCTTTCATGGGTTGCTTGTTCAATTGTATTATTACTATATTCAGTTACAAAACCTACAGGAATGTAAAAGAAAAAAAAAAAATGCCAGTATAGCAGCAGCCATTTTCTTGACTTGCACATTCATTTCTCTGCTATTTATTTAAAAAAATAACCATGAACTTGATAATAGTAGCAATCCTTCAAGTTTACCAAAAAATCAGCACCTTCAAGTTTACCAAAAAATCAGTAAAGTGCTTGTGATAAAATGAAAATAATCGACTTACTTTTGGAGGATAAAAAAAATCCCATGACAAAGTTGGATGAATATTCAATAATAACAAATTGAAAAATCAATAAAAAATAAGCAGCAGGAAAAAATTTATTCTAGTATTTGTTGTCTGAGACTGCTAGTTATATTAAAATACATAAACATATTAATGAAATTTGTGGTCAGGAAATATGACTAGAAAAAATGTTCCAATAAAAGTTAAAATATGTATCATCTAAAAGCATACAGGTTATATAAAGACTGCAGGGGAAACAATATTTTGACAAAAGTTATTTTAAATAAAAAAATATTTTGGTAAATAATAACTTAGCACTATCAAAAAACATTTTAAACAAAAATTTTAAAAGACAAAGTTTTGGTAAACAGAATTTGGCATAAACATTAAAACACCATAGAAGTATTCTAAATTCTGTACTCATCACTATCAATTCTTATCACAAAAAAATGAGGAAGATAGAACAATAACTTAAGGAAGATGACTGAGTGAACACTTTCATTTATGTACTCATCCAGATTTGAGTGCAGTATATTATTCATTCAACTACTTTTTCATAACTGCAATTTTTTAATAACTGTTTTTGTTGATGTACAATGTAATGTATATTATTGTTTATATTTTTCAATATCTGCACAATAATTAGAATCAAATAATGTGAATGTGATGATCCTATTATTTTAATATATAGTTAAAAATTTGAAACTAATATGGCAGGTGTTTCATTGTTTATCCAATCCCTGTAGTAATTTTTATTTTACTACTGACATGGTCTACTATAAATTCGTATTACTACTAAACTATCTTTTGGGGAAAAAAATTATTTTAATCATTCATTTGAACCAAAATAATATTTATTCTTTATTTTAGAAATTTTAAATTCCACATACTCAACTTCATTTACTTTTAATTAATAAATCTATCTTTTTTTATTTGTTGTTTCAGAAATCTAAGTATCTTGTGTTTTTTTTTTTGAAAAATTGCTGGAGTAGAATTCAATCATTTATCCAGAAACATCTTTAATGATAATATTTCAAAAAAATTTTCTTTTAAATCCGTTTACTGCACATAGATTAATTTTACTTAAAGGGATTTGAGCCCAGATTTTCAAGATCCCTTCAGTCATCCACTCTTTATTAGTTTGTTTTCTTTGTTTTTTTATTATTACTATTATCTACTTAAGCCAATAAACATCACATGACCACCACTTCTTATGCTTGTGCATAACTATTGTTAAAACAGGCAAAACTCACTATACGTATTGCCTGTTTTATTCTCTACTTACATAAACAATTCTTACCATATAAAAAGTGCAAAGAAATAGTCCTTATAGCACTTAATTTTTATATATCTTATGCTGTATGAACGCTTTCCAACTTATATATTTTATCAAATGATTAATGGTAAATATGTAACCAAATGCAATATTTGGTACATAAAATCTGACTTAAAACTTATATAACAAAATTCACAATTTATGAATAAATTTAAAAAGAATACTTTTTAAAAAATCTTCCAATTCTTTACATTTTATTTTGTTACTAATCTACTTAACATTAATGAATCACCTGATATAAAACTATCCACTGTCCAATAATGGAATTAAAACAAACAATAATAATATAAATAATTAAAACAAATCAAAACCCTCATATATAAATTCAATAATTACAAAATAATTGACTATATCATAACAATATGTTAAATAATATTACATATCATCTTATATGAAAAATTATATAAGATGATATATATAATTGTATAAAAAAAATGCATGTAATATTATTTAACATACTGTTATGATATAGTCAATTGCTTTGTAATTATTGAATTTATATATGAGGGTTTTGATTTGTTTTAATTATTTATATTATTATTGTTTGTTTTAATTCCATTATTGGACACTGGATTGTTTTATATCAGGTGATTCGTTAATGTTAAGTAGATTAATAACATTTGAAAAGGGCACCAAAGCAGATGCTGAAAAAAGTTCTATATGTATAAAATTATTATTTGATTATATAGTTGTTGTAAAGAATTATTATTATTTTCTGATTATTATTTTGAAGAAGAACAGCACAAGGATTTTTATTTCTTTCCAATTTTGATACTGTAATAATTATATTAGTTTTACTGCTTTTTATGGTACAATAGCTTCATGATACATATAACATTTTATCTTTAGCATTATTAAACTGAAGTTATTGTAAAAATAGCATTTTCAACCAAAAAAAAAAAGATGCATAAGTATTCATTAGGACATATAGTAGGACAATTGAATATGCAAGATACAGACTTTGCTTAAATGTACAATTGTGATCTATATTCATACTTTTAACATTCTGTATTATCAAGATTTTTCAATTATTCACATACGTTATGTATACTGATACAAAACATGTATATATATATAGGTGAGAAACACAAGTGTCTAGATACAGTACTATATAAAATTTCTCTACCAATGCATCACAAAACTTGAATATTGTACTACAGCAAGCTCAATCACATCAAAATATTTATATATGCATATTGGGAAGAACTATTTATCTATCTTGTGCTACAATGGGGAAGGGGTGGCAGACAATTATTTTATATAAAACTAAATCTGCTAATTTTAATTCTGTATTTTTTTTTTTTTTAAATCTTCACAATTTAAATTACAATTCCTTTCCTTATTTAACTTTTTTTTCCTGGTCACAATAAGTCATTCAAAGGTCAAGAAAAATCAAGAAATTTATTTATTCAAATCTAAAAATTGCTGATTTTTAATGGGCAAACTGTATAATTTTTAATATGAATAAACTTTAAAGATGTCTTGGCAAAAGGTGGTGTATAATTTTTGTTTTTATCTTATGCTAAATTATAAACATTTTTTTTGTAAACTTCTAACATCAAAGTAGCTGCAGATAACAAGTATGCTCAATACCACAATGGCATTTACTATAAATCAAGGCACAAAATTTAAAATTAAAAAATGAGCCAGTTGGTGCAAATATTATCTGATTCAATAATAGTCAAATTATGTCACTAAAAATATATTTGAGTTAGGAATGTTTACATTTAGCTCTTTAAAGTCTGACATTCACTGAAATAAATCCTACAGTCAGTAAATAGTACTTTATAATAACGTTTTTATTAACTAATCTTTTAACATTTAGAGGTTCTAGTTTTTCTAAATAGCCTTAAAAACTTTATAGCTTAGTACATCATTTTAATGAACATTTAGATATTTTTGTGACATATGTTTAAAAATAAACCATGATCACAATAATTATAAAAGTACAATTCCTCTATGTGTACTTATGACTGGGTTTAGTTCAAAAAGCATTTTTCTTCTTTCAGTTAGTGCATCTAATTTATCAGATGTTCAGACCACTCTGATGATTTTACCTGTGAGTTAATAATTTGCCATCAATAGTTATGGAACACACACCTCTGTTTCCTCGTCACCTGAAAAAAATTTCAAGCACCACCCACAGCTGCATAAAGATGTTCTAACCATTATATTCTGCAAGAAAAATAAGATACATAGCAATGTGTGAATTCAAGTCAGATTTCTGAAGTGATTGCCAGGATAGAATGGTATCTCAGTTGCAATGCAATTGCAACATATGTATATATTTCTTTATGTAGCAAATAAAGAAGATAGTACAAAAAATTAACTTTATGAATATCATACACATTATAATTTCATATAATTGAAATGCATATTGTTGATGTATTTAGCATTGTAAAATAAAAACATCAAATACAAAGATAAACATGTATATAAGCTCATTCACAAGTAGCAATTAAATATTAATGAAGTAAAAATGATTTTCTACTATATTTAGAAGCCAAGATACTTTATTTTTTCTAATAATAAAAGCAAATTATGTCATGAAACATTAATTGAAATGATTTTTAAGTGTCAAAAAGTAAATTATAAGGACAATTATAATAAACTATTTTCTCACATAGTTGCTGCACTCAGGTTATGAAAACACAAAGCTGTTGGAAAGTTACTAAGACTTCGGATGCAAATAACCAAGAATACAGTTTGTGTCTTATAAGATAAGACTGATTGAGAACTAAATTAATTTTTTGTCCTCTCTGTTTTTAACTTATCTTCAATCATCTAAGTTGATATAGGGCTTAGTTGGCATTAATTTCCAAGGAATTAGATTTATTCCTGGCAATGTCTATAACAATGAGATTGGGTGCATATACTTTCCATCCTTTAATTATATGTATAGCAATTCTGACTCCAATCTTTCCCCTTTCTTCTTGTGCATAAGCTCTCAATGCTGAGAAAGCAATGATGGGACAAGTTTAACAGTGGGAAATTCTTAGCTATGAGTATTGCATGGTGGTATAATCAATAGTAAGTTGTGTAATTGGATAGGGCGAAGCAACCATATTGAATATTTAAAAAATTATGTTAAGCCACAAATTTTATCAAAACTTAAGTTTGTATTATTCAAAAATGACATAATATATATTGTTTGAAACATAAAACACCAAAAAATGTAATTAAACTGGAAAAAAAGATATCATTGATATTCAAAGTAACAAAAAAAAAATAAAAGTTAATATTTCTAATAATTATTTTCATATTATTTAATAAATTCAAAATTATCATGCAAACAACTTAAAATTATATTTTTGTTAGTAGGTTAGTTGGATTCATCATAAAATTTCTAAAAAATTAAAGTGATCTAAAAAAGATCTAAATATAATACGTTTAACATAATCTGGTTAAGTCACACAACATAGATTTCATTAAACTTAGTAAAGTCACTAACAATGACAAGCATGAGATAATATTAGCAATGACATTAAAGGGGTTGCTGCATTTCTTTCTGCTCTGAATCCCAATCTTCATTGATAAAATCAAAGCCAGAAACCAATTTAGAAAGGAAATTTTAACATATTTGGTAATTACTGATTATTTAAACTTATGATAACTGGCTCTATTGTTAAGAGCTGCTCTTTTAATCATATTGTCTGGGGAAAAGAATTAAGTGATTTGTTATAGCTAATAAAGGTAAATATTTTATATTTTAAATAAAGGAACAAGAAATGTACAAAACTAGTGAAGACCAGAAAAAAAGAATAGTATTTATAGCTAAGAAATAAATATTTGAGATTGATATAAAAGCTCACACTAAAATTTTCTTTCAAAAAAAAATTTAAAAAATAGACTGGATGAAAAAAGTCTATATAATATTAGACTTCCTATTAACATCTAATTTAGTATATTCTATTCTTGGAATTCCTAGTTATATCTAGCAGGCTAATATCAAAAACTTGATTTATGCAAGAATATTTATACCCATTTTATCAGTTCAATGTTTTGATCTTAAACGTTCAGAAAAAGCCTTTATTTCTTTTTGAATAGTGTTACTGTATCAAAACCATTAAAATGTGCACAACTAATAGACTATGAATACTGTGTCCAGGCAAAAAAAATTGACTACTTAAAAATTTGAATGCATCCACAACAATGATCACATTGTAGATAAAAGTGAAAATATAAAAGAAAGCTCATTTTACATGAGCAGTAAATAAACATTCAAATGGATTATTGCTCAGGATTTAAAGACAGTTCAAGCACTAGAAATGTGAGCTGAAACCATGAGCCATGAATCTAGAACTTTAAACAGTGTCATTCTATCAAATCCTACAGGCACGTAAATAGTTTCAAATGCAGATTGTTAGACAGATCATAAACTAATTTGTTTAAAGTTAAAATAATAAATACATTTAAAAAGTCCCATTTCAATCATATTCATAAAAAATTCAATGTTTATTCACTTTAATGTTCATTAACATTAAAATTAACTTATTGAGTTTTGACATTATTATGCTTCTAAACTTTGGAAATTATTTTACGGAAAAAAGTAATTCTAATTAGTTTTTTTGACAATGATTTGTTATTATTAATAACTTGATTTAAAAAAACGTTCCACTTGTCAGAAAAGATTGAGTGAGGAGTTTCATAAACATTATAAATTTTTTAAGTTAGAATTTCAATGATAAAATGGTTTAAATATAATTGTTGGATTAAAACTGCAATCACTCACTGATCATATTTGAAATCTTTTCGACACACTGAAAGATAATACATGTACCTGAATAATGAATGATATATTCCTATTAAATTGGATGATATTCTTTTACATAATGATAGATGAATTCAGATGAGTGCTTTTAATGATATATCTATAGTATCTAGGTCATTTAGATATGGATAAAGATTTTCTTAAAACACGTAAAGCTTTCACTCCTGCTAAGTAGAGAAGTTTTAAAATATGTTGGTTCAAAACTGCTGGAACTTTTAAAGAAATATATGGAACCATGATGTTAAGGCACCAGAACTAATGATTCCAATTTATAAAAATAAGTAGAAAAGACTGCAGTAATTATCACAGAATATTATTGTTATCCACAACAGCAAAAATACTTCAAGAATTTTGTTCAAGAGATTGCTTCCAACCATAAATGAATGGCTACTAAAGAATCCATATGGTTTTGACAATCAACAAAGAATTGCACACATGAAGAAAAAATGTTGAAAACAAAATTGTCATTTATATATTGCTTCCATACTTAAAGTTTTTAACTCAATTGAACAGGTTTATAGCAATATTTGAAACAAGTTTGTTAGCCAACAAAATTTATATATATTATACAGCTTCTATATGAAGTAATGAGTGAAAACACTATAATGATATATATATATATTGATATTTGGAATGAAAACGGATATTAAATATATTTATAGCATAGTTTTTAATTAGACCAATTAATAGCAAAAACAAATATTTTATTTTTCTGGTTAATTAGTTCACAGAATGATAATAATTGGACTATTTTACAAATTCAAAAAATAAGCTAAAACATATTTTAAATTCCACCTACTTAGATTTCGGTTTAGTAATTAATGTTCAAAAAATTTCAAATCCTTTATCTAACAATAATGTGGACAATTACCAATTTTAAAATAGAATCAATTTTAAATATGGATATCGAGTTGGAAGACAACCCTGAAAATGAAAACAGCTGGCATTTAATAAATTTAAAAATTGGTTGCTTCATTGACATGGTAATGCAATTTATTATATCGAGCTATTAATTTTGGACAATTTAATGTCTGGAAATAAAACCAAAACTATTTACTAATGTAATATAACAGCATTAGAAAAATGTCACTTAAAAATGATGGGGAAAAACCATAAAAACAATCACTTGTTGAATATCATGTTATAGACTATGTACTATTATAAGACTCATCAGTATTAGATTGACATGATTTAATAAAAAAATAGCAATTTCTAAAAATGGGTATAGAAGACATAGCTTAAGAGTGTATAATGCAACTACACAATATATTAAAATCTTTCAAAAATTCACCACAAAAGTTATATGTTAAAAAATTAAATCAATAGATTCAAAAAAACAGATAATATGATATATATAAATATTTCTTTTTGATATAAAAAATTGATGTGCAGCCATTGCAATAATAACATTAAATGTTTTTTCTGTCTAATTATGAAAATATTTCTCATGTAAAAATAAATCAATAATTTAAGATGTCAATGGACTAAAGTGATTTAACTGATAAGATTAGCATTTTCTTCTTATTACTTCAGATGTGTAATAAAACTACACATAGTACATAATAGTCAAATCAGTGCTTTCAAAATCCATAAAACAAAAAATTAGAAATTTATAACTTGTTGGATGATAGTATCTATTTTAACTCACACATTCCAAGTTAATTAAGACTCAATGCAATACAAAAAAAAAAAAAAAAAGGGAGGACACTCATTATTTATTTGCTGAAAATTGATAAATCAAAATTTTATTTAAAATGTTTATTCGATGCAAAGTTAATAAATTGTAACAATTCTGCCTAACCAAAAAAAAAGAAGCAGAGTTAAGTGTCTTTTATACAATGAAATGAAAACAATAGGCTTATTTTTGAAAGTAATAAAGATTTAAGGTGAAATTGACTCACAATATATTTTAAGTAGTAGACTGAAAAAGCATTAAAATGTGTTGGAACATATGAACACGTAGAACATTAGCAAAGAATCTATTAATAAAAGTGATATCAAGCCGTATTTCTCCAGAAGAAAGATGATTGTATAAATTTAGAAATAGATAAGTATTGTATCCATATTTCAGCAATTTTTATCACCAAAATAGTAAATTTTAATAACATTTTTTTGAGGAAGAGTGAGTGATAGAGAAAATATATTTACATATATACTCATCTAAATTTGAAGATAGAACCAGCAATATGAATGCTTAATATGTTCTCTCAATTTATTAATGCATTATCTTTTCAATAACTGTACTCCTGTGTTTTATTTTTTTTTTTGGTGATTAATCTTTATCATTTAATGTATATAATTTTTTTAAAATTTTTTATTAGATATACATGCATGTATTAAAAATATCTGTACTATATATATATCAATACATGTAAAGTCTATGCTAAGCATGTTAAAAATGCAGTAGATGCTGCTACTCAAGGATTTTAAGCATCAAACGAAACAGGTTACAAGGAATTTAATCATACAAAAACATAATTTGTTTCCAAAACATATATATAATGTCAATATATGGTAACTATTATATTACAACAAAATTTTGGCATCTGTGAGTGAAAGCATTAATTGTACAATAGAAAAGAATAAAACATTTATTCACAGATAAAATGAGTAAAAAAATTTTTAATACTGTAAAGGAAAAAAAAGATGTTTCAAAAACATATCTAAAACTATTTTGATAATGAGAAAAAACTATTGTGTAAAACAGATTTTAGAATAAAATAAGATGCAAAAAAAAAAAAATATTCAAATAAAAACTCAAATTTCTGTTTGATCAAACAGATATAGTTAAATTTATACAATATATTATTGCAATATGCATAGATGCAACAGTATTGTTAATATAAGCAATATTATTATTATATTAGATAAAATGTGTCGATTCACTTTGCTATCAAAAAAAAAGAAAAAAAAAAACCTTTAAAGTAAATAGAAAAAAAAACACTGATCATGTAATATAATACATAAAATAAGCCAAAAATAGATTTAAAAATATATACAATATAATATTAATTTACTTTGCATTAGTTTAATGAAAAATAATATAACGAAATGCTAACTTTAATATTGTTTCATTAGGGCTTATGACATTCGATAAAATGCTTAAAACCGCTATTGAAACCCCCCCCCCCCAGCAAACTACAATGTGATATATATATATAATAAATAGTATATATGCTATATTTACATATAAATTAGGGTGTTTTTTTTTTTAATTAATAAACATACTTAATAAATGTTTATTATTTCTTTTCAATTTTGAACTTTATTTTAATATTCATAGTTTATGACCTATTTAAAAGTAAAATAAAAGTTAAAATTTTTCACTACAACAGCTTACTTTTTTATGATGTTTAGGAAAAAATATTGCCTTCAATAAATAGAGCAATACTGCAGTAATTAAATTGTCAATATCTAACCCATTATTATCTGCCAAAAAAAGTAGATCCTACTCATAAACCAGACTACCTTCTCCATTTTCTTTCTCTTGCTAACTTCTCAAAAACTCATGACTAAATTAATTTCCTCTTATGATCATTAACCAACTATCAAATTTTCTTAGTACTTTCTAGTCCCTTCCAACATATCTTTTATAATTACTTTGCCAGGAGGAAATTTCCAAACAGATTCTTCTTTATAATTTCTTCAAAAAAATAATTATTTTCCATTTACTTTTTTAGACTCTTTTACGTTATTAATTTTATTTTTCTGTCGTCTTATTTTTTTTAAATGACAATGTCTCTGTTGCCTTTCCTACAATAAACCTGCTACTTTAAGAAATTTTGTCCAAAACTTATAGACAATTAAAAGCAAACAACAAAAAAAAATTAGTGCTAATAATAGTAAAATTTATTTTATTTTATTTATTTATATAAAAATAGTATATACATGTTACCGCAAAAAATAAAAAAACAGCATGGTATAGAATGCTAAGTAAATTTTCAGTGGAGTACGTATGAAAAAAGCTTTTAGTGAAAAATCCATGGGGAAAATGCAAGAAATCCGATTAAAAATGGTAAGTTTTTTTTATATTTAACCTCAATCAGAAAACACTGGCACAAAAGAAATTTTACAAAATAGTATTATTTTTGTCTTTTTAATAAATACTAAACGTACCTATATGTCAAATTTCTGATATTATGATGGATTTCACTTTCTTCATTTTGAGTACAGTGCTGACAAGTTCTCTGATAAGAAAACCTAATATTAATAAGTTACCATGTGATGATGGTAGTGAAATGCTGATTTTTCTCTAAACATCAAACAGACCAGAAATGAATGAATGGCAGTTCCATATGATTATTTTGAAAGCTCCAAGAATGACATTTACAAATCATATAACATCTTCAAGAATGTAAATAATTTCAAGGCAATTATCTTTCTATTCTCCATTAACTAACTGTAAAATATACACATAAGACGTATTAACATTATCAATTATTAATTTTATTAATCGTATGTTAAACACTTTAAACTTAGCTTTGCCATCAATTTTACAAAATCAAACGTTTGTGCTGGTGTGTTTTACACTTTACCAATTTTCCTTTTAAAATTTTATAGAATACCTAGGAAATGTAAGGAAAGCAAAGTATTTATTTGGTCATCCAATTTTGGCATTGTATAATATTCCTAGGCATTTTATAGAATGTCGGTTTTTCACACTTTGCCGTTAACATATATATTTATAAAAATTTTACTTATATTTCATGTGACATTTTGAAAATACTTACAATAGTGCAAAAAAAAAAAAGAGATACAATTTTTCTAATTTTAGTTCAATTATTTAATGTATCGGACTCAAACATAATTTTAAACCTGGTAAGTTTAAATAAATAATCAATCAAACAAGATAGAAATAAACAACTATTAATAAGTATATTTAAATAGTTATCAAACCGGCTTTCATCTCCATGTACCAGACTCAAACATAATTTTAAAGCTGGTAAGTTTAAATAAATAATCAATTAAACAAGATTGAAATAAACAACTATTAATAAGTATATTTAAATAGTTATCAAACCGGCTTTCATCTCCATGTACCAGACTCAAACATAATTTTAAACCTGGTAAGTTTAAATAAATAATCAATTAAACAAGATTGAAATAAACAACTATTAATAAGTATATTTAAATAGTTATCAAACCGGCTTTCATCTCCATTGAGACCTCAATGGAGATGAAAGCCGGTTTGATAACTATTTAAATATACTTATTAATAGTTGTTTATTTCAATCTTGTTTGATTGATTATTTATTTATGTGTTTGTGACAACATTATGGACAAATAAATTATATTGGATATTTGACCATCATAGTGATCTGATAAGTTTATTTGATGAAGAATCCCCCCCCCCCAAGTTAGCCAATCATTCTCCTAGTAACATGATGAGCAGCTGGAAGAGTATTAAAAAAGATCCAATAACTGTGAAAAACATTTTAAAATGTTAAATCACTTCAAAAAGGAATTATAAAAAACATTATTCTATATGGTTGGACATAGTAAGCAGAGCAACAAAAGCTAAAGATTGGTATAGTGATTTCTGTTTGTGCTTAGTCTCTTTACTGCTCAATTAGCACATGACTCCTGCTCAGCAACATATGTTAAAATTTAGTATGCAAGCATACAATATTTACCATTTTATAGCAATTTTCAGATGGCTAAAAGAAAAAAAACAAACAATCAGAACTTTTAAGATTTGGACCACTAAAATAACAATTGCAATCACATAGATTCAGAAGATACGATTTACGTGAAGATAGTGTAACTGGCATGAAATTGAAGCAGAGAATAAGCAGTTTTCATCATATATTTCAAATTTTTGTAAAATGGCTAATTTCACAGATGCTTAAGTTTTTTGATAAATTGTTATTTTAACATGCAAATATGATAAGAGCACTTTATAGAAAAAATAAATAAATGAAGTGAATTGCAAATGTTAAGTTAATCAATTAAACTAATTTACAATTCCAAAAAGTTTATACAATCCACAGCTCTAAAAAAAAATTATTCATTATTTTTTTTATGCTATGAATAGCATAAAGTTTTTCATAAATTTACACAAAAGTTAATTGATGAATTTAACATGTGCGTTCACTACATTTATTGTTGTTCTATAATATAATAAAATCAAAAGAACATTTTAAGTCCATTACTGAAATTATTTTTATATTATCAGCATGCTGAAGTCATGAGAAACATCTTTGTTTTGGAAGAAATAGCAATATTCACATTCAGTAAATAGTTTTATTCATTATATAATTATGAATGATCACATAATAATAAAAAATAAATTAAAATATATATTACTATTATCTAACTTTTCTTAAATACCATATATATTCATATATACAAAACAATATGGCTTCAGACATAAATATAGATAGTCTAAGTAAAACATTATAAAATGTAGCAAAAATATACAAGAAAATGTACATTATATTAGCTAAAAAATATATATTTTATTATTATTGTTATATTTATATAAAAAGTGAAGTTATTTGGTAGTTGAAATTAGAAAAAGAATTGTACAATATAAATGTAATCACTGGGAATGTAAAAGTTGGAAATCATAAAAGTACATTGTTTTTAAAGAAAGAGAAAAGTAGTCCGAAAGAAAAGATAAGAAATAATTAATTGTAGAAAAAAATTGCTTAATTAAGGAAATGAAAACAAAAGTGTTATTGTTTAAGAAGAAATAATTAATTATGAAATTTTGAAATGATAAAGTAAATATATAAGTCACGTTCATTAATTAATGAAATAAGTGGTAAGAAAAAATGTAAATTAAAACATAAATATGTAAGTCAAGATTTAATTAGTGCAAAGTAAATATGTAGTGTCATATAAATAGGGAGAAATCTTGGTTATAGGTGTTCTGCGTCTCCATCACTGTATATTATGCAAATTGAAAATTTTTTTTGTACTTAATGACATTAAAGAGAATAAATGGAAAGTAGTGGTTCTGTTATAGGATTAATGACATTATAAATAAATATTGTGAGCAACCAATGAGTCAATCATGTATGAAGACATAGTAAAGAAATTGAATGATCCTTTTAGATAGAAACCATCTCATCACATAGCCAGATTAACGCTAAGAAATAGAAAGCAATATGAAGTATGATATAGCATTGAGAGAATTGTCAAAAAATTGTAGATTCCGAGATTTTGTAGACCAAGTACTGTCAGATCAATTACTAAGGGAGATTGCAAATGACAAGCTATGGCAAAATTTACTCACTGAAGTAGATTTAACATATGAAATGGCAATTAAAAAGGGAATAGCACATGAGCTAGTTATTGAACAGGTTCTCGTGTTCAGAAATAAAACTGAGAAAGATTCCAAAAATGCTAATTTGTAAAACTGAAAGAACAAAGAATGTGGGGTTGACAAAGTTATTTGTTTTTATTGTGGAACAAAAGGTCATTTTGCACGGTTTTGCAAACGGAAAAACAAGATAAGCTATATATGTAAAGTTAGAGAGCATCTAGCAAAAGTATGTACGAAGGCTAAACTGTACAGAAATATTATGATTCTGAAAATAAAAAGCAGCAGAAAAGGAAATTGAACAGCATTCATACAATTAAAAATAATAAAAGCAATAGTAGAAAACAAATTTATGACAAAACTTGAGATATGGCATACAAAAGTAAAAATGGAGATAGATAGTGGATTGGGGATTACTTAACATCTGATGAACTATGGAAAGAAATAAGCATAGAAAAAAAATAATGCGAAAATTAAAAAAAATACGTTTATAAAGGCACAAGATGTAAGTGGAAATGAGAAAGAGATTAAGAGAATAGTAGAAGTACCTGTTAAATATAGAAATAGAGAAGTAAAACTGCCTTTATATATTGTGAAATGGGATATTAGTCCCATTATAGGATGTGAATTGTTGGATGCGGTTGGGATCAATATTAGTATAATTAAAAATAAAACGATTGAATGTGAAATAATAAAAAAATTTCCTAATTTGAAAATGATTTATGTTTGATTACTACAAACCTGTAGATTCCACGTCTACAGGGTTTGTAGTAATCAAACATAAATAAGTTGGTTAATAATGCAAATCCAATAACATATCAACCTAGAAAGATACGATTCGCACAACATATCAAAGTGGAAGAAAAATTTCAGGTTTCAGTTGAAAATGGAGTATTGACGCCAGTAGAGTTCTCAAATTGGGCCACGCCTATAGTAATTATAACAAAACTGAACGAACAAATTAAACTGTTGTCGTGATTATAATTATGGTGAATAGGTTTTTTAATATAAGGGGAAATACCCAGTGCCAAACCTAAGAGAAGTATTGGCAGCATTGGCAAATAAAGAAGTTTTTGCAAAGCTGCATTTCAATTCAGTATAGCATCAAAGAACAGCACAAATGCTAACATTAACGATGCCTTTTGGACTGTTTAAATGTAACAGATTAACCCTCGGCGTAACTACTACCTCCAATATTTTTCAAGCAGAAATAAATAATATTTTACAAGGTTTGGAGAGATTGCTACCATATTATGATGTCATACTGATTTCTGCAGTTGTTTTATTCAATACCCAAAAGAGTAAGAAAAGTTTATGAAAGATAAATAGAGTGGGGGTTAGTTTAAATGCTGAAAAATCAGTGTGACAAATTGATGAATTGGTTTTTCTCTGGCATATCATTTCTGAAAAAGAAAAACAGTCTTTTCCTGAAAAAGTGAAGGCTGTTAAAAATACTGATAATCCAAAAAATGTAAAGCAATTACAAGCTTTTCTGGACTTTATTAATTTTTTTGAACCATTTCTTAAAAATAAGGTGATGATTTCACAGTCTTTATACGAGTTATTAAAAAAAAACCAAAAATGGTAGTGGACCAAGAAAGAAGATGTAACTTTTGAATAAGACAAAGATGCTGTGGCATCTGATAAGTTGTTAGTGCACTTTAACAATAATCAGCAAGTTCAAATTACAAAGGAGCTTCAGATTGTGATGTTGGTGAAGTTCTATCCATATAACGGAAAATGGGAAGCAGCCAATAGCATACGCCTTGCGCATGTTGTGGAAAACAGAAAAGAACTATAGTCAAATTGACAAAGAGGTATTGGCTATAGTTTTTGCATTTTCAGAACAGCGTTTAAAATAGTGACAGATCATAAGTCTTTGCTAGGTATTTTTTCTCATAATCATATAGCTCCTGAACATTTAAGCCCAAAATGTTACGATGGTGTAATATTTTAGCAGGGTATGATTATGAATTAATGTTTAAAAAAAAAATAACCCATGCAAATACATTATCCAGATATTCATGAATCTGCATCAAATGAAATAGATGTAAATCACATAAATGTGATAAAATCAAAAACTATAAAATAATTGAACAGTAGATAGACAGACTAAAGAAAATAAGGGATATAAAATTTTAGAAAAGTGAATTAGGTCAGGTTGGCCTAACAAGCCTTCGTATCTTGCAGGGTTTGGATTAACAGAGACAAGTTATCAATGTGTAATGATTGTGTAGTTTTTGGGAAAAGAGTGAGACCTACTGCTGGGAGGAAAATGGTTTTAAACTTATTGCATGAAGGTTATAAACACAGGCATAGTACAAGCTAAAGCATTGGCACCGAGGTATGTCTGGTGGCCTGGAATTAATGAGAACATTGAAAAGTTTGTAAAGAAATGTTTGTCTTGTCAGGAGGAAATGCAACTTCCAGCAAAAAATATAATAGCATGGCCAGCATCAACTAGACCATAGGAAAGGGTGAACATCGATCACTCAGAACCAATTCTCAAAGTGGATTCAATGCCATATAGTAAATAATACGGAACAGAGGATATTATTAAAGGTTGTAAAAGATTTTTACAATACATGGTTTTCCTGAAGTCACTGTGTTTAACAATGGAAAAGGTTTCAGGGACAGAATGCAACAGTATTTTGAAGTAAGGGCATTAACCATATTCTGACACCACCATACCATTCAGAGTCGGACAGGCTGAAAAAGCAGTACAGTAAGTAAAGAAAAGTTTATCAAAGACGAAGATATCAGATATGCAAGAAGCATTATTAGAGATAATGCTGTGGCAATATTTGACACTGTCCACGCGAGAAGGAAGTCACCGGCAGAACTATTCTTAGGCAGGAAGCTAAGGATTAAGCAGTCATTACTTCAAAACACAAAAAAGAATTCATTGTCCAAGATAAAACCTCATATAAACTTTAGTGTTGGAGACAGAGTATGAGTACATGAGGTATTGCGTACGAAACGGATGAAAGGAGTGATTGATAAAATAAATAAATAAAATTTGCGTAATTCAAGGTCAGAATAATATTTAAGTATACTAGGTACATAAATCACGTGAGATGTGAAGATGACAACACAGTTTTACAGCTGTTAGAGTTGAAACTAGAAGTGACAGTCGAACCAAATGTCACGAAATGTATAGAAATTGGAAATGAAGAAGCAAAGGAACAAAATTCAATGAAAATCCACATTGATAGTGACATGGCGGAAAATGCAGGAAATAAATGAAATAGCTCAGCATGGAAAAAGTATAAGCCAAAGAAATTAAAAGATTATGTATAAAATGCGTAGAGGGCATCCTTCTGGAGTGGGGGAGGTATGCTATATTTATATAAAAAGAAGTTATTTGGTAGTTGAAAGTAGAAAAAGAATAGTACAATATAACTATAATCATAATGAAACGAAAAAGTTGGAAATCATTAAAGCATATTATTTTCAAAGAAAGAGAAAAGTACTCCAGAAGATAAGAAATAATTAATTATAAAGGTTCTTAATGAAATAAAAACAAAATTATAGTTGTTTAATAAAAAATAATTAATTAAGGAATTTTGAAATGATAAAGTAAATATATAGGTTATGTTTGTTAGTTAATGAAATAATAGTGGTAAGAAAAAATATAAATTAAAACATGAAATGATTTAATTTGTGATTAAATTAAAATACACTAATTAAATCTGTAAGTCAAGATTTAATTATTGCGAAGATAAGAAAATATGTAGTGACATATAAATAGAAAGAAATTTTGGCTACAGGTGTTCTGCGACTTCATTGCTTTTCGTGGCAGACGTTCTCTGAAGTCGAGCGTTTAGGGGAACAAAATCACGGTGAGGGTTAGCCTACAGTCATCGAGGAATTTCCCATCCCAGGCACCAGTTACCTGAAGGTTAATGAGCTGATTAGGATTCCATATATAATGCCCTGATCTTATTATTTTTTATATGCCCGAGAAGACTCGCTGAAAAATTACTACCAGGAGGTAATATTACTTTATTTTGATGAATAGACAATCAATATTGTAGACTGAAAAAATTAGTCCTGTCTCTAGTGAAATATATATAGATATTTAAATGTGCATAACAGTGTTGAAGATTGAATTCTCAATGTGTCAGTTTAATGTGGACTGCATAGTGGTATTATATATTATGTCTGTTGTATTACAATAAATAAGTAATTTTCATAATATTGCTATTTGAATTTATTTAATTCCCAGTTACTTTTTTTTACTGTAATCTGTCACATTTTTTGTTAGCAGATACATAGCAATTATTTAAATGTATTTACATTAACTATACGATATCACTAAAAATATATTAAACACAATATTAATGCTATATATGCAGAGAAAAAACTGAAAACTCTAAATATAAGATTATATTTAATATTTTTAATGGGTTCTCTGAATATATGGGGTTAATATTTACTTTAATATATTATATTTCTGTGATGGAATGATCAGTTATTTATAAGATAATAAAAGTTTTACCATTATATAATTGCAAATAAAAAATGATCACAATATTACATTAAGTGCACCAAAAATAAATTAGCAAATGTATTTTTTTTATGGTTGTATTCTTATCCTTGGTGTTCGCCTTAAGATGGCGTTGATGCTAATCAAAAACATATACATATAACGATTCCGGGCCGGACCTAAATGATCGATTTGATCTAAAAAGTTCTGATTTCTTAGATTTGTAATAAAATATTCTACTAACTAATACTATTATATGATGTTAGTTTTTTTCATTTTTGTAAATGTTTATTAATCTTATCTTGTTTTTTTTGTGTGTCTTTAAAGTTACGGTGTTTTTCTAATTTTTTTTTTTGACTTTACGTGTGTCTTTTTAAAGTTATGGTCTTTTTTTTTTTGCAAGAGTAAATCAATAATTTTATTCAAAAGCAAGACGTAATAAGTAAATGTTTATTAATCTTATCTTGTTTTTGAGTTTGTGTGTGTGTGTCTTTAAAGTTACGGAGCTTTTTCGAATTTTTTTTTTTTTGGACTTTAGGTGTGTCTTTTTAAAGTTACGATATCTTTTTTGCAAGAATAAATCAATAATTTGATTCAAAAGCAAGACATAATAAGTCAATGTTTATTAATGTTAGATTGTTTTTGAGTTTGTGTGTGTGTGTGTCTTTAAAGTTACGGGGCTTTTTCTCATTTTTTTTTTTGGACTTTATGTGTGTCTTTTTTTAAAGTTACGGTATTTTTGGTCAAGAGTAAATCAATCATTTTATTAAAAAAGCAAGACGTAATTCTAAATCTATCAAAAGTAACGTAATTTACAGACCACAATTTAGAATTGATACCCGACTACTATTAGTAAGGACTGTCATTAAAAGACTCGATTGAAAAATGATACCCGACTAATTTCCGTTTTCTTTTTTTGGGGACAGTAATGAATCAGAAAGTGGGTTGTTTTTGTTAAGTCTGTCTATATAAAAAGGGTACAGTTATTGAAATACTAAATTTAAAAATGATAGCAGACTAATTTGCGTTTCTTTTGACAGTAATTAATCAGAAAGTGGGTTTCTTTTTTTTGGTAAATCTTGTGTATATATAAAAACAAACAAACCGTAATTCAAAGACTCCATTGAAAAAAATCAAACCCCGTTGAATTTGATTTTTTTTTTTTAAAGACAGTAATTAATCAGGAACTGGGTTGTTTTTGTTAGTGTGTAGATATAAAAATTAATCTTATTTTGAAATAATAAATGTAACAAAACAAAAAAAAAAAATAATACCAGACTAATTTTATTTTTCGGACAAGTAATATTAACAAGTGGGTTGTTTTTGTTTGTGCGTATATATATAGCAAAAGTAACTGGTCACGGACGAATTCTCGTGAAAACGGTACTTTTCGCGTGATCCTTTAATTTTTTTTCCCTTTCGCACCCTTAAAAGCAATTTTTGAGGGTTATCCCTTCGTAATGGAATCTTCAGGACATTATTACTAAACTTACAACAGTAAAATAAGTTACAACACATTAAAAAAAATAGACGTCTTATCAAATTTTAAAAAACTACGACTGCTTCAAAGACACACACTCTCACACGAAACTACAGAGAAATTAGATATTCTACTATTATGAAAAAATGATGAACAAAATCGACTACTACGGCAGCCGATCAAGGCATTTCTTTCTCTTTGCTTTTAGCATAGAAATAAGAGCCATAACCGGCAGCCGTTGGGAACTCTTTCTGTGTTTTATCATAGAAAGAAGTCTCTTTGTGGTGGCTTCTGTCGCCGCCTCCTCCGTCCAACATAACGTGAGGACTTTTCTGAGTTTATAATGTAGAAAAATTCCTCTTTTGTTGGGTGAAGGCCGGTGAAACGGTATATTTCTAGGAATTGACCTAGAAGTAGCGACATCTTAAGGCGAACACCAAGGATGAGAAAATAATTTTTTTTATTTAGCATTTATGATTCAATGAGATGTAAACATTATTTCAAGCAACACTATTTGTACATATATTAATTAAATATTTATTCATTAGTTATCATTCATTCTCAATTTTAAATTCTTTTTTTAATAATAAAAAAAGAATTCAAAAATGATGATATATATTGAATCTCTTGGTAACAAGTTAAAACTTATTATTATAAGAAACTGCAATGGTAATCATCTGAAATCCGATCCGGGCATGGTCACTTGGAGCATTGTTGCTATACAAAAATCAATCAAATATAACGTTACCGGGCCATAACTTTTTTTTTTTTTTGATTAAACAAATTTTTTATTTCATTTACAACATGATTTCTTTTTTAATAAACAAATTTTTATATTCATTTTCGTTGTTTTTTTTTTAACTTGATATTTTTCTTTATCCAACAAATTTTGGTAATTTAATTTTTTGAATTTTAAAACTTTGGACTGTTTCATGACGAAAAAATATAATGGGATAATTATTTGGGACTTGTTTCGACTTTGTTCTACCCTTTTTTTTTTTTGGTTGACTAAATTGTTTTTCTTCTTCTTATTAAATCAAAAGTAACTTTTGTGTAGTTGGGGGTTCAAAAATTGTTTTGAAATCCCCACCCCCACCCTCAGATCAATAATTGTAACAAAGTCAATAATTTTACTTTTTTTTAAACAACTTTTTTTCACTTTTTACTTTTATTTATATTTCGTTTGAATTAGCCTTTTTTTTTCTTCTACAATAAACAGCTTTTTGGGGGGCTTTCGTACTGTTATTATTAACAAAAAGTAAACAAAAATAGTCATTTATTTGAACCCCACTTGTTTTAACCCTGATGAAAAAATATAATGCAATTATTTGGGTATTATTTCGAATCTATTCAACCTTTTTTTTTTTTTGGGTTGACCAAATTGTTTTTCTTCTTATTAAATAAAAAGTAACTTTTGTGTTTTTTTGGGGATAAAAAAATTTTTTAAAACCCCCCACCCCCACACTCGGAAAAAGAATTGTAACAAAAAGTCAATAATTTATTTTTTTTCAACAACTTTTTCTCATTTTTTACTTTTATTTATATTTCGTTTGAATTACCTTTTTTTTGCCTTCTACAATAAACTGCTTTTTGAGGGGATTTCGTACTTTGTTATTATTAACAAAAAGTCAACAAAAATAGTCATTTATTTTAACCCCGCTGCAAAAAATATAATCCAAATACTTGTCAATTTCTAATGAAATGAAAAAAAAAGAACACAAACTTTGGTCTTTTTAAAATTTATTTATTATTTTATTGCTGTAATAAAAAGTGGACATTATGTGCCTGAAAAAAGGACATAATCTCACAAACTTTCTGTACTCAGCAATTCTGAAAAGTTTAAAAATTGCATGTTCTTCTCAGACCTTTTATTGGTCTCGTATATTTCCACGCTGAAATGTGACTTAGTGCGTGAGCTTTGTCGAAGCATGTTCGAACATATACTTTGCCAATTTTTAACATATTAACATTTTTTTAAGGAAGGGTGGAGACCATATGACAATTATTAGTAATTAACAACATTATTTAAATATAAATGACATTATTCTATTACGGAGGTTTGAAAAGTTGTACCGACTTGAAATTCAAACACCCTCAAGTGATAAGGTAATCAGCTATGAATACAATAAATATGAGTAAATAGTTTTAAAGCACAAAACGGGCCGTAATATTTTTGTGCAATGTCATGTAAGTGGCCTGCTGTAATGGGTTAATACAATATTAAATGTATTAGCTGTAAGGCCGGCCGTAGAAACGGCATTTTTGGGTTTTGACACAAAAACAATGCCCCAAGCAGCCGTGCCCGGATTTCAGATGATTACCATTTGCAATAATTATTTATTTTTTACACAAAATTTTAAAATCTATGATGAGTTTTGGAGAATACACTGACCTTGCTAAAAGTATGAAGTAATATTTCAAATAAAATTTAAATATACTTGCTAAGGTGAAACATTTAAACCAATACTATATATTTATTTACCTTCAGTCTCCGAATTAATTCATCAGTGCCCAAATCTTCAGAGATCTCTTTTACCCCTGAAGGGTAAACGATCTTTGGCTGAGTTTTAGTTTTCGGCATAATTCTGATTACATAATCTATCTCCAAATCTGAGACAAGCTTCTAAAGATTGTTGTGAACATTAGACCTGAAATTAGAAACAATTTACTAATTTGAATACATGAATATATTTTATTGTATATATGACATGATATGATGTAATAAAAGAATTATTAAAAAATAACTTGGAATAAAATAAATTTTACATAGTAGCTAATATAAACTTATATTTCAAATTAATATTCCTAGAAGGGTAATGTACATACATATTTAAAAAAACCATATTCATAAATGAATTTATATTGTGTTGTTATATATATATTAAATTCTTTGCCCAGAAGCAATTTCACAATTTAAAAAACAAGATGAAGGAGAAGCGGATGTTTAAAAATAAACAATATTGTTTATTTTCAATAACATATATAAAATAAACTTATTACACATATATGAATAATAGTTATCTTTAAAGATGTAATTCAGTAAATAAATAAGAAAAGTTTACTAAACTTGTATTTATTTTTCATTCTGATATTTTATTATGAGAAAGTTGAACTCACACAGTGGAAGCATATCCGCAACAAATTAATTACAGGGAGAAAGCTTTAAGACTGAAAAAAAAAAATTCTGAAGTAAAATAGTATACTAAAATAATGAATTGAAATTTTAGAAAGTTGGTGAGTGATGATGTTAGTTATCCAATATTGCATGATGTTTGAGCAATAAATTGAAGGAATAAAATATAACAGTTCCATTCAACTGATCAAATAATTTTTCATTTCACAACTAGAATTAATCAAGAAATATCTGATTCTATCATTCTAACATGACTGGCTAAATTTCTCAAGGCTAAGATAATAAAAAATTAAAGCTTGCTAATAATAAAGGTCAATGAGATCAAACTTGACAAAGGACATTAAATGTTTGTTGGATACAAAATAAAACCAGACAAAAAAAAAAAAAAGTTGGATAAATACAATTAATATATAAATATAGAAAAAAATATTGAAGATTCCTTTCATTTTATATGCTATACTTTTTATCTATATAAAATCCACCCTATCAAATGACTTTTCTGATCAACAAACAAGCATTAAACTCTCTTCTTTCCTTATAGCTCTCAATAAAATCCAAGTTGGTTATCTGAGAATGATTGTTATTACAATCATTTCTTCAATAAAGAGAGATGAATGAGGATTTAAAAAAACAACCAATAAGATATAAAAATAAGTTAAAATTTTTTTGGGACATTCACAATAATATATGAATTTGAAAAATAACTTTCTAAACTAATGAATGATATTCTTTTATATGATAATGGTATTCTATTTATCTTTGGATAATGATAAAATAATCCAGTGACTACATGCAACAATATGCATATATCCTATTCGCTAAGAATTTGACAACTATCTTATTTGTAATTTTAGTAAGTGAAAAGCTATTAAATTTGGAGCTTTGAATTAAAATGATAAGTTTCAAAATCAATGAATAATATTAAAAACATATGGATTCATAAAGATGACCCAATTGATATTAAAAATGCTTCTTTTAAAAGACTGCAGTAATGGAATACCATTGTTATCTATTACAGCAAAAAAATATTTTCAAGGATATGAATAATTACTAAAAAGTCAATGTTTTAAAGAAGCAAGGTGCAGTATTGGTATATACCACATTACTTTGAATTTAAGCCACAGTAGGATTTTAAAATTGGGTGAAAAATATATATAAATAATATTATAATAGGTACTGAAAAATAATAACATTTTTATTTACTTCAATAGAAACTATAAGAAAAATATGAACGGGAAATTCTCGAATAAACTGCTATCAACAATCGTAATACTATGTGTGCAATAGGATTTTAAAATTGGAAAAAAATATAAAGATGATTTTATAAGAGATTGAAAAATAATAAACATTTTATTTATTTAAAAAGTATAAATGGGGAACTACTGAATAAACTGCTATCAACAATTGTAATACTATGTATGCAGTAGGATTTTAAAATTGGGAAAAAATATAAAAATGATTTTATAATAAGTATTGAAAAATAATAAAACTTTTTTATTTATTTAAATAAATAAAAAAAAAGTGAATGGAATCCCCCAAATAAACTGCTATCTACTATCATAATACTGTACTGCATGCATAGAGCGTAAAATAAAAGATGCGATCGTTGGGAGTGGGATATCATCAGAAATAAGATATTAAAATATTCATTTTGAATTTAAGCTGAACACTAATTTTATGATTTCAAAATTTAAATAAAAGATGCAGTTTAAATTTGAAGTAATATGGTATTCGTCAAGAAAAAAAAATGCAACAAGTAAAGAATATATATATATCTTCTAGCAATTTTATTATTTGACTTACTTAATTGATAAGCTAATGGCCCAAGAAAGTTTACTCATATTCTAATTTCTAAATAATGATATAAATTATTAGCGATTGTGAAAAAATGGAGACAAAATATTGTGTTAAACAGGATATATATTAATGCATACATTATTTTCTATTTTTATCACCCCAGCCATTGAACAGTTTATAAGTGCTTCATGAAGATTTGATGGAAATTTTAATTTGAAAAGATATAAAGCAAAAATAAGAAAATTATCATGACATATAATGTGATAATTATATTATTCTTGCCAATTTAAAAAAATAAATAAATATTTTGAATGAAAACAACTCAGGTGGCTTATCAACTACAGAATGTGAATGAGTTTAAATATACTGATAGTATTTTAAGTGAAAACTAGACATAAATATTCAAATGCAACAGACTCCAATGTGTTGTGCTATATTTAAAAATTATAAGGTATTTCAGCTTACTGATATAACAACTGTATTTAAATTACTTGCATATAAGATGTCATTTTGCAAAGCTAATTGTATAAAAATATGAATCAACATTTAATAATAACATTAGAAAAATTTCATTAAATACTCAATAATTTAAAAATATAAGAACACTTCAGCTTTTTAGATATAATATTAAATCAACAATTGTGGAATTGTGCATGAAAATTAACAAATTTATCGAAAAAAATAATAAACTTATAAAAAATTTTATGCTAGAAAAGATACTAAAAAGTGCAATATTGATTGCTTTAATTATGAAAATTAGAATATAACAGAGAACTACAATTGTATAAGGTATTAGTTTTTCAGGGGGAAAAAAATGCTGCATAACAGATTAAAAAGCATTATTACAAGATGCTGAATAGACTAAAAGATCGGTAAGTAATGTTTGTATCTACAGCCTGGTTTGCACTATTAGTGTAAAACCCATCCTGCTAATGAATAATGAACGAACAATGCTCAATAACATTTCCAAACATTCCAATTGCATCTCCTAATCCTTTATTGCAGAGATGCCCACCCTATAGCTCACAAGCCGCGTGTAGCTCACATAAGTGGCTCATTTTATGAACAATACGAACTTGATGTAGCGGCTCCAAGCAGTTCTATTTTCACACAACATGGAGTTGTGGTTGCCAAAAGAGCAGCAGTTATTTTCTAATATTTCTTTATACAAAGCAAATTTTCGAAGTTGTAAGATAAGTAATAGTAAACAAAGGGAGTAAATCACATTTCCCCAGGCTGTGACTTAAAAGCACTCTAAAGATTGAACAAAGGAATCAAGAATAAAATGAATTCATTTCATTCTGAATTACCAACAATGTTGACAAAGATATGCTTATAAACATAAGAGCAACTAAGAATAGGTGGGTTCATTTATTTTGGATTCATTCGATTCTTGATTCCTTTGTTCAACAGTTCAACATTTAGAGTGCTTTTAAGTCATAACCTGGAGAAAAGTGATTTACTCCCTTTGTTTACATATACATTGAGCAATGTTTAATTTAAGATAAGTGATAGGTGATTTTATCCAAATATAAAAATATATTCTTGTTTTATATAGATAATCGTTAATATATTAATTATTTTACAGTTACCATAATTGTCTGCATATGAGCCAGAAAAAAAAAAACAAAACGTATATACAACTATCATTTTTATGCAGAATGAGAAAATATTTTTTTATTTAACAACAAATGTATTTGATTTGTGATTAAACAGTTGCTGAGGGGGGGGGGGGGATGCAACATAGAACAATATTTTACAACAATTCATGAAAAATATGATTGATAATATTTTTCTAACAGCAATTTTAAAAAATCCAAAGTGAACTTGAAAACAGCAACAATTAATGTCTATCAGGACTATAAATAGAATGAAAACTGCTATAATTGCATTACTTAAGTTTGCACATATACTTTCAATGCACAAAAAACTTTGAAGGATGGTAAAATAATTAAAGAAACAATACTTGGTGCATCAGACATTATTTCAGCAATTTGCATTAGAACAACTGATATTTATCAGGACTATAAATAAAACGAAAACTGCAATAATTGCAATATTTAAGCTTGTACATATATTTTCAATATACAAAAAACTTTGGAGGATGGCAAAATAATTTAAAAAAAAAAAAACAATGCTTGGTGCATCAGATATTATTTCAAGAATTTAAAAATAATGAAATTATGTCAGCTATCCAAGAAGTTCCATTATTAGAAATTCAGTAGAATAAAAGCAATGTCTGAAAATATCAGAGCACAAACAAAAATGATTTACAAAAATTTGTTTTTCTAAGTTTATAGTGTGATGAATCAACAGACGTGTAATATAGCTCAAATAAATATTTTTATAAGTATGATTTTTAATGACTGTGCAGTATACTGTCAGTTTTGCACTTGAAAGGAAATACATGTGGAGAGAACATCCCAACATTAAAGAAATTAATCTCTGGCTTCAAAAACTTGAGTCCATACCAATAGGGCAGCGGTCCCCAACCTTTTTGCACTTAAAAGCACATTCTATAATACCGGCCAGGTGGCAGACACCATTTATTTTTTCAATGTAAATTTATAGTTAGATATTGTTAATGATAGACCCTTTTACGCTATAAAATTATAGTATGACCTACAATTTGATTACAATATAATACAATAATTTATAAGAAATCTTAAAAATTAAATTTATTTGTATCAGATAAATAATTTTTTATCGTGTTCGGATAGCGGTGGGCACATGTAAAATGGTCTGCGGGCGCCATGGTGCCCGCGGGCATAGGGTTGGGGATCCTGATTGGTTCTGGTGTTGACTTCATCACATTATGTAAGAATGATCTTAAGTTTCCAAACTCACTGCACCATACATCAACAAGCATTATGTAGAAAGTGCTACATTATGAACATGTCATGAAAGTTGTTCTAAAAATTATAAATTCTATTTGTGCCAGATTTTACAGTAGATAATTCCCAAATATTAACTGAAGTATTTTATGATAAATATGGAACTTTAATGTTACATTCTGAAGTTCAATGGCTTAGCAAGGGGAAAAAATCCTACAATGATTTTTAGAGCTTCTTCCAAGATAAAACAATTTGTAGAATCCGGAAACGAAATTTATGAAGAACTTGGTGATCATAGCTGGTTAACTTATTTAGCTTTTTTTACAGACATAATGATGAATATACTCAATCTTGAACTTAGAGGTAACAAAAAACCAAATACATTTAAACCAAAATTACATTTGTAGATATCTTAAATAAAGGAATGTAACTTTAACCACTTTACAAATTTGGAAAAATTAAATTGAAAGTTTGCAAACCCTTCGCGCTTATTATAATATTTACCTGACAGCCAATCAGATGTTATGATAGCTGTCTGAATAATGATCAAACTGTAAACACAAGACAGAGAATTTTACAAGAAAAGGGCGGTCCACCCTTTTCTTTACTTGTCTTTCTATATATCTAGGCCAGTCTCAAGTATTTAGGTTTGAAAGCGTGAAGCTTTAAATATCTTTACATTTAACTCACTGAGTCAGAATTACAAACATACAGTGCGAAATCCTTTTCTTGCAAAATTCTCTGTCTTGTGTTTACGGTTTGATCATTATTCCGACAGCCATCATAATATCTGATTGGCTGTCAGGTAAGTATTATAATAAGCGCAAAAGGTTTGCAGCCTTTCAATTTAATTTCAACTAACTATCTGCGCTTTATATAAAATAAATTTGGAGAACTATGTTAAGAAATATAAAAAAATTGAAACAGAAAAATATTCTGAAAATTTTGCTGAATTTAAAAAACAATTTTGGAATTAGATTTTCTGATTTTTGTAAAATTCAGTTAATTGCTTCATTCATTTTAAATCCATTTGTTGATAATAATATTTCTGAAATATTGCAAAACAGATTGCAAGTATGATAAATAAAAATGCCACTAATTTAGAAATGGAAATAATTGATTTTCAATCTGATCTACAATTAAAAACAAGAGTACTACAAACCTGTTTAGATTTATGGACACTTGTAGTTGGGAAAATATATCCACTCTTAAAGTAAAATTTTCAATGGTTAAACTCCTGCTTTGGATCAACTTGCCTTTGTGAAAGTGGTTTTTCAACAATGAACTTTTTAAATCAAAGTTCAGATCCAGGATAATGAATAAAAACATCTGAATGACTGTATGACTAGTTATAACATCATACGTGCCAAAATACAATAAACTAGCAGAAGACATGCAATATCAGGTTTTATATTAAAAAATGTTTTACTTGTATTTAATTTGTATTAAAATTCATAACAAATAGAAGTATAAGAATATATGATTTTATATTTTCTTTACCATATTACAAATTTTTATTCTTTGGGTATTAAGTACATTTGAAATTGAAATAGTAAAAGTGCAAAATTTATTTGTGATTCGCCTAAAATTTTTAAATTCAAATCACTTTTCATTAGTAATCCTGACATCTAAGGTAATAGAAATTCATCTAATCAATACCTTAATTGCAGATAAAATTAAGTTATCTGGTCAAAAACTTATTTCATTATTGAATTATGTCTTTTCTGTAAGGATTTAAAAATTACAATTACTTTTTTTATTATTATACTATTTCATCTTCTACTTAATGCAATTTTTAGAGATGAAGCCATATTATTTCTAAATGCAAATCATAATATTCTTTCCATTTTTTGAATGTATATTTTATTAACAATTTATCATTTCTATCTTCAATTATTATTTCAATAACAAGAAGTTATTCTTCCCATCCAAATTGTTTGAATTGTCTGTATATTATATCAAAGAACTTATAATGTAATGATTAGCACATACTATCAAACTCTGCAATTTGAATTCAAACAAGTTGTACTTTTTTTGTGAATGACAATAATATTTAGGGTTTTTCTTTGTTTAGATAACCAAATTATGGCAAAACTGTTAATCATCTAATTATTGACAAATGAATATATAGCTTAAGAATAAAATAAAAACTTAAAACCCAATATCTGAACAGGCAATATCTATGATTTTACTATTACTCTAGGTATTTGCTGTTTTATTTTATCACTGACCTTTCTTTGTAATTTCTCCATTTCATTACATTTTTAGCCATTACTTTTTAACTTTATTTATTTCATGCCCCAATTTATTAGAAAATGCATATTAACTATATTAAGAATTATAGATTGATATAGTACATAATCTGGAGATTATGTAATAATTATTACAGTATGAGTATCAGATGTAAATACCTTTAAGAACATATTAATGTCTTTATTGATGACGGTTTCTAGATAACTATATTGTAAGCCTGCGAAACAGCCCAAAAATAATATTAATAGATATTGAGCTCGAACTCATTATCCAACACAAAAGAATTGTGCAACTAGATTGTACCATCTTTAATATTTTCTATGAAAACATGCTCCCTCCCCCCAAAGATAAACTGATTCCACAGTCCTATGAAAATTAATACCAACGATTGATAAAGTAGTAACAATCCAAAGGATACTGTATGTAATTATACAATTTGATAATGAAAGAAATGAATAATTAAATATACTATACTGAGACATCCATTAACTTAAGACCAACACATTTCATAACAGCCCAATGGAAATTAGCCATTTCTAAACAAACAAATATACATAAATAAAAATCCCATTTAGAAATAAATTTTTCTATTGTTAAGTTAAATTAGTTTAAAGAGGAAAAAAAAATCTATCAGACAAAAATAATTTATAATCTCACTGCAGGCACATTAAATGCTTTTTAGTAAATGGGTTTTAGGTGAGAAACAACTTGCTTTAATTAAATGTCAGTTCACAATATGTCTTCCACATTGATATCTCTAATTGTTGAAAGACTTTTGGAGACTAATACAGGCAACTTTTAATTGTATGTAACAGTAGTTATCGCAGACAGTGTATTTGAATATTTTAGTTTGTATCTGAAGATGATCTATTAGATTTGCTATTAAAACAGATAACAACTGAATATGTTTTTTTTATTTCTTTCAGCTATTGGAATAAAATTACCCATTGTAAAATAACTTCCACATATTATTCAGCATATGTTAAGCCACAATCATTATTTTGGCCAATCATTTTGCATTTAATATTAAGCTTATAACATGTCATAATAAGCAAATTAAAAGTTTGCCAACGAGATATGAAAGTCAATTAATTCATCAGATATAACAGACGGTATCAAGTTGATTTAAAAACTTCTTTGTCATTAAAAATATAATAAACATAATGTTCTTTACATATGAACATTTCATTAAAAAGAACACAATATTTAGGTATTAATAATTATTATTAGTCACTCATTAGATTAGGGATTATCCAATAATGAATAATATATCCAGTGTAATTTTCATTACACCACTCACACGCAAAGTATGGAATGTTTTTTATACTTTTAACACCTTGTGGAGGGATGCAATCATAAACATGATTGAAGATGTGAAAAAGATATATGATCCCCAAGATACACATTTCGTGCTGAACCAGCACTCATCAGTTATCCCAGATCACAATCTTTTACACATATTTACCATTATTCAGTATATATAGATAGCAAAGTACCGCAGTTTCATTGATGTGTCAAAAATTCAGTCACCACAACTTTAACACAAATCACTTATTGAACGTATATTAATAATTATTATTAGATATTTTAGACTAGAGATTATCCAATAATGAATATTTCTGTATTGTAATTTTCCTTACACTACTCTCATGCAAGGTAGGGAATGTTTTCTATCCACTTTTAACCCGTTGTGATGGGTGTATGATTCTCATTCAGCCCACTGCAAGATCCAACATAATCCTATCTATAATGTATGTATAATAGTAATATGATAACACACTGGCAGCCTAATAATATTAATAAAAATAAAAAAAAAACTAAAACGGATAAAAAATATTACCACACAAAAAGACATACAACAAAACAATTCTAATAATATAGTTGAAATTCTATGGAAAACTTAAAAAAAAAAAAAATTAAAATGATAAAAAATGTTTACCAGTGTTAGTACAACCAAAACAATGACGTTACGGGTGGCATATCATATTTAGAACATAGATTCAAATTAGGAAACGCATAGCAAACATAAGTTATTAAACTTTTTACTGTATTTAGTCATGTTTCTAAACTTTTTTTAAAACTTCAAATAATTTACCGTGGATTAAATGATTGTTGTCAAATTGCATATATATTTTTAAAAGTTTAACAACGATTATAGGACATATATATACACCTTTTTAAAAAGAAAACCACAGAAAAAAATTCTCACGAGGTGGCAGTATAAAACAAAACTTTATTTTTCTTATATTTGCAACGCTAAATTATAAAGTTTGTTTTTATAAATTGAATTTAATACAAATAAAGAACATTATATACTAAATACATATATTACACGCAAAAAAAATAAAAATAAAAACAAAAGCTGAACAGACGGCTAAATAAAATTATTTAATTAATCACAAATTTGAGACTGCCCAGTTTTTTTTCTAAATTAAAAGCTACTAGCGACATTTTGAAGTTATTAAAACTTTATTCCTGGACATTATTACTAAATATTATTACAAAATTGAAAAATAACTTTTATTTTTTAAAAATTAAAGCAATAAAATTTATTAGTGTTTATGACCTTGAACTAACAATTATATTTCAAATTACAGCATAGTAATTATTTCTCAAAATAAAAGCAAATTTATAACAAATACACAACTATGCACTAAATTCTACTAAAAACATTACCATAATAAAGGTAAATTAAAATACCGAAATTAAAAATAACCAGACAATTTTCTGTCTAAACATACAAAACCAAACAATGTACCGAGGCATAGGAGAATATACAAAAATGTCTACATTAATACATATTTATAAATCGTATTATAATCTTTTGAATAATCACACAACTGATTAATTAAATAAACAAAACCAATATACAATATTATACTTTATGAACGTTTTAAAAAAGGCTTACAATTTTAATTTTTTATTGTACTTTACAAAAATATTTTCTAAATATTTAAAGATGAATTTTTTTAAAATAATGCAATGTTATTATAAACCTGACATACACGAAGTAATAAATTTTACTTTCATCAGATCACTATAATGCATATGGCAATTAGCTTTTAATACAATACTATGAGATCAATGTTGATTGAAGCTTCAACTACGTTTACTTTTATACTTTGTTATTTCCTAAGAAGCTACACAATTCGTTTACTTTATAAAATGTTTACGTACAATTACCTCACGCTATACCAACGTACAAGAAATGCAGTTCATTTCATAATGATTAGATACTTGACAAATATTTTGCTTTTAATTCAGAAAAAGACTAGATAGACAACCAAGATTAAATATTCTCAGCCTACGTTATTAAATATAAAGCTTCAACGTACCTGCTAAATGTCACACGATGATATAGAAACAATTTATTTAAACCTCAATCTGTTAAAAAAATGTGCAGATCAAGATTACAAAATGCGATAAATAAATTAATAGTTCACAATTAAGAAGCTCTTGATCCTAAGTTCTGATTTTTCAGCTCATCAACACTATTTGAATCAAAATGGCGCCAAAGACCAACTTTGTATCCAAACAAAATTGTAAAAAAAGATTTCATTGGCTATTGTATTTAGATATAATAATATAACTTCATAAAAATAATATTGCTCAAAAAATTAAATAAATAACACATAAAAATAAAAAAGAATTAAGTACTCATAAAATAACATTATTTAATTGAAAATATTAAAATTGACAAACTTAAAAAAGTTAAAAATAGTAGAGAGAACCAATTACAATTAGTTTTACATTTTATTAAGGCCAAGTTTCAGCCATGTTGTGCGTGAATCCATGCGCACAGTTAATATACCATATATAGTTTATTACCGTGAATTGTTGAAATCAAAGTTCAGATAATGAATCAGTTAGTATTTCGGTTTAATATATTTTTTTTATTGTGCTTTAATGGTGAAAATGTAAGTAAGAATCACAGGCAATATAGGATTATCTTATAGTCAAAAATGCCGAGAAAAATTAAACTAGAGAATATAAATGCTAGAAGTCCGGAGGAAGATGCTCCGAAAAACCAAGTCCATCATCATGGCGAGATTTCAAATTCTGAAAATCCCAAATCGAAAGAAGAAGCTTTTCAGTATTTACAAGAAATGTTTGTTGGTTTTATAGATCCAGATGTAATACATATAGTTCTTTCAGAATGTGATTTTAAGGGTAAGTGAAATGTAGATAACTTCCTTATAACCGAAAAGATGTTTTTAAAAACTCTCTAAAATTAATATATTACTAAATTAATCGATAAAGTTATTGTTAGCATTTATGTGTCTTTAACAACAAAGCGTTAACCGTTTGTGGGGGGAAAGTTATATTACAAAGAAAAACTTTTTTTTATATAAATATTTGTTAATACACAAATTATAATAATAATAACTTATTTTTTGAAGTGTGCTTTAATATAAATATTTCTGTTATTGAAATGGATTACTTTTTTAAATAGTTTGTTTTCATTACAAAAATGATTTAATTGATAAGTATTTCAAATTAACTGCTTTATATATTATTGTTGAGATACCTGAATGTTCATTACTTTGTAGTGTATCTGAACTTGAGGTGTTAGGATAATTTATGTTTAGGAGTACTGTTATCAGATGGTCATATTCTTATTCCCAAATCTGCAAATATCACGCTTACAATAATCTTTACAACAATTATATCATTTGCGTCAAATATGTTTTTAAAATTGTACTTCTATTTTATAATTTCTTTGTTTTGAAATAATTGTTATACTAGTGATGCGTCAACTGCAGTAAATTATTAGAAATTTATGTTTTTGTTTTCATTTGTAAATAAGAAACGTAGATAGTTTTTATTGTTATCAGAACTAAAATGCATCACTTAACTCTATATTTTCATTCCGTTAGATGAATATATTAGTTTTCATCGTGTATATAGTATCTAGTTAATGATAATATATACAAAGCTTTTCCCATTCTAATGTTGATGTAATAAAGTTATTGAATTCGTTTTAACTATTCTGCCCTTTTATCTTGTAAATGGGCATCCATTTTTTTTCTCTCTTTTCTTTAACTAATATTTTTTAAATGAATTATCCATTATTATAACATTCCAAATATGAAAATCCCTGAATAGATCAACAAGCAGTTAAACGTCTTTTGTTTACTCTTTCTACATAGGCATTCCAGATCATTTCCATTTGCTTTAAACAGAAGTCTAAATGCAAGAGGGATTTATTGATTGGAATTCCAAAAAAGTGAAATTAGTTTGCTTATACCAAAATATGCATTAGATCATATGCATAATTAATTATATTTATATATAAAGATTGATTTTTATAAAAAATATCTGCAATAGTATTCAATTTATAGGTGTATCTTTTTGACTATTTTATAAAAGTTTTGCAAAAGAAATGTTAAAATGAGAAAAATAAATGAAAAAAAACATTGCATGTTTTGTTTGTTTAAAAATAATGAATTTCTAAACAGAAAATATCATTTATTCCATAATTTGTTGTTATCCTGAACTAATTAATTTTATTTGGCAGCTTGAATAACAATAAGTGTAGTAATAGATCAGTTTTAGTTGAACCATATTTTTTGTTGAATATTGTATAATTCTTTCTTAGTATATAAAACATTTTTTAATTAAATGAAACAGTTATTTAAAAAAAGACTCATTTGTAATGTTTTCACATAAAGTAGCATTGTTTCCACAGATATGCTGGATTATGAAAATTATTTTCTCCATAAGATTTTCCGCAAGTTTCAGCTATTGTTGATTCATGACCATTTTTATAAACCTATTAACTTCTCCAAACTTTTTTGGATTTATCAAATAGTAAATTTATTTTAAAGTAATATACTTGCTTATTTATGATAAATTTTTGTGAGAGCATATAAATGCCATTTGTTAGTTAATTGTAGTAATAGATATAGAATAGCCAAATATTGATCTGTAAACTAACAAAGTACAAAGCTTAGGACCCTAATGTAGTATATCCTAGGGATATCTCAAAACAGTAGTTGGGTCACATCCATAATAACAAAGAACATCAAGTAAAACTTAACAAGAATTTATTATACTCATAATAAATAATAATATATATATATAAAACTGTCTTCGAAAAGATAATCTATATTTGTTGAACATTTTTGGACATCCATGTGTAAATATTTCTATACATGCACTCTTAAACAGTTCATATATGTATCCAATTTAACAAAACTTCTGCACATTTTGCACACATGCACTTAACTATCTTCTATTTATATTGTGCATCTTCTGCATAATTAAAAGTAATTAGTATGTAATTAACAAAAGTTAGCACATGTTAATTATGTAAATTTTCATATATATTATTTATAATACTTCACTCATATACACTTTAATGCAATTAATTTCCTTAAAAACTTCTTTATTTTCTTACAGTTTCGACTGTCCAGCAGTCTTTTAATTTTCTTAAAAACTTCTTTATTTTCTTACAGTTTCGACTGTCTGGCAGTCTTTGAAGAAGACTGCTGGACAGTCGAAACTGTAAGAAAATAAAGAAGTTTTTAAGAAAATTAATTGCATTAAAGTGTATATGAGTGAAGTATTATAAATAATATATATGATTATATGAAGATATGCAAAAAAAGTGAAGGAGAAAAATAAGAGAATATATGTAAATTTTCTAGAGTGAATACTGTGAAGGATAATTGTTCAAGTTTTGTATTGTAATAATTACACCAATAAATGTCTTTATTTACAATAAACAATATCCATAGATATACATAAAACTGTACACTCACTATATTGTGATCTGTAACATATTTCACTAACCATAAAATAATGTTTGAATCTTGTTTATGTTAAGCATATTTTATTTGCACTATTTTTAAAATGTGAAAGATAAAAAATACATACAATTATTAAAATAAGCAATACTTATTATAGTGAATAAAGATCCAAATATTTACATTCTTGATAGGCTGGAATTTTAATTACCATTTTTTTTATATATATCTTACTATTAATATATGTAATAAAAAAAATGAAATAAAATATAAATATATGATTATAGGAAGTATTGATTGATATAAAATATATATAAAAAAGGTTAAAATGTATTATATATAGAGAGGTATATATGAATCTTGATTATAAGATAGAATATATATATAATGTAAAATTATACGTTCATGTATATTTGTATTCATGTATTTGTATTGTGTTGTTATAGTTCTGAAGAAGATTGCTGGGTAATTGAAATCATCAGTAGTGGATTATAATTATATGAAGCATTGTAAAAGTAGTAAAAAAAGTAAATGATGTTAATATATATATTTATAAGATGTTATTATTTTATGAAATTCATACTTAATAATAAACTTATTTTAAAAATAACCAAGTTGGAGTACATTACTATGACAAGTCACAAGCAGATATCCAAAGAATTATTTAAATGAACTTGCAAATAATGACCACTGTTATGTGTTCTACACTTGGTTATACAGTAATAAATTAAGTATTGATACTTGAAAAGATTGAAACTTTTCATTAGTAGTTTTTATATTAATCAAACCGGCTTAAAGTTTCACATATTAATTGAAATAAAATTCTATTAATTGTAACAGGTTCATAAATAACTTTATTGCTTATATAATGTTGATAATATAAACCTATTCACAGAATAATTAAGTCCAAAACATTATGATAATTCACAAGACAGATCCCTTAAGTTTTATTTAAATGAATTAGCAAGTAATCATTTTAACGCTTAGTTGTTCCATTAATAGGTTTATATTATTAGGATTACATACTTGATAAACCATACAGTTATTAAAGGGCTTATTAAAATTAATGGAATTTCATCTGAATTAATATTTAAAAATGTAAGTTGGTTTGATTAATATAAAAATTGTCACGAATAAAAGTTTCAGTCTTTTTGAGTATCAATTCTTGATTTATTATTATATAACTCACAGTAGAAATCAGATAAAAATGATCATTTTTTACCTGACATAAATCGGCATTGATAAAAAAAAAAAGGGGGGGATGTTTTTTGCAAATTCATTTAAATGATTCTTTGAGGATCTGGCTTGTAGTAACATTTTCGGACCTGATTGTTCCATGAACAAATTTATATTACCATTGTTATATATTTGTTGAATTGTAAGTTAGTGATGACTTGCTAAAATTACAATTAATTATGTGTGGCATTTTCATAATTAATAAGTATATATAAATATGGCAAAATTTATATAATCATATGACTGATAATTGAGTACTGTATCTTATTTGTTTTGATATTGATTTTTCAAAATATTCTTATCATAATCATGATCAAGAGCACTTAACATAAAATCTTTAAAAAGAATTTTTTTTTTCAGGATTTTTTTGCAGACAAGATTATTTTAAGATTTATTTTATAGTCAAGATGTAAACTTACAAAGTGAATTAATGACACTGCATTTAAGAAATTAATTTTTCTGTATATCTTCTTATTTAATATATATATATATTATCAATTTATAAAATATTTAAAGAATAATAATTTGTATAAGTATGTGACTAATAATTAAGAACCATGTCATTTGTGTTTACGATAACATTATTATACAGTGAACATTGCAAGACCCTCCTAGCAAAGAATAAGTCTGTATAATTCTCATCTTGATATTTTATCATTTATTACAGAATTTTTGTTATAGATAGATTTAACAAAGTAGTTAATTTTTTTAAAAAATGAATTCAGATGAATGAACATATTTATCATAGTTGATAAATTATTAAAAGAAAATAGATTGATATTTATTTAGTCTCTAACAGTTAGTTGTTACTTGCAAAATATTGTAGGTAATAAATAAAATTAACAACCCAGAGGTCCCTACTATCGCCTTTTTATACGCATGTTCTTGAGGCTACAGCCTTAATAAATATTACATATATATATATTACTACAATTTTCAAAACAACCTCTATTAAATAAAAATTCCAAGTTCTACTTATAAATGTATCTTAAAAAAATAATTGATTCTGATAGTGTATGTCAGAGGAAAATGCATTATTTTTATGTATTGAATCGTGATATTTGAAAAAAATTAACTGCTAATTGTTATTCATAATATATTATAATAAATCAGTTAAACTAAAATTTATAATTATTTTCAATTGTTTAGGTCAAACCTTACATTGAATTCTTAAACCCAAGGATAATATTGAATTCTATATATACTGTATATGTGATATTGTATATATTTTTAACATATATATTGTATATGTCTTCTTCCCTCTGAACCCTATTAAGATATTAACAAATAGAAAAATATCGTTATGAAAAATATAATTCAGTTCTAAAATGAGAGCATGTTTACATGTGTGCATATTTAAGTGTATGTGGAGAAATATACATATGAACATGTTGTCTCAGCATATGACTTTTCTGTGCTGCCTATGTTTATGATGGCAAAATGCCGTACCTTTCTCCAGTTTGACGGGGGAGGTATTTGTGATGGCTGAATGCTGTATTAAAAAGTCATATTTTTACAATATGAAAACTAAATTTGTACATAAAAATAATAAACACATTATGATACTAAATAAATCAGGTGATTGGGACTTTAATATGGCAATGCAACCACCCCTTGTTGGAGGAAAGTATAGCATTCTACCATTGCAAATACAAGCAGCAGGTCTAATATGTATCGACTTTTCTTTATAGTACTAAATCCAATATTTTCATTTTATCGCATAATCATTTTATAGTTTTTGTTAGATTTAATAAAAGTACCATTATTATTAATTTTTGCACTTTGGAGTCATTTTAAAAAAATCACTTGAGATGTTATTCTAATGTGGAGAATGTAAAAGAATGCTATTGGATAACAATCACATAGTTGTCTGAGATGATCGAAGAAATATTGTTTATATGATGTGTTTTGAAAGTATTATCAACATTTTTTTTCTCAAATTATATCAAATAATAAAATATGCTATTTAAACAAATAATAAAATATGTTATTTAATCATTAGTATTATTTTTAATATGTTGAGTGTGCTGAGACACAGCAGTAGAGAAGCTGATAAGAGTAATGATACAATGGCTGAGAATTTTCAAAAACTTATTGTGTTTTCATATTCATAACAAGATCAGAATAGGAAAAAAGAAAATAGATATATATATATCCGGTCGATGTTATTCAAATTTAGGTAAATTAGAGCGTCCATTTTGGAGAGGGGTTAGCATGATTCTTTACAAGTTTATAACATTGGTGTTATTGGTTATATATATTAAACTTCTCTAATTTTACGTTTTGAGTCATTTCTTTCAACGTATTATATTACAGCCAAAGTAGGATTAAATGGGTGTTCTGTTGACATCTGGTGTTCTAGGAAGATAGAGTTATATTCTGGTTTGTTAGATGCTCTTTTATATAAATATTGATGTTGTTAAAGGCATGTAGATAGAGATGCTCAAGATTCTCCATAATATGTTGACATCTATTTTGGAGCATTTAATTTTATACACGGTGCTGGGGGTGAGATTGGATTTGAGTTTATTTTTAATTGGTTAGTCTATTTTTATATATATAATAATGCTAGTTTATTAACCCTCAATGATTACAACTAGGATTTGATATTGCAAGAAATTTTCATATGTCTTAATTTCATAGAATTTTTCAAATTCAACAGGTGTCCATCTCATTATCTTCTAGTTATATATGTATTTTACAAAAATCAAATTAGTTTGAATTTTGCTTGCATATTGTAAGTTTTGAGTTTATCCATATCTCAGACTGCTTGTAATCTAAATATGAGTAATTTTTCTTTGTATTTTGCAAACTATGGTTATTTCTTTTCTACTATTTATACTACCATATTATAATACTTAATGTAAATAATGCATACAATAATAAAAAATAAATTTAATTTATTATAATAACTGATCATAAAAAAAAAACAACAATCAACTGATTTCGACTATTTTAAACAAAAGTAATTTTTTTATACAATATTATAATACGTATTGTAAATAATGCTTGTAATAAAAATAAATTGAACTCAGAATGATAATTATATAAACATATTTTTTGTAAAAGTGATATGAGATACTGCTTGTAGTGTAACAGTCAGATGATGTATGTTGATTTAACCCAGTTCGAATACTAGGCAAAAGTACCTCGAGGCCACCCATATGCGAGATATTAAACCAAGAATACTATGACCTCTGCCCTATTCGTCTAGTCTCGAAGCTATCATGAACCGAACAACACTATCTGAGACACGCATAGATATTTTCTTCCCGAGCCACGAGCTTAGCATCAGCGGGAGACATGGACAGAACCACCTACGGAGCTAAAATAGTTAAATGTGCAAAAATACTTAGAAATATGTGTTCTGCGTGCCTGGATCATTTAAAAGTAAAACAAAGCATTTAAAGATAACTAGCAAACTAAAGCTTTTTAGTTAAATAAATATCTTTAATAAATGACATTTGAAATATTATTAATAATTTAATGGCCTTCGCTATTCCCCAAAATTTATGAATAACTAATGAGACAATGAAAACCCGATTAATATGCTTGCGGTCTAAATCTTTCCTTCCCAGTTTTATTAAACATTGTCAACTCGAATCTGCTCGATAAAGTGCAATAATAAAAATCTTTCGCAAAGCAGTTTCTAATTGCTTTGCGCTAAAACAGAGTTTAAAATCATTTAAGATGTATATCGCTAAATCTGACATACGTAAGAAGCTAATGGCGGACAAAAGAAGCGTTATCGAGGAGATCAAGTTGGCAAACAAAAAAAAGGAAACTTACTCGTACTAAATTTTACAAGTATGAATAAAACTGGAAAGGGATTTTTATATGAACAATTAACTAATAAACTTAACCGCAATAGAATTAAAATATTTACACATGGGAGTAATGAAGAATAGCGAAGGAAAAGGGGTTAAATATCTAGATAGATGATCACATATACATATATCTAACTAGTCTAATAAAAATAGTTACATTATAAATATCATTAAGCACACATTTTATAAATATTCAAGGAAGCAATTATCAAAAGTATGGACAAAAAGGGTAGCATAATAAATAGTTCATGAGGAGAGATATGATTACCGTCCTTATTCCTTGGTCATGTTCCATCGACGGGCGTAGCTTGATCCGTCTGATGAGATGTGTTTGTCCGGACAAGGAAAGTGGAAATCGGTAGCATGGTTTCACAAAAAGTCCTCCAGACACGGCACAGAGTTCAGATGACGATTGAGTAAATACTACGGCATTTTTCTGGTATTGAGGAACCCTCGGCGGTAGACAAAGTTATTTATTTGCCTAGCCCAGCATGGTATACTCCATCGAATTCATATAATAAAATCACAACAGGCAACAGCAAACTTTCTAAAGTTCTCCACGGAGCAATCTGACAGCCCGCAAGAATACTCTGAATGAATAATCTTTTCCAAAAGGAAAATCTGAATGACTGATCTTTTCCAAAAGGAAAATCTGAATGACTTTTTCCAAAAGGAAACTCTGATTGACTTGTTCCAAAAGGAAACTCTGATTGAGTTGTTCTTTTTCAAAAAGGAAAATCTGAATGCCTTATCTTTTCCAAAAGGAAAATCTGAAATCCCTGATCTTTTGTTCTCCCTTTTATTTATACCCTCTCTGTCAGCTACCTTCTATTGTTTGTATCACCTGAGATCTTGATAAGCCTCCCCATGCTCCTTTGTTTCAAAGTAACACCTTCTCAAAATAACTTTTACTTTTTTACTCTAAATTTCTTTCTTTAAACTTTGGGATTTTATTAATTAAAAAAAAGAAAAAGAAGGCCATCTTTAATTTGACTTGAATGGGCTTAACTAATTAAAAATATACATTCTTTTAGAAAATGTTGGTGGGCTTATCTCAAAATCAAATCATACTAAATATTTGAACAAGATTTAAAAGTAAAATACATTCTTATTTCTTTTAATACAATAAGCGTTTTATTTCAGCAGAATTTTGCATTAACTCATATATATATGCTTGACGTATATATATGTTTGACTAAACGGTTTTCACGAGTAATATTTTTAACAGCAATTTAATGTTACAATGGAATTTATTTAAAAGAAAATATTTACAAGCAAATACAAATTTAATGAACGTAATTAATTTTAGCTGTAATGCAAAACCCTGCTGATATTGGACTATAAACTTAATTTAGGTTTACAATATTAATCAAGTTTATAGGAAGATGTGAAGCATGGATTAGACTTCAGATCCATTGCTTCAGTAGTGTTTATGTTATTAGTTTTTGCAGATTTATTAGAACAATTGTAAGACTGTAAAGTGTTACTCCATGTCTCAGTAAAGATGTACTCAAAGGAAAAAATATCTTTGATTTTGTAAAATATTGGTATAAAATAACTAAATTTATTAATTAGAATGTTAATATGATGTTTTCAAGACAATTGTTTAAATCTCTTGTCATTCCAAGATATTTAATATATTTTATAAGTTCTACTTTTGTAGTCATGTGAATTTAAATATAATTCAATATTTTATGTGAGGATATTACCATAAAATTTTGTTTTTCTTCATTTATATAAATTCCTTTGTCTAAGCACCACAAGGACAATTTTATTAAAACTTTCTTGATGCTCTTTGTATTATCAATGTTGTTATTGACACTCATAATAACAGTTTCATCTGCAGATTGAAATATTGTCCACTTAATATCTTCTAAGTGATTTATAAAAATAAACAATATATTAAATATAGAATCTTGAGCAACTAATAATTTTTTACTGAATGAGTTGTAACTTGTGCAGAGTTGAACATGCCATTTTATAGATATTTCCAAACATAAAGTTGTGGATGCATAAAACAATCTACAAGATCGGAACAGATTCGGATTACAGAAAGATGCCTGATAATTTAGCATTAATCATTTTGACAAATAAATGTAAATATACGGTCTCAATCATTTATTTACAATCTTGAAATCATTATATAGGTTTGACAGACATTGTTTGGAATTATCGTCTTTAGAAAACAATGCATTACATTGGCAGGGAGGGGTAAGGTATATAATCATTAAGGTTTTACAGAGAATATATATTGATTTATATCTATGGGAATCTATTAGTATTTTAAAAGAAGGCAGTTTAAAAACAGCGCACTGAATACTTAGCATGTTGGCGTATTTCATGAATTATCATTATTCTCAACACCTCATTGTGACTAACGAAAGGTCAATCAGGCATAAATCAATTTAATAAAACAATAACGATACTAGCATGTCATTAGAGAAATACGGATCTTATGGTAGTTTGAATACTTCATCATTTTAATATATTTGAGAATGAATCGGGATTGGTACATCTGCATATTTTGGGTGGCACGAAACCGAATGAAGAGGTTGGGTTCCAATGCCCGGAGCCGGCTGTACCAAAATCTCATATCTCACATTTCATGGAAAGTAGCATATACTTCTGATTACGAACGATTTAGAGAAAGTAGGATGGGGAGCTTCAGACTTTCGAAGTCCCCAATGACAAAGCAATAAAGAAAAAATATATATATAAGTACCACAAGAGAAAGAAAAGGTATGCCAGCAGCGTTATACCTAAGCGCCTGAAAATGGGTTTATCTCTGCACAATGATATGTTTAAACAAAGAATCATTAATCAAATTATAATAGAGATAATTCTTTTAACTATTCTGGGTAAACTAATAAAATTATTTTTAAATTCGATTCCCATCAGTGTTTTTAGTAACAAAACTAACTCTCTGGCGAATGGCAAGATGGGACGATAACAATATTAAGGTTCACGATCTTTTAAATGACAATTTAGGGATAAATTCAAATAATAAAGTAACAATATGCAACCACAATAAAATATTTTAGATAACAAAATGAGAATAAAAGATTTAAATATAAAAACCACCTAGTGAACAATTTCTATTTAAAATAAATAAAACTTTATTGATAGATTTTAGATGAAACCCCGCTTCTTTACAAATTAAACAATTACCCCCCTTTTTTTTTCAAACTTGCGAGTTTGGGTAATATTGGCATATTAAAGATAATAAATTATATATATAAAACAAAATAAGTTAAATATTTAATGGAGCCGCACAAAGCTATATAACATAATTAAGCGTGAAAGGGCATAGTTAGAATTACATTATACTAGTAGGGGATTACAGAGAGAGAGAGAGCATACTTAACAGAAACATAAATTAATATGCAAATTAAAGTATAAAGGTTTAACTACATCTTATTAGAAATTACAAAAGGGATTTATACATTAAAGATCAGCCTTTCCCAGCTATTGTGCATGCGCTTTTTACGAGTGTTAATAATAAATGAATACTTTCATTTCCAACACAAGATATAGTATTCATTTATTATTAACACTCGTAAAAAGCACATGCACAATAGCTTGGAAAGGCTGATCTTTAATGTATTACAATTTATAAGACATAGCGCTATAAAAATAAATGATTATTTACAAAAGGGATTTATATTAAAGGCAGCTCTATATGGAATGAGGTTACCTCAAAAACTATTGTGAATGCACGAAGATAGTTCCACTTCTTCTAGTGCTTTCAGATTTTCAGGCAGGTGAGGCATGGCAGTCAGCTGTTGGGTCAGCACTCAGATGGTCATCTTGTGCTGCCAGGCAGATGGATGGAACATGGCAACAGCAGGCAAACAGTCTCTGAGAAAAGGGGAGAAAGGTGAAAGATTCCCTCTACTCGAAGTTCATAGCGCCAAACTTGTGTTAACTTCTTAAAATTTAAGGATCTTGAATCACTTTCTCTGAAAATTTACTGACTGACTTCTTTTTTTCCATGGGCTCTGTTATACATTTCCTTAATCCCCTCAAGAATGCAATTTCACTTGCCCGCAGCTATCTCTGTAATCTTAATTCTAATTAGTAAAAAAAAAATTTAAAGATAAAGCTCAAAATATCTTTTAAGATGTTTCAGATTTTGTATAGATTTACAAACGAACTAATAAAAAGATTCCTCATAATTTTAATTAAAATTTAATTTTAATTAGTGAAAATAATCTGAATACGGGTAAAGATCATTTCAGCTTATTAACGATTTCAAAAGTATTTCGAGCCTTTTTTTTTTTGTTTTTAAATTCCAACATTTTGATTAAAATAAAAAAAAATATATAGTTAAAATTATATAAAGAAAATATCTAATTTTCAGCAATAATATTGCTAAGATTATTGCTTATGTATCTATACCACACTGTTTGATTTTACTAAATATTTTTAATTTTGTGACTTTCTTGGATCATTACACATATAGTGTGTGGGTGAATGGCATATATACATAGCGAGGTTGGAATTGTGGACCCCACAGGAAGTTACGATGGAGAAGCTTGAAGCTCGATATGATTAGACGTCGACTGCTTCAATACTGAATCCCATTTCATAGCTTCCAAAATTTGTTCCCTTGTAGTATAATACATGTCCACTTTTTTAAATTAACTGTTTCTTCACCTTACTTCTAACTTCACAAAATCTAACAATATTCCATTTAATATTAGACAATTCTTTCAATTTGTACAATCTTCCTTCACTTGAAAGTGATTTGCAATTATAAATCCCAAAATAGAAGGTTGTCATCAAATGACAGGTTGCGTTTGTAATCATGAGATTCTCAACACCCTGTCTTTGGCCACTAACTGCTGTCTTAGCTAGCAACTTTACAGCCTCCTGGGCATAAAGCCATCATTTAGTTTTGTCAACTAATATTTCTATTAAGAACTATCAGGCATGTGAATTAAAAGACTATGATGTTTCTTAATCATAAATTCAGAGTTTAAAAAGTCAATAACTTAGCATGTGGGCTGATGTATATTGGTTAGCAGTCATCCATGTTTATATACTATACAAGAAATTACATGATAATATCTGCAGTGATAAGAATGTATGGAGTGGACATTAGGAATTTGCCTTGTTCACTTTCTTTATAAGACTTCAAAGAGTTTTCTTTCAGTTAACAGCAAACTTCTTTATGCACCCCTTCATTTAATGTATGATTTTTTTAGTCAACTATATTAATACAATAATAAGGAACCTGCCACTATAGCCATACATTCGACACTCATTAAACTATGTAGTTCATGGTTCATGTTTGTCCCAATTTACATAGATAAATGACTGTTAAATTCAATTTGTGAAACTTGTGAATGCAATCAAATTATTTGACAAGACTATTGTCTGCAAAGATCTAATCCAGTTGGTTTTACTGCTGTATCTGTGTGTGTATGTGTTTAGAACCTTATAAAAAAAATCTTTTTTAATGCCATAATTCATTACTTATAAAATCTTGGTTGAACATCCAAAAAGATTTGAAATGAGTCTTGGATTATGAAACAATATTCATTGACAAGTATGATTACTTAACACCTTTTTAATAACTGAAACACAGGCTTATTATATACCTGTGTCTATATATGTAATATATAGAGTATATGAGCACAGACTTTCACATGACCCACCACTCTCCCTTTCCACTCTATCTCATAACACTTTTACACTTGAATTTCATGTTGAAAAGATTATAATCACCAGTATAAGTATTTCATGCTAAACCAGCAATCATCAATTGGTCCAGATTATCATCTCTACACATATATATGCTATAAGTGCTCGGATATATATTAAGATGGCCAATCTTCACACTTTAATGTACTGGCTTCAATCTACTCCACACTCCAATTATTTAACCGTCCATCCAATTGAAAATCTGATGATGGAAATGCTCAAAGACCACCCTGAGGCTGAGATTCTTGTCACACCCATGTTGACCTAAGGTCAATCTGTCCTCTCACAGGACATAATCCATTTAATATATATACAAGGGATGGGCAGTCATCTCTACTATGTAATAACTGAAACAGTCTTATTATATACCTGTGTCTATATATGTAATATATAGGGTATATGAGCACAGACTTTCATATGACCCACCTCTCTCCCTCTCCACTCTATCTCATAACACTGATACACTTGAAAACATATATATTGAAAAGATAAATAATCACCAATATACGTATTTCATGCTAAACCAGCAATCAGCCGTTGGTCCAGATTATCATCTCTACACATATAAATACGTATATTGGTGATAATTTATCTTTTCAAAATATGTGTTCAAGTGTATCAGTGTTATGAGATAGAGTGGAGAGGGAGTGTGGTGGATCATATGAAAGTCTGTGCTCATATACCCTGTATATTAACACCTTTTTGTAGATTTTTTATGAGGTAATTTTTTTTTGTGATATTTGGTGGAGAAATATATGAAAGAGCAGAGACCCATTGCAAAGGAGTAAATAGACTTGAATGTACTCTATATTTTAAGTAATAGCAAATATTTTCATATAATTGTACCATGTAGTATAAGCTTTAGAAATCAATAGATTATAGAAGGATGTGCATTATAATTCCCATCCAATACCTGGCTATCCAATATTCTCAGACTAGTTTTTAGCTCATAGCTTTCATCAATGAGAAGTTTGGATCTAGGAGCAGTGCACTTGGATCTTTGGATCTAATGCACCCCTCCAGCACCCACCTTTTATCTTTTTGGCTAACTATAAAGCTGTTGACGCAAACTGAAAACACAATAACATTTTTAATCCAAGGTAATTCCTTATATAGTCATAGATCGGAATCCAACTTGGTATTTGTATATTTTGATAACTGGTTTTTTAATAATAGTTACATTAAAACTTTACATGATCACTGTTTCTTATGCTTACACAAGCTATTAAAACAGTAGCAAATTTTCCACACAATAATGCCACATAGTATACATTCTAAGTAATCAATAGATACTGAAAGGTTGTACATTATAATCCCTATCTAATGCCTGCCTTTCTAATATCCCCAGACTAATTTTTAACTTGTTGCTTTCATCAGTGAACAGCTTTATATCTGGGAGTAATGCATTTGGATCTTTAGAACTAATGTACCCTTTCAGCATTCGCCTTCTATCTTTTTGGTTAACAATAAAGCTATTAGCCTAAGCTGATAACACGATATACTTTTACAGATCTGAATCCAGTTCTGTATCTACATACTTTAGTGTCTTTGGTTTTTTTTAATAATCAGTCACTATTATCCTGATAAAATTCACAAGCTAGAAACTAGTCTGGGATATTGCATAAGTACTGGATAAGGATTTATAATTCACATTCTTTTAGTATCTATTGATTTGGAAAAATTTTCAATTGTTTTAACAGCTTGTGTAAGCATAATAAAAGGTGATCAAGTGATGTTTTAATGTTACCATATTTCTCATAGTAATATTTAATTATATAGCAAGAAATTTAATATGAGTATTCACTAGTACAATATACAAGTGCCAGCCATTTTACTAGAAATTATTTCAGATCTGACCTTAGATAAATGGGGAAAGCAAATTGACTACTATTTATTTTTTCATATGTCATAGCATCATCCGGGAGGCGGACCCACAACCGTCTGCAACCAACTACTTGCTTGCAAGGCAGCTGCGACTACTATTTGAAGTTTCTTCTAAATAGTATAGCATAGAATTGTGTTTGAGTTTATTATTGTAGAAAGTTATATTTAGATTACCAGATGTTTCCCTGTTGTTAAAAAAGTTGAACATATTATTTTTATTGAATTAAGAATAAGACCCCAATTTGTGAAAAATATTTCCAAACTTTTCATATCCTTATTAAGAAATTTTTGTATTTTTTTGAAAAAGTTTTCTAATGAAGTCAAAACAATTTTTGATCTCTATCTCTTGGCTTTATTTTTTTTTCTATGCTAATCATATCTATTAATATAAATAGAATATATTTTTATTATCTTTTATTAAAAAGTCAAAGATACTTTTGGTTATTATGTAATTAAAATTGTTATTGAATTATACAAGTCAATGTATCTGAGTTCAAAGTGTTATGGGATTTGTATTTTTAAGCTACTGGCTTTGAGTAGGAGAATAATATTAATGGTAAATACTCAGAAAAGAAAGTGCCTACAGAAAATGGCCAACTAGAAATTGTAGAAGAATGGCTATAGTAACTACTGTGTAAAGAGGCAATACATTGTTTGCTGTAAACTAGGGTAGTCACTGTTATTCATTTGAAGTATTATTCTTAATCCATACTGAATAAATTCCTGTTAGATATGTAACATTTTTTAGAGCCATTTTTTTAAAAAACAAATTATTGGAAATTTCATGTTATATATATATATATAACCGGGGGTTATTTACCCATTAGGTCTAAGTGACATTTAAACATTTAAGTGTCAGATTTAAAAAAAACAACATATTTTTCATTCTATTACTTTTTTTTAGCAGAGAATCAAACTTAAGATTCTCCTAGCTTCATGTCTTTTTACTTTATTATGCTAAATTATTAAGACCAGTCACAGGAGTGAAACATGCATTTGCATAAAGTTGTATTCTTGTCATCTGTACTTGTTTAGTTTTGTTTTGAATGACATTATTTAATTATACTGTATACTGTGTGTAGTGTTTTGAAAATGGCAGACATTTTTGTGCACTCCAGAAAAAAACTAGAATTTATTCGTAAGGCTGTTTTTAGATCGCGCTCTGATAGCTGAGGAATTTAATTAGTGCATTGACGTAATGGCAATCGACAATTCCTAGAAATATTTGCTAATTACAAATGTTTCTAAATAAGAGACGTTACCTTATTGGTCAGTGCATTGATTGATCGTTGCAGTTGTCAGAGAGCGATAAGAAGACTGGGTAACATCAAGCAGTGTAACATAGAGAGCAGTCAAGCAGTACTGAGTAAGCAGTATTTAAGTAGAGATATCTCGCGTCAGTGCTGGCGGTTAATGATCAGCGCCCAGTGGAAATGTAGTTCACGGGTGTAGTTGAAAGAAACCGCAGCGGAGAGATTGAGAGCATTCGTTGGAGAGCTTCGTTACAGACCAATTCGTTGGAGAGCTTCGTTGTAGACCAATTCGTTTGGAGAGCTTCATGGCAGACCAATTCGTTGGAGAGTATTCGTTGCAGACCAATTCAGTGGAGAGATTGCAGACCAATTCGTTGGAGAGCCTCGTTGCAGACCAATTCGTTAGAGAGCATTCATTGCAGACCAATTCGTTGGAGAGCTTAGTTGCAGACCGATTCGTTTGAGAGCACTCGTAAAAGAACAGCGTGGGAATTGTATAACGTTATTGGCTGACCGCACAGTATAACTTGCAGATATAATATTGGCACAGTTGTAAGTGCGGATGTAACATTGGCGCAGTCGCGTTTGGAACCTGGGAGTAGCGAATACGTTGAACTACAAGTTTAGCCGTAGACGGAGAAACCGGGTGAAAATGTCAATCCCAATTAGTAACGTTAACAATGGAAGTGAAAAGTTTGGAAATAAAACGCTTGCTCAATCATCATTGAAGGTTACTGGCGAAAAAGTTTCGGCAGCAGAGTTAAATCGTACATTTCTTACTGAAATTACAGGAAAGTAGGAATAGCAACAAGGGTTTTTCTGGAGTGGAGGGAGGTGTGTAGTGTTTTGTAAAATGGCAGACATTTTTGTGCACTCCAGAAAAAACTAGAATTTATTCGTAAGGCTGTTTTTAGATCGCGCTCTGATACCTGAGGAATTTAATTAGTGCATTGACGTAATGGTGATCGACAATTCCTAGAAATATTTGCTAATTGCAAATGTTTCTAGAGAAGAGACATTACCTTATTGGTCAGTGCATTGATTGATTGTTGCAGTTGTCAGAGAGCGATAAGAAGACTGGGTAACATCAAGCAGTGTAACATAGAGAGCAGTAGAGAGCAGTCAAGCAGTACTGAGTAAGCAGTATTTAAGTAGAGTTATCTCGTGTCAGTGCTGGCGGTTAATGATCAGCGCCCAGTGGAAATGTAGTTCTCGGGTGTAGCTGAAAGAGACCGCAGCGGAGATATTGAGAGCATTCGTTGCAGACCAATTCGTTGGAGAGCTTCGTTGTAGGCCAATTTGTTTGAAGAGCTTCATGGCAGACCAATTCGTTGGAGAGCATTTGTTGCAGACCAATTCAGCGGAAAGATTGTAGACCAATTTGTTGGAGAGCTTCGTTGCAGACCAATTCGTTGGAGAGCATTCATTGCAGACCAATTCGTTGGAGAGCTTCGTTGCAGACCGATTCGTTGGAGAGCACTCGTTGGAAAAGAACAGCGTGGGAATTGTATAACGTTATTGGTTGACCGCACAGTATGACTTGCAGATATAACATTGGCACAGTTGTAAGTGCGGATGTAACACTGTGTTTTAGTGATATTTATAATCTTATCTGTAAATGAGGTAAATATTAAATTAACTTTAACATGTATTATCTGATTACTTGGTAAATTATTAAAATATCCATCAAATTACTGGCTTATTTGTATGCCTGTAGCATTAGTCCTCAGGGAAATTCCTCTTAAAGATAAAGGGGGTGTGTGTGAAGTAAATAAAATACAATAAATTACTTAGTTTTTCCAAATACATGCTTTTGTTATTTGTCTGAGGATAAGATGTAGATATTTTAGGTTTTAAATGATGCTTGTAATTGTTCCATAACATATTCTCACTGAAACTAAGGAATATTTTGTTAACTCGTAGAAAATTATTATGAGCTATCACACATCCCTGGCGAATATATAATCTCATAGAAAATTTATATTTTATAGAATTTTTCCTTGAGTCTATATTTTTTTTCTAATGTTTTTTCCATATACCAAAAGAAGTTTACTATTTTTCAAACCCTGGAATTGATATACACATTTAATTTAGCTATTCTACCATGCATTTTTTTTTTGGGGGGGGGGATTAAAGTAATATAATTGGCTACTTATGGGAGTGAAAGTCTGCAGCTTTAAATTTAATTAGAATTTTCTTATTTATTCCATTTTTATCTTAAGAATGCCTCATTAATATTTTAACATTTGTAGCATACATTTTCTCTCTTTTTTTACTTTTAAACAATATCCAAAGAAAATCTGTAATCTTTACTTAATTGAAATTTAAATATAAATCGGTTTAATTTAAAATAGATTATTTAAAATAACATAAATTTATTTAATAACTGTATTGGAAAATTGCAAATTTATATATCATATACATTCTAATTTGCAAATGTTTGCAAATTGGAATACCACATAGATTTTCTTTCCCTAAGAAAAACATCATTATCTGAAAAATCTCATACAAAATGTTCAAATCACCCTCCCAAACATTGTTTTTTCAGCAATACCCTCTGTAAATAAATATGAAGTCTGAACTTTAAACAGCGTGATTCAAAAAGATACCTGTTGTTTCAATTTCAGACTTTATATTTATTCATAGAGTGCATTGCTGAAAAAACAAAATTTGGGAGGGTGATTTGAACATTTAATTTCTTATTAATCTTTCCTTTTTTTTTTTTTTGTTAACATTTTTAAACTCTTAATGGCTCTACTTAACTCTTTTTTTCTGATTTCTACTTTATCTCCATTATTCTTCCTTACTACTGTGAAATGTTTGATTAATATAATTACATTATGTTTGTATGATATATTTTAATAGTATAGGGGCTTTTTTTTAACTTTATGATGCACAGTTGAGATGCTAATATCAAATGTTTCATATTTTATTAATGATTGAATTATTTGAATCAGATTGTCTCTAGTGATATCTGATGCAGTGATTTCCCCTCCTTTTTGCATTTCAATGGAATGGCCTTCAAGTTCTTTATATTATAAGATGTGATATGTTGGACTATTTCCATTATTTATGAGTGAATGTTGAAGGTAAAGAAGGTTTTAAACTTTTCAAATACAAACAACTTGTTAGTAATAACACACAAACAGACAATATTCAACATTCACTCATAAATGATGGAAATAGTCCAACATATCACATATTATAATATACCATCATTACAAACCTTCAGACAAATATTTATATTATGATTATTTTTTTTTTTTTAAAAAGTGATACCTAATCTTGATGCTAATATCAAATGTTTCATATTTTATTAATGATTGAATTATTTGAATCAGATTGTCTCTAGTGATATCTGATGCAGTGATTTCCCCTCCTTTTTGCATTTCAATGGAATGGCCTTCAAGTTCTTTATATTATAAGATGTGATATGTTGGACTATTTCCATTATTTATGAGTGAATGTTGAATGTAAAGAAGGTTTTAAACTTTTCAAATACAAACAACTTGTTAGTAATAATACACAAACAGACAATATTCAACATTCACTCATAAATGATGGAAATAGTCCAACATATCACATATTATAATATACCATCATTACAAACTTTCAGACAAATATTCTTTATATTATGATTTTTTTTTTTTTTTAAAAAAGTGATACCTAATCTTGTCATTTTTTAAAATCCAGTCCCTTAATAATAATAGTACTGCATACACTGCCATAGCTTTTACATTTTTTATTTGAGATATGTTTAGCTTCGAAGAACATACTTTATAGATATTGCCGATTAGTGAGATTTTTTATTACTGGGTAATTCTTGCTAGGGATTTCTTAAATACAAACCTATTTCCTATAAAACTTAATTGTTGACACATTTAATGCCAAATTATTATTCATAAGTTATAAATAAAATTATTTTACTATTTAGGACAAGTTTTCATGTTATTCATTAATAATAATTTATTTTTGTAATATATTTTTATTTTTAAAAATGTTATTTTTTTTTTTTTTAAAAAAACCCATTTGTTTAATTTTGAACATTGTTACTGGTTCTATAAAGTTTGTTTTTTATTTTACAGTTCAATGGATAATAATAAACTTGAATATTTCTGTACATATTACATGTAGATAAGCCTTCATCACAATTACTTATCAAACATAAGTGCTTACACCATTGCAGCTTTTGAGTATAACTTCGATAAGCTAGTTGTTATATATTCTATTGCCTCAGTATTTTATATAAGTGGACTTGTGTATGCTTACGATGTTTGAAAAATAATTTTTTATTTTGTTTTTATCTTTTATTACACATAAATCTGAGATTTGAACATTGAACAAAAGAGCAATACTGATGTTGGATGACACAACAAAATATAAAAACATTTATGTTAATAACAAGGATGGATCAAAAGTGATATATGTCTCTGGAAGTAACATATTTTGATATAATTATGTTTTTAAAAGAGATACAGTAAGTGGGCACCTGAAATTTCAAGTTGAAACCCAAGAGATTCTAAAAGACTTAAGAACAAAAGCACATGTGAGATTAGGATCAGATAGGAAGTTTGTTGGAATAATATGAAGAAGAGAAGCAGTGGATTACAAAAAATTGAATTAAACTAGGAAAGATCTTCATCTTGCAGTGTATCAATAATGAGTGGAAATGATAATGATTTACTTAAGATTTTTTTTTTTAAATAATGCTTTTATGTAAACAGCCAACTAAAAAGTAGAAATGTAACAAAGTAATCTGATTTAAAAATGTGTCATTTTATAAAAGCATTTGGGGATATAAAAATCAAAAAGGCAATCAAAAAATATTTTATGCTTTTATGAAATGAAACGTTTTTTAGTCAGATTACTTTATTTTTCTACTTTTTATTCAACAATTGATTGAATCCTAGCAATGCTTAGAGCCTTTCCTGACAGCACACATCCTGGGCTGCATGGAATCCTGAAATTCCTTCTGTTGCACCTGAGTTCTTTCACAATGTTGTGAAGAAGATGGTGGATATACTAGCTGATGGTAGTCAGGAAATTGATGGGATCTACCCTGTCGCAGTGGTCCCCCTCTTCAAAAAACCCCAGGGGCTGTATGAGCTGGGGAATTTGCGCCCATTTTCATGATACTACTATTGGTAAAAGTAATTGAAAACCTCATCAAAGAAGACATACAGAAAATCAGTATTGACTAACTGTCAGTTTCCAGTTTGCAAAGAAGGAAGCTCGACCGCAGAAGCCATCAGTCAGTTTTGTTTCAGTGGATCATATACGCAGGAATAAAATGGTCCGGCCAGTTATGGTCCAACTCGACTTTCCCGGTGCTTTTGACTGCATGCGGTTCAATGTGTTAGTGTACTGGAGAAACTCCAAGTGCCCCAGGCATCTCTCCAAATGATTGAGAATCTTCTACAGAATAGGTCTTTCTCTCACTGGATGGTCGAGTGACTCCAGGATTTCAGCCCTGTGTTTCAATACCACGGCTCACCACTGAGTGCACTCTTCTTCACGGCTTACCTTAACCCATTGCTGTTACACATTGAAACATCCCTTAAGGGAATTGCTATTTTTTTGCTGAGAGAGTCCGCCATGTATCCTACATGGATGATGTGACGGGGTTTTCGCTCATCACAGGATGAGGTTGGTAGGCTGGAGGAACTCTTGGACCAATTTGGTTCTGAAACAGGTTTAATAGTTAATGAAGCGAAATCAGCCATGTGGTTGATCAGAACTGGAAAACATCCAGGGGAGATTTCCGAGGTCCCCCTCCGCCCGGGAAGTTTCTCAGTTTTAGCCTGGCTTTTCCTCCCTTACATCATGAGAAGGGCATTGGAAGAAAATATTCTCATAAAGGTTAAGAACACAGTGACCTCCTTAACCAACGTCCCACTTTTCTTGTTGGGGAAGGTTGTGCTATTAAATGCAGCTGTGCTGCCCCAAATCACTCATTTTCTGGCCGGCTTTTCCCCTACTAAAATCTTTATAAAAAAAGGTGGAGACTCAGGGTAGAAGGCTTTGCTGAGGGGTGAGGATGGCAGTAATTGACCTCAACTCCCTTCAAAAGCCCAAATCATAGAACGGGCTCGGACTCCACTCAATCACCACCTTCTTAATCCAGAAAAGCCATAATATTTTTATACTCCACTCAATCACCACCTTCTTAATCCACAAAAGCCATAATATTTTTACCAAACTTTTTCAGGATAATCCAAACATAGAGAGCCCGCTACCAATAAATGAGGTCAAACTCATTGACCCCCCCAAGAAGGGGTAACATTTGGTTACAACAACATGTCACACTTGTGACTAAAAATGTAATGATGTCCAATTCCCTTTTCATTGGAAAGCTTTCCTATTGGGATGCTCACACTCTAATCAAGGGTAGCAGTCCCATCATTGAGACTAGATTCCAGCTAGGAATCAAATGACTTGCGAGGTTAATAAAGTTTTGGAAGCTCGAGACAAAACTAGATTTTATAATTAAAGTTAACCTCGAGGCTCTACCAACCTCTGCATTCCCCCATCACAAGCAGAGGTATAAAATGGATCCAGTGTATCCGCTGGCAAGAAAACCGATGAAACAATTTTCCACCATTCTTCAGGAATGTGATACCTGGAATAAATTGCTCTTTAACACTACAAAAGGGTGTTAAACCACTAAACATCACATGATCACTATCTCATACTAGCACAATAATTGTTATTAAACAATTCAAAACAAAACAACACTCTCCGTGTAGTAGTGCCATCTTGTGCTAACAAGAGCAATCAATGGATGCCAGAAGGCTTGTGCATAAAATCCCTATCTAGTGCCTACTCATCCAATATCCCCAGACTAGTTTCTGGCTTGTGGCCTTCATCAGTGAGGAGCCTTGGATCTGAGAGCACTGCACCTAGATCTTAGGATCTAATGCAACCCTCCAGCACCCACCTTTTAACTCTATTTAATTACAAAATTATGAGAATGAAATTGAAAACACTATTAATATTTTCAATCCAAGCTCAATAGCTTATATAGTCATATGGGTCTGAACTCAATTCAGTACCCATACATTTTGGTGTCTTTGGCTCTTTAACAACCATAGCCATAGTTTTCAATTTCATTCTCATAGTTTTGTAGTTAAATAGAGTTAAAAGGTGGGTGCTGGAGGGTTGCATTAGATCCTAAAATCTAGGTGCAGTGCTCTCAGATCCAAGGCTCCTCACTAATGAAGGCCACAAGCCAGAAACTAGTCTGGGGATATTGGATGAGTAGGCACTAGATAGGGATTTTATGCACAAGCCTTCTGGCATCCATTGATTGCTCTTGTTAGCACAAGATGGCACTACTATACGGAGAGTGTTGTTTTGTTTTGAATTGTTTAATACAAAAGGGTGGATGTTGCGAAGGCTTTTAAAAAAGGCTCCTTTGGCAAATTATATTGGCATCTTACGTTAACTTTGTCATCAGGTCGGCACGAAAAAGAAATGGATTATAATATTGAGGAACTATACTTCAAATTGCTCAATGATGCCAAGGACCATGACAAGAAGACATGCCAGCCATGGTTAGCTGAACAGACTTGGAACCAGATTAAACTGGGGCCATGCCTTGCTTAGTGTATACCTTATATGCTAAATAAATGATAAATCATAGGAAGGTTGAAAAAATTAATAGAAGTTTAGGAACACATAGGAGGGAAAGTGACCGCTTCACAAATGGTATGCCATGCAGAACGAGGAGTAAGCACATATATATATATACATTTATAACAGAACTGTGTCAATGCTTAAATGATGAAATGGACTTGTACAATTGGACAATTCAAGGACAATATTTCCACTGCAACTGAAATTGTTGCTTTGTTTCTTTCAAGCTTATGCCTCCCAAATAGTCATGAGACATGAATAGAGATGTTTTGAAAGTTTAACATTGCAGTTAATATAACAAAATTTATAACTAATAGAGAAATGGACATTTATAGTTGGACAATTTTGTGAACAATAATTTAAGCATAAGATGTTGGGTTTATGTGTGGGTAGTCTGGAAGTGCACGTGAATTTTGGGTCACTGCACGTCTGGAATCATAAAAAAACCCGCTCACCCTTCCATATGTTTATTCTTGAATGTTTGAAAATCATACGTACTGAATTAATTGTATGGGTGCAGATGCGTTTTGACATGCACCGACACTCGCTGAATTTGTTTGTAACAATTCTTGTTGATTGCATTGTAATATCCAAACTTATGCCTCTTGAATTATTTTTTTTTTCATATGTCATAGCATCTGCCGGGACGCGAACCCACACCCGTCTGCAACCAACTACTTGCTTGCATGGCGGCTGCGATACCTCTCGGCTAACAACGCAAGACCTCTTGAATTATTTTGAGGCACAAATAAAGGCATTTGAAAGATAAAAGCATTATTTTAAAAAAAAACTTTTAATATTAATTTTTTTTTTTACTTTTTAATTATAAATAAAACAAAATTTCAATTTAAATAAAATAATTTTCTTCATTTCTTAATCTTTTTTATTATGTTTCTTGTTTTCTTCATAAGAGTATATCTAAACATCACAATACTGTATGGAGAGTTTTGCCTGTTTTAAGAATGTACCTGCTGACAACAATTTTGACAGTTCGATTTCTTTGTTTGATTTTGGAAATGAAAAGAAAACATAATTCTCTAATCTTTTATTATATATACTTTTACTATTTTTTTCACAAAATATTTTTGAAATATTAATTATTTCAGAAGAATAATACAGATTTTAATTGAAAATATTAAATCAATATTACTAAAATTTTACTATCAACAAATCAAAAATCTTTCTCCTTTTATTGTAGAACATATATATTTTAAAAGAAAAAGTGAATGTATGTTGCTATGTTATAATATATAATAAAATTTTACTCTACAAATGTAATATGTCCCGGGGCTCAGTTTTTAAAGATTTTTCCTGGGATAGTAATTGCAAGATTTTTTTTCATTTTTAAAAATTCAAAAATCTGGACATCTTGAGAGAAACACAAACAGGGCAAGTTAATATAAAATCATTTAATAACAACAACTAATACTAATTTTTTATTATGACAGAAATAATGGAGATTTATTTTTTTGGCATACAAATTTTTTGATTTTTTGTTGAGGTGTAAAGATTAAAAAAAAAAAACTATTGGTAAACAGTAAATGATTACTAATGATTTACTAATTATGAACTTCCTAACTCCTGATGATAATTTTCACCATTTTGCATTTTGGTACATCTCAAATATGAGTTTGATTGGCAATAAAGTTGGCACACAAAAACTTGTGAGCAGTTCATTATTACTGATTAGAATATTTCAAGATGAAAATTATAGTGTAGTAGCTAATGTGTTAATCTGATAACTTTTGTACCTGACTATCAAATTTTTTTGAATTTTTTTTTTTTTTTTTATAGCTGAGGATTTCCCAAGCAAACTTAATTTTAAACATTGCTGGAGTGCAAATATATTTTAAAATTCAAAATTAAATTTATTATTAATAAAATTTTAAAAAGAAATTTCTTTACCAGTATTTATAAGACATTTTTATTAGTGGACTGCTTGCACTTTGTCATAACTAAATTTTTAATGATCTGAATTCTTAAAAACAAATATTTTCAAATAAAATGTAATTGTAGTCAGGTAATTTTTTGGTTTAAAATAAATATTTTACAAATTTATTCTATAAATAAAATTAAATATATAAACAAATTACTAAAAATTACAATTTCTTTTTTCAAAAAATGTTCAAAAATTGCATTGAGGCCAAACAATCAACCAATTAGAAATTATCACTTGGACTGTGATCAAAATAGGGCCTCTGTTAACATTCTAATTATCTAGAAATCAGATTTTTATTTGAACTAATAATGATTTCTATGCACAAAAAAACTGCACTGTAATCTAATATAAAAAAGCTGAAAGCAGTAGTGGAAACACTACTGTAACATCTAAAATATCTCAAATAATTTTATAATTACTAAATCAGAACACCTTAATATTTGTGTTTATCTTCTATGTATTGATTTTATTAACAAATATAATTAATAATTCTTTTCATTTACACTTTATTCAATGGAATTTATTGTTTGTACAATTAGTTTTCTTTTTTTACATTATCGACTGCCCAGCAGTCTTCATCAGAGTAATAAATTTTTAAATACATATGATTTGATATAGAAACAATATATTATAATTATATCTAAAAATAAAGATTAATGTATATTTCAATTACAGTTTTGCAATATATTATGTATAAGTGATTATATTAAATCTTAAATTTATGTTTTTTAGAAGTGTATGTTTTTAGATATAGTATTATATATCATATCAGTATAATGATATAAATTCATTTTTGTAGCTGTGATCAAGATTGCTGAAAATTCAAAATTGTAAGAAAATGTAAATGAAAGAAATTCTATTATTATTTTTTTTTAATCAGTTGATTCATAAACAGCTTAGGAACACATCAAATATATTGCCTGCCAAAGGGTATTGGATTATTCTTAACTGGAGATTAAAAGTTTTAGAGCAATTTAAGATGATTAGATTGAAAATGTGTGAGAATTGTAAAGCAGGTAATTATGGATGCTTTTATATTATAGTGTATTCACCTGCCTTGCTTATAATTTGGAATCTGAATTCTGGCTGGTTGAACTTTGGAAATTTTCTCACATCACATGTAACTTAATTCTTTCACCTAGTTAGATATCTTAGCAAGGCTGTTGGTAAATGGATATCCAGATATTATTTCAGCCAGAGCTATGGTATCCATGATTAATCATAGATGTTGGTGTAGAGTGTAAACATGTTACATTTCTCAAGATAGGGTGGCACAATCTATAGTGATATAAATCATTAATTAGTTTAGTTTTGATATTAATTAGCTTCTACTTAATCATTATTTTTGGATGTACTATAAAATTTATAGCTTTTGAGCTAAATAAAGTAAAGAAGGCAAAACTATTTTCAAATTGTAGTCACTAAATATTCATTGCTAGTAAAACAATTATTACTGAATCATTAACACTATTTTTAGCAATTACATTTGAATATATCTATAAATATAGTAGGTTGAATAACTGTGGGAACAGTTCTTTTTTTACATATATTTAATTTCTAATAAATGCTGATATGCCTTAGATATTTTTTGTTACAATAAATACGAGTAATTTTGTCTGTTTTTTTTTTTTTTTGGAAAATGTTCATTAATATTATTTTTAAAAATAAAAAATGCCAAAAAGTAAAACTTTTTTTTTTTTTAAAAAAAACATGAATGTTAATTTGGGTATTATCTTCTGATTGGGCAGCTTATCCAAACCTTTAATTTGATCTGTCAATAACAAGTTATTGTTTATTTTATAATAATTGTACAATTATCTACGTGTTCTTTAGTAATTTTACTTATATTACTATTAATGGGTGTATAGTAACTCTAGTTTTATTTTTAAATAAATATATAGTGAAAACGAAGAAATAAAAAAAATTAAAAATGAGTAAGTGAAATAATTTTATTTTATATATATAACATTTAAAAGGTAATTTATATTTTGTTCTTCAGTAACATGTTTTATAATTTTTTTTAAAGTGTGTGTGTGTGTGATTTCTGATGATGGAGTGACTATAATCTGTTTTAAGTGATTCAAGACTTCAAGAAAGAAAGAAAAAGTATGGCAAACAGTACCTTTATATATCCTAAATATTTAAAAATATAAATGCTTGAATACTTTGGTAGATCACAAATATTTTCATGGTAGATCACAAATTAAAGCAGTACAAATAATTATCAAATCACTAATGTTAATGGTAGTGAAAAAACAGATTATAGCGGTAATAAAGGTAAGTATTATAATTGCAATTAATTTTTTCTAAATATAAGGTACATGGAATGTGTTAACTTTTTTGATGTGCACCTTTCAGCATCTGAACTGACAATAGCATTAGTAGCTAAAGAGCTATCAAAATTTAAACTCGATTTAACTGTTCTTAGTGAAACTTGTTTTCATAGGAAGGTTTAACAAACAAGATAAAGTTATTTTGGAGGGAAAATTATCTAGTAAAAAGAGATTACATGGTATTGGATTTGCTGTGAAATCTAATTTCAGTTTTTTTTAATTCTTGGAAATTCCAAGATGTATGAATATAAGATTAATAATATTAAAAGTTGGGTACTGATGCCCATTTTCTCATTGGGTATCTTTGGCATTAGATTCAAAAAAAGAAAGGGTTTTTTGTTGTTGCTGTTAATGGATAGGGTTATTAGATCAGTACGATTAAGTGATTATTTTTTTTTTTTGTAGACTTAAATGCATTTGTGGAAACTGTAAACTTTGGACCACAGATGTTAGAAAATAATGGTATTACTACTGTAAACTCAAATAGTCTATTATTTGGATTTTTGCACAATACATGGATGGACAATTTTGAACACTTTGTTTTCGCAGAAAAATCACTGCAAAGGATCTTGAATGTATTCATGTTCAAAATAATGTCAATAATGATTTTTTATAGTTATAAATCAGAATGTAGCAGTATAGATTGCTAATTTAAACAAATCATAAATATACCACAGTGGCATTTAAAAATGGGTCCTATTTGAAATACATTTATAGAAAATTTGATGTTTGCCTTTAGAATGAATTAATGTCTCTGCTAAATTTTGAAAGCTATTAGTGTTAAAATTATCAACTTGGATTTTGAAGGTTGCCTTTTTACTGAGACAATAGAATACTCTTAAGGCAGAATAATAAATTGAATATGAAGCTTAATAAAAAAATAATTGTATGGTTTATTGCCTGGGGATTCATAAGACATTTGAGCATGGAATTGATGGATAGAGCCACAATTCATAGACCATGAGCTCCATTTTATCACTGCACTAAACTATGTAGAATTATAGTCATTTCTTAAATATATTTTTTAAATATTAGAATATTGGAAGTAACATGGACCTGAAAAACAATATCATAAATCAATATAAGTTCATAGTTAGTATTTTTTACATGATAACAATAATATTTTGAATCTGTAGCAAGAATACTTAGATTACTTTTTGAATAATGTACAAAATTGTTATGTCTTTTATTGTTATTAGTGTGTCATATTATGTCTATAGTCATGTAAATTTGGACAGAAATATCCATTTTAGTCATGTTAAAAGTGCTTTTTATAATCTTATAAATGGAAGGATTGCAGGCCCTGATTAAATATCTGGATAAGTTTTAAAATAGTGTAGCAATACGTTAATTTCAAAACTGTTGAATTTTTTTATGAATATGTGGACAGTAAAATTATGCCCCTGATTATAAGGAGGCTTACAGTGCTCCAATTTATAAAAATAAAGGTGATAAAAATGACTGCAGTTATTACTGTAGAATATCATTGTAACTACAATAAAGGTATTTTCATAATAGGTTGCTTTATGCCAAGACTACTGAAGACTTAATATGGTTTTTGAGAATCCATAATCCTTGATGTTGAAAATAGGAAAGAGAAGTTACACGAACAAATATGATTTATATACTGATTTGGGTAAAGATTTAATTCAGTTGAAAAGATTTATGGGAATGTTTAAAATTATTTTGTTTCCTGCCAAAGTTGATTTTTTTAATACAGTGTTACTGATATTACTTTGTTTTTGTGACAGTGATTTATGGAGCAATTTATTGGTGGATTCGTGAATTAGGCATCAAGAAGCAATACAGGTTTGATAATGGAATTGTTAATTTGCATCGATTAAAGATGAAAATAAGTTTTTTTGCTCCCTGATTTTTAATATGCTAATGTTTATACTAAATTAGCCAGTTCGAAAGATGTTCTGCAGAATGTTCTTAATGTCCTGAAAGCATCTATAAGGATGTTGATTTAATTAATTTAAACCCTTTATCAACCAGTTATTTAATAAAATCTTAAATAGCCTTTAGTTTGACTAGCTTGTTATCATTTTAAAGGAATGTGAATCAATTTAAATGATTTGTAATTTTCTTTCAAGTAGAAAGATGAACTTGAATGTTGATATGAAACACTGGCTCTAATGTATAGCTGGTATATTTAACATGTTAAAATATAAGGTCTTTTATCATAATATAACTATTGCAACTAAATTAATTTTGTACAGGTCTATTATTTTGCTACTTTATTGCATGGAAATGGAATCTAGACTTACTAATGTAACATAAAAGCATTAAAAATTTTCATTTAAGCCTGTTTTTTCAGATTTTAAAAGTATAATGACATGATTTATTAACATATTTTTCTGTTTTCTGAATATGACATTTAATAGAGTTCACTGATATAAAATCACAATTTCATTGGCTTGAGCATGTATAATGAATGAGCAATAATAGAGTTCTTTAAAAAAATAAATTATAATGAACTTGGCATGATTTTTGTGTGGAGAGACTGACTTGTTTACATTATAAATATTATTTTAAAGATATTCTTTTTTTAAAAAATGCAGTGGAAAATTTTGATTATGCAAAGTGATATGAAGTATTTCAAAAAATAAAAGTTGCTACAGAAGAAATTAAATGTTAACATCACAAGATATCAAATAAATAGACTGAAAGTTGAGTATATGAGTACATCTGATTATATTTTTGATTCAAGCATTAGTTTTTATAATCATTACAACGTTCATAACTGCTAATAATAATGATGGTTATTAAAACAGGCAAAACTCACTATACGTAATGGTGATCTTGCGATGTTTATTGGCTTAATAATGATGTTATAATAGGTAAAACTCTCTTCATACAGTAGTGCCACTCTAAGCAAGACAGAGTAATCAATGGATGCCAGAAGGCTTGTGCATAAAATCCCTATCTAGTGCCTACTCATCCAATATCCCCAAACTAGTTTCTGGCTTACGGCCTTCATCATTGAGGAACCTTGGATCTTATGCACAAGCCTTCTGGCATCCATTGATTACTCTGTCTTGCTTAGAGTGGCACTACTGTATGGAGAGAGTTTTGCCTATTATAACAACAGTTATGAGCAAGCATGGAAGATAGTGATCATGTGATTTTTTAAGGTTTAATACCAATCCTGCCTTATAGGAAGGTGGTGGCTATGGTTGTAAAAGAGCCAAAGACACCAAAATGTATGGGTGCTGAACTGAGTTCAGACCCATTGACTATTTGAGCTATTGAGCTCAGATTGAAAATATCTGTGTGTTTTCAGTTTTATTCTCATAGTTTAGTAGTTATGTAAAGTTAAAAGGTGGCTGCTGGAGGATTATGTAGAGTTAAAAGGTGGCTGCTGGAGGGTTGCATTAGATCCTAAGATCTAGGTGCAGTGCTCTCAGATCCAAGGCTCTTCACTGACAAAGGCCATAAGCCAGAAACTAGTTTGGGGATATTGGATGAGTAGGCACTAGATAGGGATTTTATGCACAAGCCTTCTGGCATCCATTGATTACTCTGTCTTGCTTAGAGTGGCATTACTGTATGGAGAGAGTTTTGCCTATTATAACAACCGTTATGAGCAAGCGTGGAAGATAGTGATCATGTGATGTTTTGAAGATAGTGATCATGTGATGTTTTAAGGCTTAATAGTGAGGATTATAACACTCATTAAATCTTAGTTAATCATTCTTCATAAAAATTGAGTGAAAGAAATTAAAATTGAGTTGTATACTTCCTGAAGTTTGTGATACCATATTTTTATTTAAAGTTTTATATTGGACTATTTTCACATCTAACTTAATTGTTAAATGCTTTTAGAAACATTAAAACTTTAAACTTTTTCAAAAACATCTAACAGTTAATAACATACAGGTAGAATCCTTTTTGTTTCCTCTCTTATGCTAGCCTGATCAGTGAAAGTCCAGCATAGAAATCGCTCTTAGATTTGTTAATAATGAATTAAAAATTATGATTTATCCAATTAGATTGTTATAGTTTTCTATGAAAGTTCTCTTGATTTCTCATAAATTTTATCTGTAAAAGGAAAAAATGGAGATATCAAGAATATTTTTTAGATACATATGTAAAATCTTTGTTCAATAATTGCATCTGGCAGAATCGTCTTGTTGGTTAGAGTGTAATCTTAAAATTTAGTATTCATGAATTTAAAAAACACTAATTCAGTTCCTGTATTAGGCTGTCAATGACCAGTACCACTCATAATTTTGGATTCTATATTAATCTGTATGTTATTACTAAAACAGTTGCATGGTTTAGTGCAAGGAATATCAGATTATGGATTGTATGTTTCCCGGATTAATTCAGATCTGGCACTCAAACTTTCCATGAATTCCCAGACAATAAAGTCATTCAATTTTAATGTATTAGTGTAAGTTTAAATAAAGTTTGAATTTCTTTAAAAACATTTAATAATTCGACTTGATGATATAAATAGTTCAACTTGTATATGTGAGTTGTATATTATGTATGAAACTATTTTGAACTCATCTGATTTTTATAGAAAAATCTAAATTTAGATTGGCATGTTTTCATTTTAAAAGCTGGATTTATATGAGAATGTATGAAAGTCACAAAAACTTGTTATTAAACAGTGTATATATTTTTTAATTATTACTAATTATTTGTGATTACACCTGGCAATCATTTATACAATGATGAGACAATCTAAAGGGATCCTGAATCTTAAGGAGCCTTTTGTTATATTAAAAAAAAGTATTAAGATATATATATATGTTATAAATATTAAAATGGGTCTTTTTTTGGAATTTTGCATAGGGTGTCAAAAATTCTAATCTTTAAAAAAAAAATGAAAGTAATTTATATCCAAACTGTAGAAATATTTAATAAGAAATATAAGAAAGAATGTTTAATTAAGAGATTTATGATTTTTATTGATTCATTGTAATTTGGATTTAATACGCTTATAGAACTGGGGGAAAAGTTGAAACAATAATGTTATGTAAATTAAAAAATAAACTACATGTATTGCATTAAGAATTTTAATGATCAATTACTATCATGTGACCATAATCTAAGATTGGCCTTTTTTGAAATGATTTGTTTTTTGCACAGAGAATTTGCATTATTACACATTTATTACACCTATGAATTAAAAACAGTAATGTCTACCCATATTTTATAAAAATAAAGCTTCATGTTTATTATGTTAAATATATATGATTGTTTGTTACGTGAATCCCTGATTGCTTTGCTGCATTTGCATTAGGTTTTAATTGTCATTTCTATAAAAATAGAACTTTCAATTATAATTTTTTTTTATTGTACTACATATATAGTATAATGGTTAGCACTTTCACAGTCATTCTTGAGGTTTAGAATTCAAATGTGAGTGGCACTTGCAAAATTTTTTTCAGGTTGTTGATGATTTTCAATTTAACTTAAGGTTTTTTCCGGGTAACTAGCTTGCAGGCAATCTATCTAACCATTTGTAAATGGTTAAGGCATAGAGAAAACCTAAAAACTAACCAAGATTACTTGATAAACATTGTGAAAAATACTTTATTCTTCATTGCTCCTTTGTAGGTAGGTTTTGGAGAAGATTTTTCAATGAGCTTTTTAAGGCTATTTTATCTTTTCCCTATATATTTTCATTAGGTATTTTCCCCTTGACATGCGTTTATAGTATATTAATCTATAATTTATATATTGTAATATAATAAATTATATATAAACATATAGAATAAATATCCACATGTTAGTGTACCATTGTATATGTAACTAAATAAATGAAATTGTGATGAGAGGGTAATACCAGCGGCCCCATCTTTCAGTCTTCCCACATTTGGGTATTCACCTTTATGTAACAGAAACTTATCATAATGATAGTGATATGGTGAAGTGTTGGTAATAATGATTTCTTTGAGTACAAATTATTATTACCTTCAGTAATTAGAATGAATTCGCTATATAGTTAGATTACCATCCACAAATGAATAGCTAATATATGTATGGTGCTTGCTTTGTCCTATATACCTGTTACTTTAATAGTGATTATTTATATTAGAGCACTTCTCATTCACCTAGCACTATTGTAATGTTATCAAGAGAATATCCTCTCTTGGATTAAACTGCAGAAGAGAATATTTGTTACTTTTTAATTAAACTACAGAAGCACTGTACCTATGAAACCTCTAAATATTTCTTTCTTCCAGTTCACATGATCAGAAGTCTATGATATATATATAGTTTAATATATTAATAATCAACCGATGTGCAAAATAAATAATTACAGCAGTTATTAAAAAGTTTAATTATTATTCATAAAATATAATTATTTTAAATTAACATTAATATTTTTGAAATTTTAAGGCAAGATTATCATGGTTTATTAATCCTTCCTTATCTTCACTCTTTTTTTTTTTGTTTAAGAATTGATAGTAAAATATACTGTAATGTCTATGTGAATTGTTTTGTTTATATATAGAAACTAAACTAAAGATAAAATGATTTTAAAATAAGTTACTAAAATAATTATAATTCTACACAAATACTCTACATATAAAGATGTGAAATAAGAAAATATTAAAATTGTAATATAATTTCTGGAAGTTAAATATTCTTCTATTTAGGTATTAAAATGTAAATGAACTTTAAGTTATAAATATGGTCAAGGCTGATTCACTTGAATAATGTGAACATGTTATGTTCTTTTAAAAGTATGTGGAGGAGTGAGTTTATATTCTTTGTTGATTTTTTTAGCATTCCATTTTTGTTTTGCCTAGTTATATGGGAATATGAATTTAATAATTTTGTATTCCAAGTTAGTGACAGTCATCTTTAGCTAATGAAGCTCAAGAATCTATTTAGCAGATGATGAAGGAATAACTATTTCTTCAAGGTATAGGAAAGTGGTCCACATCTTTCAGTTTCTGTGCAAAATCATGGTTTTGATATATAAAAAAAATGTGTATGACTATTGCTCAGGAGTTCATAAGAAGTTAAGTGCCAGAATCAATCCTGGAATCTCCCAATACCTAGTCGGACGCTCTAACAAATATGCCAACCTGTACTGGCTGGTTTTTATATAATTCATTATGTAGATTGACTTAGCAGTTCAAACACACTAACTATAATTTTCTCATCTTTATCAACTTCTAATAGTAACTTTACCAATTGATCGACTGAAATCATAGTATGATAATTGAATTTTATTTCTGTAATTGCACTACACCACTCTCATGCAAGATTTCTGTCCGCTTTTAGCACCTTGTGGAATGTAATCATTAACATATGACCAAAGATATATGAAAAAGGTGTATGACCCCACGATACACTTTCATGCTGAACCAGCACTCATCAGTTGGCCCAGATCACAATTTCTTACATATTTCTATCATTGTTCTATATGTATAGATCGCCAATTACAGTTTATTAAGTGAATAATCTCTAGTCTAATGAATGACTAATAAAAGTAATTAATAATTAAATTTGTTCTCTTTTATAAGTTCTTCCAAAAAACATTTAAATCTGCAAAGCAAAATACATTTTACCCAAAATTTTTTATGTTTTCTTTTCATTTTACAAACCCCTTAAGGAGTTCATTTTATAATGTCTTCTTATTTTTCACACAAAGCTGTTGACACGTTTAATTTTTTTTTCTTTTTAATGTAATACAGGTTTGCTAAAAAAAAAAATACCAAAAATCTTTAAAAACAATTTACTTTTTTTTTTTAAATTCATGTACATTATTTAAAGAAAAATATTGAATACAAAGTTTTAAATATATGCAATTTCTTTTTAATTATCCATCTTTTGATCTTATGAAAAACCTTAATCAAAATTCTTTCAACTATTATATATATATATATTTGCATATAGACGCAAGTAGTTTATGATATTTGCTTTGATAATTTTATTTCAATGATCACCCAATATTAAATAATTACTTGGTTAGTTGTTTAAGTATTGTGATGTTCACATATTTAAGTGACAGATTGAGCTCAACATTTACATTTCTTTTTTTCTTCTAGGATTGTGTTTTTGTTTTACTTATTCAGCTGAGAATCAATTTACCATTGCTAAACTTAAATATATTACAAATAAGTAGTGAAATGAGATAGTCTATTTAATTCTGTCATGTAGATTAAATGCAAAATATTTTTTCATTATAAATACCTTAATACATATACATATTCGAATAGGCAGGTTTCCCCCCCCCTCAAATAGCTAACCTGTAGCAATCTTAATTGCCATCCTGTTATTAATGGGTGAATCAATATCTAAATATTCTTAGAAGATAAATCTAGAATGAAAACTACTAAAACTCTCATCCGCTGGCCACTATTAAGTTTAGCAATGCATTTTTATTAGTTCTATTTTTAAAAAAGCTTATAGCAGCTCAGTTTTGCAACAAAGGTCTAAAATAATTTATCACTAATAGTTAAATTTAATGATTTTTAAAAAAAAAAAAACTGGGGACAAAATGATCATAGATTAATTAAGCAATTACTTTGTTTTATATACCTTTATTCTGGTTTGTGAAGGACAATTGGTATTCTAAAATGCATTGTAAATCAAAGACCTCACATAAAATTAAGCAATTATAATGTGTTTCTGATGGGAGAAAAAATTATTTAAAAACTTGATTAAATAGATAAAATTTAAATTGAAAAAAATATTAATTAATGAAAAAACATTTTACTAAACATAATATTTTAAAAAATTATTAATATAATTTTTAAAACAAAAAATTATAATTTTTTTTTATTGGCAGTCCACCATTTTGCTTCTTATGTAGCAAGAGAATATTTCTGATTCATTAAATTAAAACAGGGTGGGTGGATTTCAAATGTAAAAAAAACGTGATACAATGTTTATTAAAATTTATTTTTGATGCATTTTCTGTTCTATTATAAAGTTTTTTATTTTTGTAATATTTAATGCATAAAAGCATAGTACTTTTTTCTTTGCTCCATTGTTTTTTTTGTTTTTTTTTAAAAAACTACAAATTTATTTATTTTACATAAATGCAGTGAAATTAAAAGTGTATTGGTAAAGAAATGTATTCTACAGTCGATTGCTGAAAGTTTTAATAATGTAAATGACTAAATCTTATTTTTTATTGATATTATAAAGATATATTCTTTTTTATATTTATGATAAAAACTGCCATTTTCTGGTTAAAATTATGTGATCATTGATCTAAATTGATCAAATAAATAATATTTTAAACTTATGTTTAATCATATAAAATTGATTATTAATTGCATAATGCACAAAATCATTTTTTTCCTCTGTTTTCAAAATAATTTATGATTATGGTGATTATTTTATATTCACAATTAACATTTTTTGCTGGAAGCAAAATATTAAAATTGTTCATAAGAATATTGATCCTTAAAACTGAATGAGTAGAATATATTTCACCTAATGCATTTATTTTAAAATTTAATGTTAATATATTTCATTGTTACATGTGATCAAAATATATAATTTTGATTACCTACTGTATTAAATAAAATTGGCATTTTTTTGTCTTTATAATCATTAAAAATGAAAATCTTTTTTACTTTGAATATCTTGCAGATCATTCAATGAAAATCGGATAAAACACATTAGTGTTATTTTTATTTTATAATCAAAACATAATATTGTATAATATATAATGAATAAACTGTATTATACTATATATTTTCAGTGTTGTTTTATATTTGGGTGGCATAGATTTAAAGAAGACATCAACCATCAATCTTACAAAATAGTCACCATTTTGGAATACTGGTTGTTTTTAAGAAAAAAATTTCAATTTTTTAAAAAAAATCATTATAGTGACTAATCAATTGTAAATCAAAATAATACAAATTGATAATGATCACTATTAAATTCTTGCATAAAGGTCCATCACTTATCAGGATAAAATTGTAATTGATAAAAAACTTCTGGGAAAAAAATATTTTTTAATGTAAAATGTATACAAACAAAAAATTGTTAAAATCATAGCAATACTTTATAATGAAATTACAATATGATACCAACTATTCATTTATAAACTGTTATACAGATTGTTCCTGGAGTCTTTTATGTTTATTATTTTAATGTAACTAATTTTATAATTAATACAATACAAAACTATAATATTATTCTGAATAAGAGCATTTAAGCAATATGACATTATTGTGAAAGTAAAATATACCAGCAAAACAAATGTAAAAATAATAACAATACAAGTATCACAGGTTTAGTTTTAAAGGTTTAGAGCTTGATAGAACTGATGAAGGTTCCTTGAAACATCCTGTGATATTGTATTGCTATAGTTTACAATTTGGAATTTATGTATATTTTACATCTGGTTTTCAGAATGAGCTAATAAAAAATGCTTAAATGTATTCATTCACAATAACATATTAATATATATTTTAAAAACATTTTTTTTCCAGCTTACACAAATAAAAGTATTACCCAGATAATTTACAAATTAGATTACCAAAGAACATTACCACTTCTAACAATTCAATTGACATTGATACAAGAAAGGGGATACTACTTGCAAGTTTAGTTAAATGAATTTTTGGTACTCTGACTTGTGAATTATCAGAGTAACTCTTATTTCCCAAAGCTAAAGAAAATTTATTTTTTATTTTTTAGTGCATTATGTGAATATAATTTTTTTTACATCCCCCCCCCATTTATTCAATTTCTATTTATAATTTTATATCTATGACACTGAATTATCAAAATTTATTTTTAACGAATTATTGAAATTATAAGGAGTGCCTTTAGTTGTTGCTAACATAAATGCTATATATAAAATTAAAAAGTTGACCTTTTTCACTCATTTTTGGCTAAAGTTGTTTAAGCAAACAGTAAAAAATTGTATTGGCATAGAGAACATATATATATATTGTTACCGACGGAATTGTTAATGATGATTATGCCCCTTTTTATAACGGGGTAAATTACACTAACTTTTAATTAGTATTTTATCAAAATCGAATTTTTCCAATTCTAACAATTGTATTTAATAATTCACATACTATACGTTTTCCCATGATCATTAACGATTAGTTTACTAATCTAGTCATGCATATAGGTGGCATTTTATAATGGATGAAATTTGCTTGTCCTGGGGAGAATGATCAATATAATCTAATTCTATCATCTAATCTAATGTAGCTCAATTGGTTCGCCATTATGTAATGAACCATCACAAAACTAGTAATCTTTGCTAAAGCCTAATTTGTTTAAGCTACATGTAAAACGAAATAACAATGAGATTATCTGCTTTAGACATCAACAAATCCATCACGATTACAAAGTAAACTGCATTAAGCAGTGAAACCGTACATCATTGCCCTAAACAATAATATATGATTAAGCTAACTATTTGATTATTAATTGGAAGAAAGTCAATTCGAATCAATAACTAAACTAAATTCCAATACACCTTATTAATCTATTGTTATTATAATAATTCAAATCTACTTTAATATTTAATGATATTGCATTTTATCTAAATAGACGAACTTCAAAATAACCATAATTGCATTTTACAAAATGTTTTTAAAACCTATACTCTACTTTAAATGTTGAAACAAAATAATCTTTTACCCCAAATTTATATTTGGTTTAATGAAACGCTAAATACAACGTATAAACAATTTATTCGTATCTTCCAATAAAGTGATACATAATTATTTCTACTTTAATATTTAATTAATATTCTATTGAAATCAACTAGTTTTATATCCTTTTGGAAAACACTTTGAAAACTTATGCACTCCTTTAAATGTTTAAACAAATTAATCTACGTCTAGTTTAATAAGACACTATAACGTAATGTATAAATAATTTATTCATATCTTCTAATAAAGCTGTACATAATAATTGCTTCATTTATATTTTAAAATGGAATATTCCACGAGAATTTATTACCAACAAATCTGTTAGATAATTTTTAACTCTACAATGTCCAATCACATTATATAAAATATATCTTAAGTTTCCATTGGATGTTTATTAACTTATAATTACTAATATTGTTTATTTGAATCTTCAATCAATCGAATGTGAAATTGATTTTATTAATAACTACGCTATATAACAATAATTGACGGTTATTCAAATCAAAGATAATATTCAATTAAACTAGTCAATGAAATTTGTTATCTTTACTTTAGAGAAATTTAAAAATATTTAAGACAAGTCATTCTAAACCAATGACAAAATACGATCTATTTAGACTTTCATGATGGGACTATATAAGCAAAGAAAGAATCAACTCTAAGTTAATGATATCAACTAGAATATATATAAGCAAATACTCGAATGGAGAAATAAATATAAAGTTTAGACGTAAATAAGATTAAAAAAATTTATATTATACAAAACATATATATTTTATATTCTAGTTCACTTACCAAGTTGAGTTTGAATCTTGAACCGAATTTTAAATAGCAAAATCATCGTACGCAATCCAAATAAAAAAATAATTAACAGAGTAGCATTTAAATCAACTCAATTTATTGAATTATAAAAAAAAAATTGGTAAAATTAATAAAATACAATAAGAGATTAATCTATATTTCTGATTGATTGAATTATAAAATGTCTGTGGGTAACTCTAAACTATATTGCGAAAACAATAATAATAATACTGTATATAAAAAAAAAAATGAATGGAAGGAGAGATTTGAATATTTTAATAAAAAAAATTTTAAACAAACAGATACCAAATATATGCAATTGAATGAGATTGAACTCTATTTGTTCATTAAAATAATAATCGATAAATAAATATGAAATAAAACAATATATTTAAACCTCTTGTCTATCTGATGTTTTAAACTAAGTTTTACACATACAAAAATCAAATTGGATATTTAAAAAAAAAAAAAACACCAGGTCGTATTAATATATATATACTCAGATGAGTTCAAATAATTAGTAAAAAAATCTCTCTGAACATTTCATTGCTTAAATTCTAGTACACCTAAATATACAATATTTATGAGTTAAATAAAATAGAAATCATTCTTTTAAAATATATAAAAAAATATGCACACATATTTATAAAAAAAAAAAAAATCATACTGTAAATAAAAGTCTGTCCATTTTCATTATTCATTGATTAATTGTAGCTTCTTTATTTCCATCCTAAGGTGTGGAGATGAATTTATTTCCTTGAGTAGAGATAGTGTTCAGATAGAATAATACCATTAAATTTTTTGTTTCTTAAGTGTCATAGCATCAGCCGGGACTCGTACCCGCAACCCGGGCAACTGCCTGCAAGTGCAAGGCAGTCGCGCTGACCTCTCGACCACCAATGCAAGAACATTAAATTAAGGGAAGAATTTTAATAACAGCCTTTTTTCTTCTTTTCTCTGAATTAGGAGATTGGAATTTAAATTGCTTATTAATATGCATTAATTCAGTTGATTTTCCTGGCTTGAAACAGGGTCTCCATCAAATAGTTACATCCGGATTTTTTTCTTTTAAAACCTGGGATCTCTTTCCTTTTAAAATAAATAGCCGATTTCATACACAACACATTTTTTTATAGGTTTCTCTTCTTTCACATTTTTGTTTGTTGTCTTCTTTGGAACTTTCTTCTGCCAGTTGCCCTTCAGACTGAATAGGCAGAATGCTAATTTTTTATTCTTCCATATTTTATAGTTAACGATTTAAAATAAAATTTTTGAAGAAATTTTTTTTAAGAATTGAGAAACGCATCGGTCTTCAGCAATGGCAAAAAATGATGAGTTCACTTACAGTCTTTTCTGGCTATTTATATTATCTCTTTCTGATGTTATGGATATCATAACAACTGTTGGAATTCACTCTGAAATTGCTCAATGCCAAACGATATGTTCCAATAAGTTTCCCGCTTTGTTTTGCAAGTGCAATGTAAGTTTGGAGAGAAATAGATACATTGAAATGAAATCTAAGTTCGATATGATTTTTTCTTTATTATTTTTAAACAAAAATAAACTATTGATATTACAACCTTGATTCACTTTATAAATATAAATAATTCACATATGTTTTTTTTAATAATAATAATTTTTTAAATTAATTTACAAACAAAAATATCTGACATATAAAAAAAACATTCAAGTATATTGTAACAGTCATATTTGTACATTCATGTAACAAAATCCAGAATTTTGGCAAATTATACCAAGGCTGACTTAGATAAGGGTTTGAGACCTCAAATCCGATTGCACCTCAGCTCCTTTACCAACACTCCTTGACTTACTACCCTATGAATGACATATATGAGATCACATTCAGAATCTCTTAATTCGCGTACCGACAATAGCAAAGGGTGGAGCAAGAGGCTCAAGAAATAATTAACTAAACAATTGACAGCTCAACTAAACACACACAACTTATGTTTGTTATATAATGCAAATTTGGAAAATGACTCAATACAAACAGAGTGAATAAGACAACAGACATCAATATATTTAAAATTATTTAATCTTGTCAAAACAACAATAACAATAAGTGCACTGGATATTCCACTTGCAGGTGGCATATGGTGAATGTACTACAAGTTCTCTAATCTATTGCACTCAATCATTTATTATAATGTTTTTATAAATTAATAATTGTTTTTACATCTATAATGATGCCTTGATTATACTCTGCCATTCCTACTGGGTGTGCCAAGAGTTAAATCTTAAAGAGAGTGCCGACTTTATATAATATATATATATCTAATATTATTATTACATAATGAGCAGTCAATGTGCTCTCTATGCAGATAGTATTATGTAAACCAGATCTGGAGTTCAGATCAATGCTGAACAAATAATACAATGGCAGGCGAACTGGCACTTTGTAGCATAACTTCCGAGACTACGGTGTTACACAAATTACGTCAGAGGTGTGGCTCGAATGTGCCTTTACTCATGAGATTCAGTAACAATTACTCAGTTCTCATGTACCAGATGCTTGCTATCTGTGAGCATCTAGTTAGGATGATCAAACAGCCTTAATATACGATGCTGGATACCAGTGTTCCAATTCTAAAAGAAATAATGGGATGGCCCTTAAAACCAGAAGCCCATTCAAAAGAGAGCTGTCCGAATTAAGAATAATAGGGTGGCCCTTAAAAACAAATTCCATTTTAATAAGCATATAATAGCAAGGTGTAATGCACCAAAGTGTTTAATAAAAGCCCATTCGCAACGCTTTCTAAATATCAATTATTAAAGTTAATAAAGCGTGAAATCTATAGTTTCATTCTGCGAAATATGCCAGTTCGTAAATTAGCATACTTAAACCATGCTAAAAAGGAAGTTATTAAAATGATCTAGTTACAAATTAACCTACATAGTCTATGATAATAAACTAAGGAGGACTAAAGCATATTTGGGACTTAAAATTGACTAATTATTTATAATATGCTTTAAAATACCACTCTTGCATATTCAACTAAACAGACCTTTAATAAGCAAACCTGTATGAAATATTAAGCCAAAACATGGTAGCTTAACTAATATATATAAGAGTAGGTTTTCAGATCGGACATTTAGAAGTATGCCAAAAGCAGCATGAATTAGCTTACTTGAGAATAAAAGTGTCTCTTTACATTTATAATAATTAGTAATCTCTGCTCTGAAGGCATAGCACAAATTAATAAATACATTGTAATAATATATATATATAGGCATAAGCATAGACGAGAATAGATAAAATAATAAGACAGTCATTATCTTTTCACAGGTTGAATTTAAAAGACTTAAAAGGATTTTAGATTAAGCAAGATTTTACAATTTAGCTTTTAAAATTATTTTAAATTTACACAAATAGAAATATGCTTATCTAACATAGTTTAATTATTTTAAGAGATTTAAGTTTAAGAGTTTGTGCACATTAACTATATTTTACAGCTAGCTTTAGGAAAGATTAGAATTGCTATAGCATTAGGTTAGCTTGGTTGAGGATTTGTTACTGGTTGTCCGACTACAAAGGCTTGCAGCTTGGTAGGATTACACACACGGGCTGGTTCATCGACTGTTCTTTCTATATGCTATTCTTTCAGGTCTTCTGGGGTTCGAATCTTCCATCCCCATAAACAGGTCTGTTGTCAAGGAGGCAGCAATGACGGTTTCTAGCCACTGCTGAAATATAAGTCAACACGGGAGTAAACAAAATGGTATCCTTTTCACTTCAAACTGGGGGTTTTATATCCCCCCCCCCACTCACAAGCCATTAACATATTCGCAATCTTCATTTCAAAACCTTAAAATTTCAAGGATTCATTAATTTTAGCAACTACAAAAGAACCGACTGGATTTATTGCAGGCGGACCTTGTTATTGATTTTAATTTTATTTTATAAGATCCATAAAGTTCGTTTCTCAGCTTAGTGCGAAGTAATTCTGAGGGATCCATAAACCTTGAATTTCTTTTTTTCAAAGAGATCTAAGCCATCAACATCTAGCATACACATAAGAAAAACACGTCCAAATTTAATTACTATACACGAATACCAGAAATTCAGTAAATTGAATAACTCCAACGACAATTCGGAAATAATTTAAAAAACTTGTAATGTTTACCAAATCGCTTACATTAGTTACCTTCACATATATACATAGGTATGTTCTCATATATATACGTCGTCCACAGCTTAAGCCAAATTTATTAACTTCAAATCACAAACCAAATCTTTATATAAAATTGTAAAGGCTTATACACGATACATACTAATATCAATCAGATGTGTGCGCAGATACAATTACTTGCAAATAAAACATTTATATAATATTACAAATGCGTATACATTATACATACAAACATTTAACATAGCAGATGTGTGTACATATACAATTACACACACATACACATAAATATATGCTCCTATATATTAAATTAACTAGTATATGGTTATATACATGCGCCCCTAGAGTTCGAAATAGAAAAAATGAAGACTATGATGATATATAGTAGGTGAAACTGTATGATGGCTAAATCATACTGTTTCAACATGTAATAATGTTACTATGGTGACTGCAGTAACAGAAATTAGAATAGGTAAAAATAATATTGATCCTATTCAGGTAAACTTTTATTTCACACTGAACTATTTCAAAATTTATTTATTTGTCTGAATGTTTTTTTTGAGTTTGATTAAAATAGACTTAGTATTTTGAAGCTAGAATTAACAGCAAACAATACTATTTAAAAAGCTTTAGGTTGCCATGGTTATCAATTTAAACTTATATTTTCAAGATCTCCCATTATCCATTTATCAAGTAAAAAGAAAACCAAACAAGATCAACAAACTTCTTTATTTTTTATTTTTATACTTTGATCAAATCTGAATGCTCACAATATATATATATGAAAATTTTCAACTAGATTAGACTTTGGGAAATGAATGAAAATTGAATTACAAGATTTGATTCAAACAAACAGAGGAAGTTAATAAAAGCCTTAATCAGATATTATTAGGTGACATCAAAATAATATTGCTGAATGATTATATGAAAAGCGTTCTGTCTATTAATAAAAAAATTTAGCATAATTTTTGGGTATATTTCGTAATTACTTCCTGCTACACAATTTGAAATAGTGCTTTGGTTGTTGATCTGTCTTTGATGACTATCACGATATTTAATTATATTGATTATTAAAGAAAAATATGTTATTTCTTATATGTGATAAATAGGAAATCATTAGGAAAGGATAGCAGTAAAAATCTTTGGCAAGAATTGATTAAAATATTGAGATATTTATTTACAAATTGCTTTAAAAAGCAAAGTATATTCCAAACAATGGGGATTTTGCATGTATATATTTATTACAAAAAATTGATAGGGAAGATTTAGTAAATTCTGTATTCATTAGCTTGCTATTAATTCTCGAAAGGCCCTGTATTATTTAGCTTGTAGTAAGAACTAAAGATTCCTAGATCAAAAGTTACTTCCATGGTCTCATGAAGACGGGTTTTGGAGCCTCATGTTGTACAAAAAAACCCTGTAACGGTCAAGCTTTGTATAACCAGTCACCAAGACCGAAAGACTGAGCGGGGATTCTTATCCAGGAGACATAGCGATACCCCCATGCTTCTAGTTTAATCCCCCACCTAAGCTTTCTCATCTCAACCACCTAATTAACATCCTTGACTTTACGCAGCTCCCTTTCTTTAAACAGTGCAACATAACTCAGGATTTGAACATGGATTCTCTCAGGGTTCTCCAGTAATGACAACATTACTAAACACTAGTGCCATTTAAATCTTTGCTCATTTATTGATCATTTATTTGTCTGATTTATTATCTATAGCCATATTTCAGGGTACCATGGATGCATTTATCTACCATTTAACTGATTTATTTAGTAGCATCTTATAGTAATCAATGAATAATTCTGACTCACAATAGACATACCCTTATTTAATTATAATCCTATTAGTTTATTATAATATTAAAATAATAAAGATAATGACTTACAAATATTAGGTTAGAAGGGTCTACTGACTTTTACATGGCATTATAAAAGATAGTGGCGGCTTAAAAATAATGATGTGTGCTCTACATTATTTAAAAGGAAGGTGTAAACCATCAACTCATTCCAGGTTTGGACATATAGTTAATAATATATTTAGTAAATGGGATCACTTGCATACGAGTTTGAGTTTAGGTTTCCCAGGGTTACTAATGAACATAGATGAAGGCTAGAAATAAACATTAATTGGGAATGGCGGTACTATCTATGAGAGTGGGCTCAGTGGCATAAACGATGATGATCGATTTAGTGATGTGGTTCTGTAAAATGGTGGATGTCTCTGGCCGTAGAGGTGTATCGGTTTCTAACCAAGAGCACATACCAATGGAGAGCATAAAGATGTGCTAAATCCAGGATTTGGGATCCCAAGGGGAACCTGGACCAGTGCTAATCTATGGATTAGGAACCCAGGCTCTCCATCCGATCTACACTTATACAGTCTGACCATTAGTACGCATGAACCGCACAGAAATGACTTTCTAATAATAATAATACGATCATTGCCACACATATATGTAGGCAGGAATATTAATACATATAGAAAATATAAGAATTTACAGAAGCTCTCCGTCCACATGAATGAACATTAAGAAATATGTTTTATATATATATATCACGGACTTCCCCTGCTTAACCATGTATAATTCATTTGATAATAAGAGAAACCCATCCACAATATCTGTTTTTAATCTTAAATTTAAATATATAATCAAATTATATTTAGTTATGGGAATAATTATTTCCTCCTGGTATAAACTAATAGCACAATTTGTTACTTTATAATTTATATGTGAATTGTGGTTTGACTTTATATAAATGTTATATTGCATCGATGAGCAATGTAATGTATACAGCAAAAGAACATTGTTGATATTACTTTTACATAATACCATAAGGGATTATAATGTTATATTGCATCGATGAGCAATGTAATGTATACAGCTAAAGAACATTGTTGATGTTACTTTTACATAATACCATAGGAGATTATAGATAGGACCGCATTTACAATGGTTTTCTTACAGAGAATCATTTATTTTATCAACGCATTATTAATTTAACGGTTTGTGAAGTAACAATTTAAATAAAATATATTTTATTAAGAGTATTTTAATAATATTTTCTCTAATATGGGTTAAATTAGACTCACATTTATAGAGCAATATAATAAACAACAAAATAATCTAAACTTAATTGAATAAAATAAAATACACTCACCATCCTTCATTGATTCTGTACATGATTCTACAAATTAAAATAACTTTCTTGACATGATGGGGGGTATGAAGAGAAACTTTATAAAAACAGCTTATTATTAATTTTTACATTTTAAAAGTTTTAAATTTGACATCTTCTCTGCGCATTCTATCTCTTGGGATTTTGAGAGCAGGGAAAACATAAACACGTTTAATGCATTGAAATTCTCCCTCCATCACTCATGTTACTATAAATAAATACATTTGCATATATATATATTTCTAAATTATTAAAGAATTAAACCAGCAGATTTAACATTAATAAATACAACATAGATATATAATTTATGAGGTTAATACTAGTGAAAGATTTATATTAAATACAATTGAGTTACAGTTATAACTTTGGATAAATTAAAACATCTTGCCGGCAAGAAAATATTGACTTCGGGACTTCTGAGGATACTGTAGGTAGATTGATCTTCAGGTTTGCATTACGATGGTAGGATATGGATTGGTTTATATCTTGATGGAACTTCTCGGAATGCCAAACTTTGCCGATGACCTTGGAGAAGCCGACGCCTGACTACTTACTCATGATGGTAGGTACAATTGACAATTTATTATTCTTTTTCTTCTTAGGCAGCGTAACAAAAAAATATTATCTTCTAGATTTTTAAAATGACTACAATAATTTTGAAATAGTATAAGAATTCTAAAATATTAATGGAAAAATAATAAACAATGCCCTTTTCGATTCTTATATATCCTGTGTTATGCCTAGGGGTTACCTCATGAGTTTATTTAATGGATTTCAACCCCCTTTCTCTAATTGCTATCCATCTTCGCTTCCTCATTCCTTTTATATTGCCTGATTGGTTTCCTGAACTTTGTATTTTATTTTCTACTTAACACCTTAAAGTGTCTAAAGGTGTTCAACTCTAACTATTTTAGTTGATGGTATGTATAGAGTAGAGAACTACGGCTCTTACATTTTTCTCTAATTGATTCTAACTTTTATAAAATGTAATTTTCTTAAAATGAAATCATATGATTTAAACTATCAACTTTTAGGTTTAGAAAATGATGCAATATTATGCATGCTCACACCCTTCTATTACTAATGTGTGCGGATATTAATAATAAATTATATATATATACCATAGGAAATAGGTTGGTTTTAATAAGCATCAAGCAAGTATATCTGCTTACAGATATACACTGCTTCAGTATATGGTTTTGTTATTTTTACACTTGTGAAGTGCGCTTGGCAATTAAACTTTTAATAATAAATTTTGATTTATCTTTTTACTAGTATTGGCTAATTTAAATAACTATAATTTGTTTTTTATGATATTGACTAGTTTAGTTTCGCATTTTGATATCTTGTACATATACATTATATAGGATTCAGTATTATTTATGGTTTCTGATATCAATAGGGCTTAGAATCAACTACCAAAATATATAGGTAGAGGATAACAACCATAATTTATTTAAGAATATAGTTTTTAGTAGCCATAATCAGGACCAATATTGAAGGTATTTGCTACCAAGTGCAAAACCTGAATTGCTCCATTCAAAAAAATTACAAAACAAAAAAAAAATATCCTAGCAAAAAAGAAAAAGTTAATATAAAATTTCCAATCTTAAACTCTTTGAACATCAAAAATGCAGAGATAATTTTGACTATAAGCATATGGTGGTTATTATATGTGTATTATAGCAGATTTTCACAATTAAGAAAATGAAATTAAACAAGTTTTTGTGAAATACCATGTATATATTCTCCACTTATCATTTGAAATAAAAGAATATTGTTTAAAGTTTTTTTAAAGGTCCTTAGCTCTTTACAAAAATAGGCCAACATCACCATGAAATCTCATTTATCGATGTCAAGTTTGTAGTGTTCTGAAGTATTGTTATGTCTCAAGTACAATATCGAGACTTTGAATTAAATTAGTTACTTTATGAGGGAGTTGTCCAGTGACAGTGGGAAAAATTTTAATGCAAGTTTCTGGATTTTTTTTTTTTGTTTCATGATCAACTGACTTTTATATATATATTATTAAAAGATGGAGAGAAAATTATTTTTTCTCCATAAGGTTGGAAACTGCTATTTTCATAATCTCTGGGAATATTTTTAAGAAGTCAATTGATCATGAAATAGAAGTAGAAAATACAGAAATTTGTGTTAACATTACTTTAAACTGTGATTAGATAACTTGATAATAAAATAACCAATGAAAAGACTAATTCACACAGAGACATAGGCTTGACAATAATGTATGGAATTTAATGGAATTATTGGCTTAAATTTGAAGAAAGGATTTCTGAATCTGTGGATAAGGATTTTTTTAAAACATTTTAAATGGATTTCTTTTATTATTAAACATAGGAATTTCTTTGAAGAACTGATTCACAGTACTTTTCAAAAAAATATTAATTTCATATATAGGGTTATTAGCACACATTATTCATTAACATATATATAATGGATGCAATAATTTTCAATTATGCAGTAAAACAAAACAGATCATCATAATGTGTGATTTTTTTTAATGCTAAAATTAAGTACATACATAAGCAAAAACTACCTCAAAGACAAAAAGTTAATTTGAACAATTAACTAAGTTGCTTGGTGGAAAGGTTTATGAAATTGTATTATCACATATTTTTCATAACTAAATTTTATTATTTAAATAAAATGAAATAAAGATCATAATTTTTCCTGCTAGTTTTGATAAAAATCTGACAATAACTAATTAGATTTTACAATATGTATAAATATATGCAGTAATGTATATCCTGTAATAAATGTAATTATTTCCAAAAGCTTGTTGCTTATACAATCCTTTTGTTCTAGCACACATTGAAATACATCTTTTTATGAATAATCTGTTCCAAGCTCTTACTCTAGAGCAAAGTTACCATTCAGCACAACCAACATGAAGAATATACTATAAAATCAAAAATATGAATGTAAAAATACATTTGAAATTAATTGCTGTACATATTTAAGTTTTTATCAACACTGTCATACACGATAAACAAAAATAATAGGCATCAGCAAACTTACCCTAATAAAAATTTGCAGATCATTGATTTAGCATTTTGTATTTAGAAATTCCACGTTCTTATTTGGAAATTATTATATTTTTTTTTGATGTTACATATCTTTTTTGGCTTATAATAAAAATTAAATTAAACTTTTAAAAGCACAAACCCACTTGTGATAATAAAAGTCATTAAAATTCACAGACTGTTGATTAAACCTTTCTATATTCAGACCTTGTAGAAACATAAATAAACTTATGTAAAGTGTTTTGTCAATAAAAATATCACCAACACAGTTTTCTTTTCAAAATAATTCATAAAATTCAGTATATATATATATAATTCAATACACCAACTTCTCTTTAAACCTTGTTTTTATGTGATTATTGTAAAAATATATACCAGCAGTTTTGACTATTTTTTAAAATGTTTTTTATTAATAATGTAATACCTAAATTTGTATCTTTGAAGGAATTTACGGGTTTTTTTAGTATTAAATATATTATTTAAATGGGAAAAGAAATTAATAAAATTTTTAAATTTAGCATATAGGAAAAGTTTGAATTGTTAAATAATGTTAAGAATATGTATAGTTTAATAACATTAATTATAATTAAGAAAGCATATGAGTTAAAATGTATTTTTATTAAAAAAGTAGGGTATTTTAAAAAAGGATTTTATAAAGGCATTATGAAAAAATTAATGGTTTATTGATTAATAATAATAATGTTATTAATTAATAATTATGAATATAAAGAGAGGGGGAATCAAATTTTGTTATTAATTTTACTAATAAAGTTTTTAGTAATGAAGAAATGGATGTTTTTAAAAAGGGGTTTAACTTATGTACCAATGAGTAATTGTAATATTAAAAAAATTATTGAAAATAAGACTAAGATGCAATTAATTAAATATAAATGTAATAGTAATATAATTGATAATATTAAGAATAGAGAGTTTTTAATAAATGAATTAATATTTGTAATCAACAATTTGGAATTTGATTTAAAAAATAATAATAATAAAAAGAATATTTGTAAGTATAATGAATGGAATATTATTAGAGATATACATGATAAGTATAGGGATTCATTGTTTGTAAAGGGGGATAAAACATCAAGTGTAGTTATTTTAAATAGGAATGAATATAATAAAAAAAATGTTAAATTTATTAAAGGAAGAGTGTTTTCAAAAAATTAATAAAGATGAGAGAATGTTAATGAATAAAAAGATTAATACATTAACAATAATGAATGAAAAAGGTTATATGGAAAAATCAGATATGTTTAAATTAAAAAGAATGGATATAAAGTGTGCAAAAATGTATGGATTACCTAAAATTCATAAACCAGGTATTCCAATGAGGCCAATTATTAGTAGTTGTAATACTTATTATGAAAATATTTCAAAATGGATTTATAGAAATATTTTTAAAAAATATAGAACATTATGTAATAAGAATTGTGTTAATAATTCTAAACAGTTTATTAATAAATTGAGTGATTTCTTAGGAAATAATATTTTTAAAAATATATTTTTTGTAAAATTTGATATAATTAATATTTATACTAATATTGATTCAGAAGTTGCTATAAATAAGATTATAGAATTATATATAAAGGATAGAGATATCAAATTAAAAATAGAAAGTTTTCATTTATATGAAATATTAATAATCTGTTGTAAAGATCTTATTTTTAAATATGCTATTAATTTTTATAAACAAAAAGGTTTAAAGTATGGGAAATAGTACGAGTAGATTTTCGGCAGGAGTATATATACATACAGTTTCGAAAAATAACATTTGGTTTGTGATAATAATAAACCAATTTTTTATGTAAGATATCTTGATGATTATCTTTTTGGTATTTAATGGAAATAAAAGAAAGGCATATAATTTTTGAAAATACATTAATTGTGCAAGGTGTGTTGGCAGTTGAATTTGAAGATTTTGCTGAGAATGGAATATATATATAAAAAAAAGCTTGTTAGGGAAATTTATATATATAATAATATATTATAACGATCCAAACGAAGTGGGAGATCGCACCGCAATACCAAAGGGCGCCATCTAGGCATTTGAGCCTAGAAAAATTTATAGAGTAGGCAGATACGCGCTGTTAGGATTCCACTTTATTTACATATTTAGATCGTTAGCCCATTGTCACTAGCTCAGTGGAGTAGCAGAGATAACAAAATATAAATTTTATATCTTAAATATAAAAGAATAAAAGCCACTGCCAGAAATTAACACATAAAAACATTTATTTACGCACATATAAAATAATATTTAAATTGAGGAATAAATTTAACGTTTATAATTTTATATTGATCTTTAATTCTAAATTTAAGTAGATTGCAAATAATGAGTTTACTATTTATTTAGAGGGTCGAGTATGAATGGATTACATAGGTCTGCATTTGAAAGGAAAATATTCTTCCCTGATTTAACCTTAGGCAACAAATTTCGTAATCAACTGGCGCCAATCCATCTGATACATTCATGTATTCAATGTAGCATGATACGACAACACAAAATACTATATTGTCAGGAATGTACATCTGAACAATAAGTAGAAATAGAGAAGATATTGACTCTCCACCAACAGGAATGTGACATCTGTTGGCAAGTAGATCAATAAACTAAAAACTCCATAGGAATGGACTGCGGTCTTCTGCCGACTTACAAACCCATCCATAGGCAAACAGAGGGTGTGTGGCGTATATCTATAATCCTGCCCGTAGCGGACCTCATACTACATCTACTAATTACATAAATATATCCAATCCATTGAACCAATTCAACTACGAAATGAATAACCTAAGATTACCCTCCCTTAATACAACTTTACAAAACTATATAGCCATTCACGCCCGACTTAATTTTTAACATTTAGATACGTTCGCACAGATTTGTTTAAAAATGTTGGGTATAGATCGATTACATAGATTCCACGGTCAAAAACATTTCAAAATAAACATAAACGATCAAAATACAAAATTATTGATACCGACAATCGCAGAGGGAAACTTATAAGTAACCCAATAGTATTCACCATAAGATACTTGCGTTGTCACCAATAACTTAAAAGACATCCGAATAAATACATTTTAGATACTCACCGTAAGGTATCAGTATTTATCGAATGTCTATATATTTTGATCAAATATGAAAACCAAAATATAATTAACCGCAAACGAATCCATGCAAGCGTCTATAAACAACTTAAATTTCATACATTTAAATAATCTTTACAATATATATATAAAAAAAAATAGAAATGATGTTTATCAATCGGGAAACATATAATTTTAAACATTATTAATTTGTTTTAAAAAACTTAAAAGTCAGATAGAATTTCTTATTTTCAGTTATTAATTACTTGCAATTTTAGGAAAGTTCTTATTAGATAGACACAATAGTTCATACTTTACGGATTTAATAGATTGAGAAGTCCATCTTCGTGATCACTTTAGTAGATTTTGTCCTTCTTTGAAATGAAACTGCGACTTGCCATGCATTTGGTCAGGAACTGTCATCCAGAGGCCTCAGCTGGTTGTCCGGAAAATTAAATTTATTGCAGACTTCCACATCGTGAAAATCTGCAATATAGCTAGTTATAACGATCTATTCATAGTCAACTCTAAGATAAAAATTTTAATAATCATTTGGCTTTTATATTTTTCTTAGCCTCTTATCATTTGATCATAGGATTCAATCGGCAATACGTCACTAATCCTCTGGTGTTTCAGTTACGGTCCGTGCTGAATTTCTGGTGTTCGCATTGGTCATTTAATTTCTTTGTACTCACTTATCTAACGTTTCATCTGACTTTTTAATTAAACAGCTTTTAGATAATTAATAAACAATCATTTCCATTTATAGATTACAGGAATTAATTAATACCTGTTTTTATTTTAACTTACGTTATTTTTTTTTATTAAAATATTTTTATATTTCAATCTTGTATTTTTTTATTTAAAAAAATACGTTCAAATACTTTTTTTTTTTTTTTATGAAAAAAAATATTTTTAAAGTTTAGCATCTGTGCGAATGTATACGTTTAACAATATTTTAATTTTAGCGTTTAGTTTTTTCCTTTTATTTGCAAACTTTTAGGTTTTTATTTTAAATTAATGTAACGACATATTTATATATCGTTACAATATAGAATAAATCTTTTATTTGATTAAACTTAGAAAATTTTTTTTCCTTGAGGCAGTACACATTGTTTTTTTTTTTTTTGCAATGAAAAGGAAAAAAGCAAATGGAAATAATAAAAGCGACTGCTGATTTCAAATAGTGGTAAAAGTTCTGCAAAGTGTGACATTGATAATTAAATATGGCTGCAATAGTTACGAGAAAGAGAACTTTGAGAACAAAAGTCTAATGAAAGATAAAAGTTTGAAGAAGGAATTTGGGAGGTGTTCAATGTGTGACGAGTTTTCAAGGGGAGATATAAAAGGGATGGACATGAATAAAGGGTCTTTTTCCTTGGATATCCGACAAGATGCAGAATTATTCCATGATAGTTGCCAATAATCAGATGGGCAGCTAGAACGCCTGTATATCGCCGGTCTTTCCTTTCCCTTGGACATCCTTATAATGATTTAGAAGATTGAAGTTGTCACCTGCCTGAGATAGAACCATCACGTTAAAGCTAGGATTTAACATACAGACAACCGAGTGAAAGCCTGAGGATTATATTTATTGCCAAGGAACTATTCTACTGAACAATCTTACTGGTAAGAAATTAACTTTGTACTCATATTTATTGAACTAACCTTTGAGAATATTCCACATATGGATTATAAGGAATTATAAACATTACTATTGGCTCTTTATAATTATATTGCTTTTATTTATTTATTTCTTAAATTAAAAAATAAATATGATCTTAAAAGAATAATAATAAAAAAAGAAAACTATAATGTCATTTGTTAAGCCGAATAAATGTATGCTCTCAGTGATCTTTGTAAAATTCAACTTTTATGCCAACACACATTATTGAATTTCAGGTTGATTATTCAGGTATCAAGATATATAAATAATTCACTTCCTTTGTCAATTTAGTAGGGATGTCTAAACAGAATCCTGGCATCTAATAAAAAATAAATTTAAACTAGTAAAGACAATAATGGGAGTGGAAATTAGTATCTAGTGTAAGTAGGTCAAATTGTCCTTGCCTATGCTAAGATAGATATCATTAACTACTATATATGAGGGCTAAGGAAGGTTTTATAAGAATGTAAGGAGTTAGTTTGTTATAATTAGGACCATTATATCTGAAGTATACAATGCTTACACTCAAGTTTAGATCATTAATAGATAATAAAGCAGATTAGGTGTGGGCATGGTAGATAATGGATATAGTCTTAACAGATATACAAACCTAATCATATGGCTGTTCGTGTCTAATAAAAATAGATTAGGCAGAAAACGGTATGGTAGTAAAGAGGAGAAATTTAGATTTACTATGGAAAAAGAAAATATTATTGAATATATGGATGTTAAGATTAATAAAAAAAATTAGTAATAATAGTACTATTGTAATAGAAACTTCTGTAAATAGAAAAAAAAATTTTTTTTTTGGTTTATTAAATAATTGGACATCAGATATTGGTAATCATAGTAAAATAAATTTTATTAATAATAGAATTCAAAGAGCAATTAAATTATGTTCAAATGATGATTTGTTTAAGAATGAATATGATAAAACATGACTGTTATATAACTGATTATCATCATAATAATAATAATAGATTACTCCACTGCAGGTGCACTTTACAGATCGAACACTTTTTTAATGAATACTCTTCTTTCCAAACACAAGATAAAGTCTTTTTAAAAGATAGAATGAATGCATCTATGTTTTCCAGTCAAACTAATGAGATTATTAAGATTTGTCTTCTAATAAAAATATTGATAAAAAAAAGAATAGAATATAATTAAATAGGAATAATAATAATAGTAAAAAAATAATTTATATTGGTTTCAATATTTCAAAGGATGTGTTTATTAAAATTAGGAAATTATTTAATATAATTAATAAAAAATATGTTTTTATTTGTCCTCTTTATAAAAAGAAAAAAAGTTTAAGTTTATTAATTAATGATAATAGGGATTATAATAATTTAGAAATTATGAATTTGGTTTATGTGATAAAATGTTTGAATTGTTTTTAAAATGTCACATGTTGGGACTACAAAAAATAAATTAGCAACTAGATTAAAACAGCATTTAAGTAATAAAAGGTCTGCTATTTTTGATCATATGACTAAGTTTAAACATAAAGACTTTGAAATAAAGTTGGAATGTATAAAATCATACTATGGAAGAATAATAAAGAAGGAATTTACATTAGTGAAATTAAACTTGAATTGAATAGAATGTTAATGGAAAAAAAAGCAAGAAAAAAAGAAGGTAATAGATTTTTTTTAAGTAAATTGTTTTTATAGTATTATTAGATAAAGTATATAAGTATAAAAAATGTGATAAGTTTTTGAGATTGTTGTAATAGAAAGGGTTTGAGGTAAAGAGTATTTTATATATTGTGCAGTTTACCAGTAGATTAGATTGTCTACATTACTCAGGATAATGCATTAGTTAATCAAACTATGTAAGATTTACTCCGTTCATGTGTGAATTAGAATAATTCTTAAAACACAGATTAACTGACCTAATATTTTATTCAGAATCATATTTCTGGCAGAATCAGTTTTTTATTTGTTTAAGAGGATGCTAGGGTTGTAGACCCACTGATTCTCACTGCATCGTATCTCCTGGATTTGCTGCAAATAACTAAATAGATGTTTTAGAAAATTCGCTTTCTCACTTAATCTTTTGTATTAATTTTCCCCAAGCTTTGACTATTAAACAGCATATTGGCATAGGTAATTTATTCATTTCACAAAATAATTTTTTAATAGTAAAATCTAATAAACTAAAATTAAGAACGTAGAATGAAAGGTTTATATCAATGGTAAATATTTTATGAAGACACTAAAATATTTAGATGATAATTATGAATTACTAATAAAGTGGAAGGAACGTACACACACCCGGATAATAATGTTAATCAAATAATTAAAACAGTTTGTGTTATAATTTCTTTTTTAAATTTTCTCCAATAAGCCATAAATGAAATAGTTTCTCGAAGAATAAAAAAATTAATGTCTCTTTATTGGTATGAGAAGTTTATATTTTAAATTTAGTCTGCTAACATAGAGAATCAGACATGAGTTAGGGTATGATTATTGTATCATGCACATTTTTGGGATGAAGAGCTCAGTGGTAGTTAACTTTGATTTCCTTCTGTCGAAATTTTCTCTTTTCTGGTTTGTGGTAAGTTATGGCTAGACTGGGAAGCTTTTGGAGTGACTTCTTTTATGATGAAAAGTGTCTGCAAATGTTCTGGTTTCTACTCACTCATACAAATTAGTTTAGCATATGAGTAGTCCTGAATGGATGCATTTTGGAGAACAAGAATACCGTAGTTAGCCTCTCCTGTCCTCTCACCCCATCCAGGACACAAGAAAATTGCCAACCAAAAAGATTAGACTCTGCAATTGTCTCCTCCTTTTATACTTCGACCAGAGTTACATCTTTGTGCATGTTATATTTTCATCTTTTGTTTTCTTGGCCATTTTTAATTATCAGTAAAACTCTGATAGTAATCACTTGTGTTTGGAATTTCGGTAGTTGAGGAGGGAGTATACTGCTGCCATCAGATGGTGCTGCGACATCATCAACAACCAGCCTGAAACCTGCAAGTGATAAATTTATTTTCGAAAGTGGCTCAAAATTCACAAATAAAAATAAATAAATATTGAACTATATCTATTTTTTATTTTTTTTAGCTTTTAAATATTACCAAATGCCAACACATTTGTATCATATATATATATGGTACAATATATATATTGTGAGGAGAGAAGGATTGTTTGGAATATTTGATATTTATATTTATTGTTATACATTTTTATTTTTCAGTTTCCTTGATAAACACTATAATATTAAATAGTGGAAATGTTGATGTATATTTATATATTTTTATAATAATCATATAAAAACAAGATTTACAAAGAAGAAATTGGTGTATTGAATTACAGTATATATATTAAAATGTTTTTTATATAAAAGCTTTTATGACTTCTTAATTAGCTTATAAGTTTACTGATTTTATTTAAAATACTATAATAGCTAAACAGCATTAAGCTGTTGCACATGCGCTTTGCAAATTTTAACTATAAATGACTGAATACAAACACTTCAAACACATGATAAAGTCTTTGGGAAAAGATAGAATGGCCAGGTGGCCATCTATCTTTTCGAACCCAAACTCTTTTGTATGGGCAAATCTTAAGTGTCTGAAAGTGAAAGCGTGAAGATATTAAATAATCACTTTAAATTACTTTTACATGCTTGAATGACTTTATCATGTGTTTGAAGTGTTTGTATTCAGTCATTTATAGTTAAAATCTGCAAAGCGGATGTGCAACAGCTTAATGCTGTTTAGCTATTACAGTTTATAAAACTTCGCGCGCTATATAAAATAATTGATTTATTAAAATACTATAATTTAGTTTAGCCATCAGTGATTATTGACAATTTTTAAATACACATCAAATATAGATTTATTTATTTTTACATGCTTGTCAAAATTTTTACAATTTGCAAATAATTTAATAATTATAATTTTTAAAAACCTGAATATTCTTGTTTTTTTTTTTTTTAATTATAATTAAAAAATAATTATAATTTTTACAACTCTCATAAGAGCTTAATTGAAATTCAAATGGCTTTTTTTTCTCTCTATACATAAAAATTTATTTCTAAAGCTAATTTCATATGTTTGGTTACTTCACAGTAACATATCTAAGATAAACACACTAATAAATAAATTCTGTCATTACTTGACAACTACAAGTAATTAATCACCCATCATAATTTGGTTCACCTTGAATAACTAAGTGGCAGTCTGAAACTATAATTTGAATTTAATAATTTATATTTTAAAATAAATTCCATTGTAAACAGTTTAATTAAAAGTAGAGAAAGGAAATAATTGATTTTGCATATGGCTTGTACATACTAAGTAAATCTAGAATACTAGAGCTACATGGCTGAGTCCAATGGAATAACTCATTAGTACTTGAATGTATAATCTGAAATACTTATAAAGTGCAGAAAATTCTCTTATCTTCCTAATTGATTTTTCATTCTTTTAATTTTTGTAGTGTTCTTGAATAGGTAGGTATGTTATAGATTTGATAACTGAAGAGGGCATTCTAAAATGTGATTTATTGAAATATAAATATTTATATTTTTACATTCTTATAATCTAACAATAATTGCAATGTTTTTTAATATATATATATATTAATAAGAAAATTATTATTTACTATGATTATTTTTAAAATGTAACTTTTTAGCATATAATGGACGTTTTTAGATATTATTATAATTTAGTGGTTCATATTAAACAGATTGATACCATAATGCCAAAGGAATTAGGATTATGTAATGTCAAAATAGTAGTTGTATACTAAATATACAAACGCTGATTCAGAGAAGCTGAATATTATGACTAATAAGGTGATTTCATAGTATTTTATAAGCTATTAAAAATTAAACATGGCTGTAAAAGAGGTTAAGAAATAGCATTGTATGATACCAAATAAACAAACTAAAGAATCAACCTGTGATATAATGTGAACTTATTTTGATTCAAGGTTTGTTTATATAATCATTACAAAACTCATCTTTAACTTTGTACTTTTTTTTTCAGTTGGAATGACTGTATTTGTTTACGAGTGATAATATTGCATCCTTATATTGTTCTTCTAGAAATTTACTCACTTTTATTGCTACTACATATTTGCATATTTATGAATAATCTGGAATATTGAAGTCTTGTGTACTTATATGTATATTGTAGATAATCCTTGTTTAGAGACAATAGAAATCAATATAGACAATCTTTTAATGACATTTTTTAAAAACATTTTTGATAATCTTATTTATAAAACACAGTTGTATTAAAACTCATTTAATTTCTAAATGTTAATTATGATTGGTGGTCACAACTGAATTTTGTTATATGTATGTATATGAATATATGAACTGTCATAATACTTACAATTAATTAACATTTTTGTAACAGTGTTTTTCTAGTGAATGAGACAGGATATTAGAGAAATTTTAAATGTCAGCAATAGTAATAAAGGTGAAAATAATTAAGTGCATGGCATATAATTTGATAAAATAGAAAATAAGTTCAGTTTCTGAAATAAGTGATTTTGAAATGCAAGGTAAAGATAATAAATATTAGAAATGAAAGAATAGCTGTAATATGATGAACAGTTTTTCCATGTGGTAGATTGCAATAGTTTTATTTTATCACCCTCTAATTTAAGTTTGTTCAATGGCTGCTTTAAGCAATTAAAATTATGTCCACATTCAAAGATCATTTATGTTCAACTTTTTTGGTTTTTTTTTTTTGTAAGCAAGCAGACTTTCAGAAAAAAATGTTTATAAAAGAAATATTTTCTGTTTTGTTGTGAACCATAAATTATTATATCATTTAACTGCACATCTGGTTGAAAACAATGAAAACATTTCCTTGCAGCCTCTTTCGAGAAACAGGGAAAATAAATGACATGTGTTGGAATTTATATTTAGTCAAATAAACTGAAAGTAAAGATATAAAATTTTGATTTTACATGATTCATGATATTTCTATGCATATGATACTTTTTTTTTGCTTTGCTTCTGCACTGCAAAGTTAAATAATCAATGCACTGAATGTGGTAACTATTATACCTATTACTACCTTAGCCAGAAACTAATCTACTATCTAGCGTTGGAGTAGAGTTGAAAGCACGAATAAAGCTTCTGAAAAATTAAACTATTTTTAGACTTTTATAATCTTGAAAGAATTTTTTTTATATATAGTATAAGCCTTTTGGGGCTGTATTCTGTACTATATATCATCATCATCAACCATTATCAATCCACTGCAGGATGAAGGTCTCACCAAGTTCAATCCATCTTTACCTATCTTTAGCTTCTCTTCTCCACATCACCCCTGCACACTTTCTTATTTCATCCATCCATCCATCTGACATGTGGTCTCTATCTGGGTCTTTTACAATCTCTTGGAATCCAGTTTAAAATGTCAAGTGTCCATCTATTATCATCTCTTCTAACAATATGTCCAGCCCAACTCCACTTCAGTCTTTTAATTTTTTCAATGAGGTCAGTAACACCTGTTTGTTTTCTTACCTATATATTGCGTTTTCGATCTCTTCTTGTTACTCCCAACATGCATCTCTCCATACTTTTTTGAGTGGTCCGAAATCTCTGTATTGCTCTTCTATTAAGTGTCCAAGTCTCACATCCATAAGTAAGAACTGGCAAAACACATTTATTAAAAACCTTTTTGTTTTTCAAACACATAGGCATATTTTCTTTTAGTATCAAGTTATTTCTACCAAAAGCACTCCAACCAAGTTTAATTCTATGATTAATTTCATCCATTATGTTTCCATCTGTAGTAATAATACTGACCAAGGTATTTGTAACTGTTAACTTCTAATTCATCATAATCAATCTTTATTTTCATATTTTGAGAAAATCTATTAATCATTACTTTAGTTTTTTTAACATTTATCTTTAGTCCTACTTTCCTACTTCCATCTGATAACTCCTACAACATTTCCTGTAACTCTAAAGCATTATTTGCAAAAACAACTACATTATCTGCAAAATCTAAATGACTTAAATAATCACCATTTATTTTCACTCCTTTAGCTTCCCATTTTAATCCACAAAATACTTTTTGCAGCACTGCTGTAAAAAGTTTTGGAGATATGCAATCACCCTGTCTTACACCCTTTTCAATGTTGATTTTCCTACTATCATTATGTAATCTAATTGTTGCTGTTGCATTTTTATAAATATTCTTTAAAATATGACAATATCCTGGATCTACACCTTGATGATCCAATGCTTTAATCACTGAAGAAATGTGTATAGAATCAAATGCCTTTTCATAATCTACAAATCCTAAGCACAATGGCAACTCATAATCATTTGTCCTTTCTATAACTTCTCTCAATACCTGGATATGATCTACTGTACTAAAACCACTTTTAAATCCAGCTTGTACTCTTGGTTGGTGGAAATCCAGTGTTTTCTGTAGACGAGTTGTAATTATCTTAGTAAAAATTTTGTATAAAACTGATAAAAGACTGATAGGTCTGTAATTTCTAATATCTTCTTTATCACCTTTTTTAAATATTAATATTAATACTACATTCTTCCAATCATCTGGTACATCTTGATCATTTAGACATTTGGTATATAACTTTGCTAAAAAAATTTTTATTTCTTCACCTGCTTCTTTTAATATAACAATTATAATTCCATCATTACCTGGAGCCTTCCCTTTCTTCAGAAATTTAATTGCATATCTCACTTTTTCATTCAAAATTCTGGGCAATTCGGATGATATAATACATATAGGACACACTTGTTCTTTACTACTATTATAATTCTTCATAGAAGTCTTCTACACATTTCATAATGTCACCTCTCTTTTAAGTAATAATGCCATCTTTTTTTTTTTATTGCAGATATAAATTTCCTACCAATACCAAAATGTTGTTTTACACTCTTTAGACTTTTATTCTCTTCTACAGCTTTCCTTGCTAGTTCACAATTATACTTTCTTATATCATTTTCAACTCTTTTCCACACTATTTTACAAAATTCGAGATATTCAATATTTTTTAATGCATCATTGTTGTATATTCTCATATTCCTTTTCTTCATAAATTCTCTAGTCTCAGTAGAAATTTTATTGGTCAATTGCTGCTTTTTTCTACCAGCTATCTTTGTTGCAGTTTTTAAAAATGTATCAGTTATTTTCTTATTAATGTCATTCAAATCTGAATCATGTTTAAAATCTACTAATACTTGAAACTGATTTGTAAGTTCTAATTTAAATTCATTAGAATGTTTCTGAAGATTAGGATTATCAACTGTAAATATTGTTTTTCTTAATAATTTTTGTCTCTCTAGGTTTGCATTAACATGTATCTTACATCTTACTAATCGATGATCACTTCCTGTGTTAAATTTATTAAGAACATTACAATCTTGAAATATGTATTTTCTGTTAGTCAAAATATAATCCAATTCTGCTGTACCTTCATTTGGATGCTTCCATGTCCATTTCCTTATAACATTTTTCTCAAAAAAAGAATTCATAATATAAAGTTTTTCTTTTTCTGCAAACTCCACAAGTCTATATCCTCTCTCATTTGTATTACCATAACCAAAATTACCTACATCATTTTCATTTTTATTTGTTTACCAATTCTAGCATTAAAGTCTCCCATAACAATTTTAAAATGTTGTTTGCTCTGATAAAAAGCCTCTTGTATATCCATATAAAAATCTTCTATAACCTCATCACTATGAGAACTTGTTGGGGCATAAACCTGAATTATCTGCATTTGGTATCTGCTATTACGTTGTAAAACTAATCTTGCCACTCTGTCCGATACACCATCAATCTCCACAATGTGATTCTTTCATTTTTTATTTATAATGAATCCTACTCCACTTGTATTTTCAATATTTGTGCCTTTATAGTAGAGTATATGTCCACTTTTTAAATCAATTGTTTCTTCACCTTTTTTTCTAACTTCACAAAGTCCAAATAGTAATAACAGCTGCAACGACAAGAACGTGTGGAGTGGACATTAAGAATTTGCCCTGCTCGGTTCCTTTAAGGCCTCCAAGAGGAATCAAAGGGTCTCTATATATACTGTATTCTAATTTAAATGACAATAGGCATTTAAAATATATATATATTGTGGCCACAACAACAACTTATATTTAATTATAATAATGCAAAACCACATCCACTTTTATTAATGGTTATTTATTTATAAAATACCATCAAAAAATGGATTAAATCAATACATTGCATTAGCCGGGACATGTTAATTTAATCTTGGAGATTATCTCTTAAATGTATTTTTGAATGGAAAATATTGGCCAGCTGTTCACAAAATGTTTTATGGCATGCACAGAGAAGAGGGTCAGTTGCATTACATATGTTATGCATAGAAGAAAGGTGGACATTCCATTCATCAAGCAGAGAAGTGCAATATCCTAACTAAACGTTTTATAATAATGTAAAACCTTCGACAGAAGCACCTTAAAAATGCTTGTGTCAGCCAATCAGATGTAATAATGACTGCATGGGGTTTCTTGTGTTCTTGAATTGAGAGTTCCACATGCAGTCATTATTACATCTGATTGGCTGTCACATAAGCATTTTTAAGGCGCTTCTGTCTAAGGTTTTAGCCTTGTACGTTATTATTAGATATCTGCTAGCGCTTAATAAATTTATATATTTATATTTCTTACTAAACTTTTTATGGTAAATTCAATATTTTTGTATCAAGTTAAAAGCAGTTTTTCACCTGTAATTTCCTATAAGAGTTTATTCTTAAGTTTATAGCTTGATTATCTTATTTTTTATATCTTTTTCCTGTAGTGTTATTCAAATTTTTCCATTATCTTAAGAAGGCTTTGGGATTTTATATCAAGTAAATTGGAATTAATGTTATGCCATGAAATTGCTATACTTATAGTTTTATATATATTTTCTTTAAAGATTGTCTTATATTTTATGAAATCAAGTAGATATTAAAACTGTCTTCCTGTGGCACAATTATTTGAAATGCTTTTTTTTAAAGGCCAAGAGGTGACTCAAGAGTGCACTATAGGATTTTATTGATTTTTTGGATCATGTGTATCATAAATCATGTAAAAGCTAATCAAAGTTTATGATTTACTAAGTACAGAGCTTCTAAAATAAATTGTTTTAGATTGTGGCAAACATTGATAAACTGTCACTGACAATGATCATGGATTAACTCTTGGAGTGCATTATTATAATTAATTATTTCCACTTGCCTTCAGGGAGAGAACTAAACATACATATTCATGCTGGTGCAATCTTAGTAATTAATGAGATATTTCTAATGGGATTATTTATGATCCATTGTGATATTTAAATAGGTTGTGTGCTTACTTAATTTTGGGCTTAAAAAATATTTTTTTTTCTTATTATTATTATTAAGGTGACCTACTTAAATTTTTTGCCGGTTACTTTGATAATCTTCCACTTTCTTTAGAGAGAAAATCCTTGAGTTGCAAATGCAATGTTATTTGCATCATGAATTTTTTTCCTGTATATACATAGTCATTATCAGGTGTAATTTGAATCTTTCTTTTGATGACGTTAGATCCAGTAAAATCATTTTCCTTTTTTTTTTTTTACTATTTTTTCTCTTTTGCTCAGAAGACTAATTCTCTATTCCCAGTCATATAGTAAGAGATGTCTATGAATGAAGTTTTTGCTTTTTATAGTTTTACTGAAATTAATGGGATTCATGCATATATCATAAATCTGCAAATACAATTTTTTTAAGATGAAAGCAAGAGTTAAAAATTCTTGGTAACCATCTAAGGTGTTGAGTTCTTGTCCTTTGGGAGATAACTAATGATGCTGATGTAATAGTCTTTTGGATGTTTTACTTCTGAAGTGTTGAAATAATTTTCATGATTCAGCCATATATGAGAAACATGGATTTAAAGTGGTAATACGACTGATTTTATTTACTTTTTGACAACCATATAGGTAGTTGTTCTACTCTTCCACTATTAATTTGATGAAAACCACTTGATCTTGATCTTGAAATAGTTGAAATATATTGGAAGTGATTATTCAGTAAACCTTTCTTATGCTAACCATTGCTTATTAACATTATGTCATTAACATAGTTACATATAAGCACATACATTTTTAATATATGGTTTATACACTTTGATTACTTGGTAGTATTTTGCTCCTTTTATTGTTATTTTGAACTAGAAATATTTAAAAAAGAGAGAATTAAATATTTATTTTTGGCATCTTCGAGATTTCTCCAAGCTTTTCCACTTTGTTCTGGGCAGCTAGCCAAAAGAGATCAAATTTAAATATAATGGAATTAAAATACACTCGCGTACAATGGAGGGAGGGGGGCATTCTATATTCTACTTGTTTTCTAAAAGCTGTTTTTTTTTTTTTTAGAATGCGTTTTTTTTTTTTACGTAGTATATACCGTTATGCACTTTGGTGATAACAAACGTGAAATATTTTGATTGGCAATACTTGATATTTTAATCAAGGTGTCTTTTTGCATTTCTTATGAACGAGTCTTAATTTCATCCACTGCATACCTTCAAACATTTGGAAAGTTTAGAGATCATAATGTTTTGGTTCTGCATTCTGCCGTAACTGATCTGGGAGGGCAGAGAGTTTTTACAAAGTTTTATGACTCATTTATCTACTGGCAGTTGGTTTTGATGGTGCTGACAGTGTTATCTAGAGGGTTGGACATGTGATCAACTAGGGCATGAAAAGAACTGTCTTTCGCCCCTCTCTCAATAATCTTTTGTCGTCGATAATACTGAGTACATTTTTAAAAATAGTAAACTTTGCGATTTACTTTTAGAATAAATATAAATTTGAAAACTGTAAGTACTTTTTTATGAGAGTAAGTATTTTTTTTTTTAAGTTTCAAATTTATTGACTGTTTTATTAATGAATGAGGAAAAATGAAGTCTTTACGTCTCTCTTTTTTTAATCGTGGTTTATTACTTTTTTTTTTTTTTTATACTCAAAGCCTGAATAAATTGTTCTTGTTTGTAAACTGGATAATAATTTAATTACCTAATTATTCTCTTGTGCATTATGTTGTGTTTTTTTTTAGAAATACATTAATCATGTTTAAATGTAATATTAAAAAAAAAAAAGAAAAGACGTAATTGAAATGTTTTGATTGTCGTAGAAATTACGGTTGTTGTTGTTTTTTTATGAGTGTGTATATATAAAATCAATTTTATTGTTAATTTCCTTATATTTTATAGACTAATTAATACCTTAGTAATTAACGTATTTCAATATCATGCCCATGTTGGATTAAAATTCCGTTAAATAAAATTAACATAGCAAGTTTATGATCTTTTCAAGTAGGCAACCCAAGGCCACTATTACAACTAACTATACCAAAAGGTATGGTGAATTATATCTTGTTAACATTTTTTTGAACTTTATCGCAGAAATAAAGTTGCATAAGCGATTTTTAAAAGTTCCTGAATTAAATATTAATCTGTCAAATCTCATGCTTAAGTATAATATGACCTCTTGAGCAACAAAGCATTTGATTATTTACATTTTATTATGTTTTAGAATAAATCTAGATTGGTTAGTAAAAAACCATAGCTCTGATTATAAAAGAAAATTAAAGTCTAATATCTTAATATTGTAAAATACTTGGTAAAGTTTTTAATTAACAGTATTTTTAAAACAGTGAGATTCTAGATTGAGTAGTATTAAGAAGTGGTTAGCCTTTAGGTAAGTAACTGTACATAAAATGTTTCCCATGATATGAGTTCAAATCCAAAATGAGTAAACTTGATATTTTGTCAACACAGACCCCTTAGCCAGCAAACTTTATAATATAATGTAAACATTCTATGATTTAAATACTTGAAAATTGCTAACATTGATCAGTAAATGGGTGTCTAGCTATTTAGTACTGATATTCAGTGTACTACAATCCATTTTCCATTTAGTTTCTGCTTTTAAAAACTGCAGGAATTTCTGAACACATACTGGAATAATTTATTGATAAATTGAAAATTCAGCTTACTTTAGACATTAATGCATATTTTAAGTTGTAAATAATGGAAACTATATTTTTATACATTCTAAAAATAAATATGTCCAAGAGGGGAGGTCAAGAATAGATCATAAATTTGTACTTTTAGAACATCTGTAGTTAAATAAAATAGTAGTTTTTTTTTTTTTTTGTAATAATTTTTTATGTAGTAATTCTAAAACAGTTTGCAAAAATTGAACAGGTATTATCTGTAGTTCATCATTGAGAAATAAACCATTTTTCTGTAATGTGAATTTATTTTGTTTTTAGTTTTACAAAGTAATCTCAAAATAAAAATTTGTATTTATACTTGTATGATAGTAAAATATTAAGTTTATTTAACATTTACCATCAAAAAATTGTAAGATAGTAAAATATTGGTTTTTCAATATTTATGCATCATTGAAAAATGAATCTTTTTCTATAATGAGACATTAGCTAAATATCAATTACCATGAAAAGCATTCTGTCGATTCGATAACTGGAGTAAACACCCAGGTGTTCATGAATCGAAACTAAATTCTGAAGATGATAGCCAAACCCCTTGAATTATTACAGTCTCATTTGAATCACATGAGGCAAACCAGAACACCTTTCTAGTTTTTCTCTGGGATATTCACAGTATTTATCATCAGTAATTTAAAATAATAATAATTTTTCATTTTACTCATTATTATTATTTTTGGTTACTAACTCAGTTCTTTGATTGCACATTTTCTTAATGAAAAATAAGAAAAAATACATCATTTACAATGGATGTGATTTTTTATTAATGTATTTCATTAAATTCAACATTTACCATTGTCTTTTTTTTTTTTTTCTTGCCTGTTTTGAAAGACAAGTAAGAAAAGTAAAAAAAAAATTAAAAGGGAAAACAACAACAACAAAAAGAAATAAATAATTTACAATTAATAAAGATTTATCAATATATTTATATGTACTTTAGTATGATGTACTTTTATGAAAATCCAATTTTCGTCTAAAATGTTCAATTTATTGATGAGTTATCCCAATATAAGTTCAGTAGTTAGTGTTTAAAAATGGAAACTAAAAGGAAAATTGAATATAGTATGCTGATTACATTGGTATCTAGGGATTTTTAGCTAGAAGATAAAACAAGGAAGGAAAAACACTCGAATCCTCACCAACAACAGACAGTTGCAAAGTTTAATGATGCACTATTAAAAGCCTTTGCCTTGCAATGAGCTACATATATAAAGAGTTTTACTTTTTTTTGTGTAATATGATCAAAACTGTGAAATGGCAAGTTTTTATGGGTGTTGTAATTGGCTTAAAGTATACAATAAGTAAGTCATAAAAGTCATTTGTTGGTTTTCTATTGAAACCAAACTTCAGAATGTCATTAACTGCATTCTGCTGTACATTTTTAAAAAATCATAACCATTTAAAGAAATATACTACTTTGCATTTAGTATTACTGTTAATATCGCATAATATCGTAATAGCAGAATATTTTCTGTCTTGCATTTATTTCCAATTCCATTGTCTATGTGAACTCAATCTCCTGTCTTTTTTGAGTGTGTTACAAAAATTTATATAAAACTTTTTATAAATATTATTATTGAAAAACATTTAATATTGAATATATTTATGATTTTTTTTTTTTATAATTTTCTTATAAAGACCGAACCAATAAGATCAAATGATCAGAATGAAATAATTGAACAAGAACAAAACAATTAAAAAAATAAAATCAAAACAAATAAGTAGTTGTCATTCTAATACATAAAAAAAAAAAAATAGAAACATTGATACCATTGAACTGTTTGAGGAATTGAGATTAGTTTTCTGTTTAGCACCAGAAAACCCACTACTAATAGAGAAGTTATATTATATAATTGAAAATCACTTTTCTATAATATACAGCCATAGTGTTAAAATTGTTACTATCATTATTTGTAATGGCTGCAAATGGAAAGTGTAATTTTTCAAAACTAAAGCTAATTAAAATGTATATTACATTTTAGAAGAATATTGGAAGGTTTTGTGATAATTTCAATTGACCATGAAATTAGCCAGAAATTAGATCTTATTTGTGATTTTGGGAATTTGAAAGGCAGCTTTAAAACGTTATTTTATGGAGCAGCAAAAGAAATCTAGGGCTAACCGTGAATATGATGCAACATTCTATGACCAAAATATCTTAAAAGATTGCCACATTTCATACTCATGTAGAATTGCAAAAATAATGAAAAGCAGGAAAAAGAGATTTTTAATTTATAAAGAAAAAAAATTTTTTGTTAAGAAAATTTTAATTTGAATGTTATTTCACAAATTGCATAAAAATCTCATTGTATAAATATTATATAGTTCTCAAAGTATTAACTCTTCATAAAACTATGTAATTCTTAAGCACTCATTGACTTTGAGTTCTGATGAAAAGGTATAATAAACATAACCCTAATTAAATGCACATCAATTATATGAGCACATCGGTACTGCATAACTTTATTCATCACTATGATTCTGGCAATGTTTTGTGGAAAGCTGGCTCAGTGTATTTAATTAGCTTATGTTTATTATACCTTTTCATCAGAATTCTAAGTCAACGAGTGCTTAAGAATTATATATTACATAGATGGATTGTTGGATTGTCTTTGCGATGATAGTTCAAGTTCAATCTATAATGAATTTATTTATTTAAAGGAAGAAAACTGATATGTAAATGAAATTTGTTTTAGATCTGTGGTTGGCAAATTTTTAGTCATGCAACCCATTAGCAGTAAAAAATGTCCAAATCTCACACTGCAAAAATTGTCCTGAAATTTTTGAAGAGGGAGAGTCAGTGTTAGGTACTGGCAGTCATCTTTTTTCCTTTTCCTGCTGTCTTAGAAATAGTAATACAACTATTAGATTTGAATTACAAATTTAAATATTTACCTGAATGGTACTCATTCTGTTTATTTTATTTTGTTTCTATGAACATTTTACTGTCATTACATTTAGAATACATTATCAATTATGTATCTAAATATTATATTGGATAAAATTTATTTAGTCATTCTTTTTATTAGGATTCTAAATTCATTTTACATTTAAAATTAATACTGATGAATTACAAATTTTCTCATGCACTCCTAAATATATATATATATAGCTTATTTTGATAAAAAATGTAAAAAAGTAAAAGTCTATTAAATATAAGGAACACAGAATCTGATATTTGTATTTTATGTTAAAGGGCTCATGTCTTTAATAAATGTGCAAGTGGTCTTTGTTAGCAGTAATTTCAGGAAAATATTAAATATTGATTCCAGAAATAAGAAGAAATTCTTATAGGATTAATAAAAGTAAATGCTAATAGGATTTAAAATAAATCTAAATGGCATTTCTTCTGAATAAACTATTATCTATTTGATTTTTCAGGCTCCTCAATGACACATTTATTATTATAATGATACAGCTTTTTTTTTTCTATCATTCTCAATCATTCCCAGCATTATGCATTTTTATGATAAATTAGATGGCATTAAATGTTTGACTAATATTAGATAATTTTAATTTAATAAACCATTTCTCTTGTTTTGTCACCTTTTTAAAGTAATTTAATATTTCCTTAGGTTTCAACTGAACTTGCAATTTTAGTCAAATATCTGCAAATAATATTTTATTATACAACATTGCATGACAGTATTATTATAATATAAAACAAAAAAATATATATTTACAGATCTCTGATGAGGACCGCAGGTTCAGCTGAAGGATAAAATGAAATTGCTTTTTAAAAAATGCAAAAAAGAGAAGTATATTTTATTGAAATAAATTGAACACTAAAGAGATTATATGTAAGATCATTTTAATTTAGAAAAGAAAGATGGGGCTAATATATGCCTTTGTTTAACATCAACTATATTTCAAATACATCAGTGTTTTTTTCCACTCATAATAATATTTCCAGACTATATTATCATGTAGCAACTTTTATGAATAAATTTCTATGGTTAACCAGCTATTTTCAAACATTTCCACAAATCTTTCTGACTTACAGTAGTCAAATGCCTTTATCAGATAATAAAGCTATATATATATATATTTAAATATATGTCTATACTCAACTTAATATAATTATAAGGGATTTGAACTCAGATTTTCAAGTTCCCTATACCTATCCAATCAATCTTATATAACCTATACATATGATGACATAATGTGAAAAAGATAAATGATCTCCAATATACGTCTTTCATGCTGGACTAGCACTCATCAATTGGTCCAGATAATCATCTCCCACACATATGTAATCAGTTCTCAGTTTATATTAAAAGCGCAAATCTTCAAACTTAAGGTCATGACAGTCTTGCATGACAATCGAGAGGTCAGGGTTCGCGTCCTGGCCGATGCTATAACAATTAAAAAAAAAAACATGGGCATGACAATAATATTAGCATCAACAAGGGCTTTGAGTGTTTCATCCTTGGATTTTCAATGATATGGATGACTCAGGAGTTAGAAGATGGAAAAGATTGAAGCTTGTCTATTAAAATTTGAAGATTTGCTGTCTTTATATAAATTGAGCACTGATTGTATATATGTGTGGAAGATGGTGATCTGGACCAACTGATGAGTTTTGGTTCAGCACGAAATACGTATATTGGAGACCATTTATCTTTTTCATAAGTATGTGGTCATGTGTATCAGTTGTATAAGATGGATTGGGGATTGGAAAGATATAGAGAGCTTGAAAGTCTGAGTTCAAATCCCTTAAATGTATATGTAAATAAATTACTTCTTTGCTCATGCCTTTTTTTTTTTTTTTGTATTTATCTATCAAAAAAAAAGCTCATGTATAACTGGAAATAACTGTTTAAATAAAATCTGTAATGAATGGTTAGAGGTGATATTTCACACAGTTTATTGCTGGGTGTCTCTTATTTTTATAAATTGGAATAATAGAAACATCCCTATGACAGCATAATTTTATGGCATTCCAATAGTTTTGAGGCTAACATTTCACCATATTTTAAAATTTCTCCAGAGATCACTTGGAATATACATTTCTTTTGGGTTCAAATTAAGAGATATTTTAATTTCAAACAAGTTGTATATACATATTCAAGTGTAAATGAGTTATTAGATTTATCATTTGGTTTTTAGTCATATTTAATTCTTGTTCTGTCTTTTATTTATTCATCTGCCTTTTTAATATTGAATATTTTTTTAAGATTATGCATAAATATTTTAAAATTGTACATTTGAAAGTCTTTCTATTTGCTTCTATTGTGTCTAGTCTTTCACCTTTATAGTTTCTAAAACTCACTATTTGTGTCTTTGATGGCATCTCTATATTTATTGTTTTCTATGTTCTATCATCATCAACCATTATCAATCCATTGCAGAATGGACTCTACTAGTTCAATCCATTTTTTCTGATCTCTAGCCTGTCTTCTCCATATCATCTCTTCACACTACTTCATCCATCCATCTCATATGTTGTCTTTTTCTAGATCTTTTACAGTCTCTTGGAATCCAGTTTAATATTTCAATTTTTCATTTACTTTCATCTCTTCTAGCAATACGTCCAGCACAACTCCTCTTTAGTCTTTTAATCCTTTGAATGATATCAGTAACACCTGTTTATCCTCTTACCCATGTATTGTATTTTTGATCTCTTCTAATTACTACTAACATGCATCTTTCCATACTTTTTTGAGTAGTCTGAAGTCTTTGTATTGCTCTTCTATTAAGTGTCCAAGTCTCAGATCCATAAGTAAGAACTGGTAAAACACATTTATTAAAAATCTTCCTTTTCAAACACATAGATATATTTCATTTTAATATTAAGTTATTTCTACCAAAAGCATTTCAACTAAGTTTAATTCTATGATTAATTTTATCCATTATGTTTCCATCTGTAGCAATAATCTGAGCAAGATATTTGTAGTTGTTATCTTCTAACTTATCATTATCAATCTTTATTTTCATTTTTGAGAAAATCGATTGAACATTACTTTAGACTTTTTAACGTTTACCTTTAGTCCTACTTTCTTACTTTCATCTGATAACTCCTGCAACATTGCCTGAAGCTCTGAAGCGTTATTTGCAAAATGCATTATCTGCAAAATCTAAATGACTTAAGTAGTCTCTATTTACTTTTATTCTTTTAGCTTCTCATTTTAATCCACAAAATACTTTTTGCAGCACTGCTGCAAAACATTTTGGAGATTTGGAGTCACCCTGTCTTATCTTCTTAATGTTAACCTTCCTAGTATCATTATGTAATCTAATTGTTGCTGTATTTTTATAAATATTCTTTAGAATATGACAATATTCTGGGTCTATACCCTGATGATCCAATGCTTTTATCACTGAAGAAATGCTTATAGAATCAAATGCCTTTTCATAATCTACAAATCCAAAACATAATGACAACTCATATTCGTTGGTTCTTTCTATAACTTCTCTCAAAACTTGGATATGATCCATTGTACTAAAACCTCTTAAATCCATCTTGTTTTTTTTGATTTGTTGAAATCCAAAGTTCTCTCTAGATTGATAGGTCTGTAATTTCTAATATCTTCTTTCTCACCTTTTTAAAATATTAATATTGCATTCTTCCAATCATCTTGTACATCTTTATCATTTAGACATCTAATACATAACTTTGCCAAAAAATTTTCTATTTTTTTACCTGCTTCTTTTAAGATATTAGTTATAATTCCATCACTACCTAGAACTTTTTCCTTCTTCATAAATTTAATTGCATGTCTCACTTCTTCATTTAAAATCCTGGGCAATTCAGTTGTTGGAGGTACTTGTTCTTTATTACTATGTAATTCTTAATAGAACTCTTTTACCCATTTCATGATATCACCTCCCTTATTAGTAATAGTTCCATCTTTTTTTCTTATTGCAGATATAAGTTTTTTACCAATACCAAAATGTTGTTTTACACTCTTGAGACTTTTATTCTTTTCTATAGTTTTCCTTGCTAATTCACAATTATACTTTTTTTCATTCTTTTCTTCATAAATTCTCTAGTCTCAATAGAAATTTTATTTGTCAATTGCTTTTTTCTACCAGTTATCTTTGTTGCAGTTTTTTAAAAGTATATATTTTTTCTACTATTTTCATTCAAATCTGAGTCGTTCAAAATCTGCTAGTATTTGAAAATGATTCGTAAGTTCTAATGTAAATTTATTAAAGAGTTTCTGAAGATTAGGAATATCAATTATGGATGTTGTTTTTCTTAATAGTTTTTATCTCTAGTTTTGCATTAACATGCTGATGATCATTTCCTGTGTGGAATTTATTAAGAACATTACAATCTTGAAATACAATAATATTAAATAGTGCTATCACACTTACAACATAAAGGTATATCAATTAATAGCAATTAATCATTTAAAATGGCTTACTGCTTTCGAGAAAATGTATTTCTCTTAATCATAGCCTGTTATGACTCATTCATTGGAATCATTCTATATGTATAACATGCAAACTCTATGCAAAACATGCTTCTTTATGATTAATGGTGGAGTCTTCTGCTACGAAGTAAGCGTCCTTTACCTAATTGACTCATTTGCATAAAGTTTGCATATTATACATATAGAATGATTCCAATGAATGAATCATAACAGGCTATGATTATGAGAAATACATTTTCTCGAAAGTGCTAAGCCGTTTTAATTGATTAATTGCTATTAATTTATATAGCTTTACGTTATAAGTATGATAGCACTATTTAATATTATTATAATTTGAACAAGCGTAAAGCATAAATATATAATTTATTACTTAATCTTGAAATATATATTTTCTATTAGTCAAAATAAAATCCAATTCTGCTGTACTTTCATTTGGATGCTTTCATGTTCATTTCCTTTTAATATTTTTCAAAAAAAGAATTTATAATATAAAGTTTTTCTTTTTCTGCATATTCCACAAATCTATATCCTCTCTCATTTCTGTTACCAAATTTACCTACAGCACTTTCATCTTTCAATTGTTTATCAATTCTAACATTAAAGTCTCCCATGATAATTTTAAATGGTTGTTTGGTCTGATCAAAAGCCTTTTGTACATCCATATAAAAATCATCTACTACTTCATCATCATGCAAACTTATTGGGGCATAAACCTGAATTATCTGCATTTGGTATCTGCTATTAAGTTGAATAACCAATCTTGCCACTTTGTTCGCTATACTATCAATCTCAACAGTTGTTCTTCCACTTTTTACTCCATATATATACTAGTTAATTCCTTCAGAATTTGTTCATAAAATCTGGCAATTTCTTTTTAAGGTGATGATTTTAATCTCTATCCATTCCTGTTTAGCTGTTTGTTCATTAATTTTAAAGCCTTTCTATGTCTATTAAAGATTCCATTTGATCTTTATTTCTGCAAAGAGTTGTTCTTAAAAAAGATGAAGTAATTAATTAAATTAATTGATTTTAAAGTACATACTGATCCCTTGTTATTAATATATTAAATAGAGAAATCAATTGCTGATTTATTATTTCACTAATTAATATATGTAATGCATCTATTTCTATGATATACTACTGTAAATTTTTGGAAAGATGTTTAATTGTTGATTGTTGTTTTGCCAATTTATTGAATAAAGTTAGTAATTTATTATGCAAAATGCTTTTAATCCTCTTTTAACTTATTTTACCTGCATTCAATATACACACGTTGCTGGTGAAATAAATTAATATGCTTTATTATATGCAAGGTTTTTTTCTTAGAATAATGCATCAAGCTTTCTCAAATTGGATCCTTTCAACAAAATATTTTTTATCTCTTGGAATGAATAATGAAAAGCTTGGATCATTATTTTTTTAGCTCTATTCTTGGCTTCTTATTGTGATATTAATAATCTGATAATTCTTTTCATTCTAGAAATAAAATTGTGATAATTGACCAAAATGATTGGACTTTAGATGGGAATAAAGTCAAATCTCCTAATTGATCTTTGCAGAATTGAAGTAAAGATTTTTAATTTATAGTATTATTATTGTATTATTCAAGGTTTGAAATTTTAATTACCCTGTTCTTTTTGAATCTGAGTTAATTTGCTCATATAACTAAACTGGACCAACACTAGATCTTCAACTATGTTTTAATAATTTTACTGTAAGTAATGTGTAAGTATCGTTTGTTCAATGGATACTGAATGGTAATTAAATCAGTCTTATTGGTAGAGAACTCTGAATTTTATTGCATTTATTTAGTAGTTAGCTTTTACTTTTAGAATAGTGGATTTGATAACTATTATATCCTAAGATATTTGAACCTAAATTAATTTGTTTATATAGAATTGTATTAGGATAGCAATTATATATTTTAATGATCTGAAATTAACTAACAACTGGAAATCAATACTTTTTTTTGTTCAGCTTGACAGATTCAGAATTTAAGGAATATGGACCACAGTCTAGCTGTGTCATTTCCAGTGCTCAAACTTTTTACGAATAAACTATAGATTACTTTAGTTCTTTTTTAGCAGATGGCCAGTTAGCCACATTTACTGTCATCTATTGCCTATTTATTTTATCCAATGATTATATCTTGACTTCTAGAGTTAAATATTATTATTGATCCAGATTAAGTTTTAAATTTTTCTTTATTTTATCTTTTGGTTATTCCAATTAATACTTTTTATGAGTTGTTATGTGTTATTTGTGGGTATTTGTCTATTGAACTTTTGAAATCACTATATTTAACAATCATAAATTAAATGCGAATAATATATATTGAGTAAAAGATTTATATATGTGTGTACATCATTTTGTGTGGATACACATTCCTTGCTTTGAATTCACTCTATGTTTAAGAATCATAAATTAAATGCAAATAATATACTGTATACTGAGTAAAAGATTTATCTATATATGTATGCTCTTAGTTTAGTTCAATGTTTATAATTAGTCAAATAGTGCAATATTGTTTATCTTTTAAAATTGAATAGGGACTGCTGCTTATCTCCTAATCCATATTTAGACAATATTAATGGCAATTGATAAAAAAAAAAAAGCTGAATTATGCTTTATATTAGTTCCATCTTAAAGTTGGGGAATCGTATAATTGATTTAGACATAAAGATAGTTAAAACTATTTTTAAATTCAGCTTTCTACACAGCCTTCCGAGTACTGTATTTTGTTTTTTCTTGAAAGTAATTTGAGGATAAAAAATCAAATCTAAAATAACATATTTTATTGATGAAAATAATAATAGTACAGAATTGTATTTCTGTAAAAAAAATATTGATTCAAAACACTTGTATAAATTTTTAGTGAGGTAGAGGCTGAAAGCATTTGGTTTTGATTTAACTTTGTAATATACAATATTCTGAGATACTTTTAAAGTAAAGAAAATACTTCATGATAGCTGATAATTCATTCTTTAAATTCTTATACTTGAATGGGCATGGTATGAACTTGGTAAGTTATATATATTTGATTGCTAAAGAGGGCATTAAAAATATGATTAGAATTTTTAGCTTGTTGCATTAATTTTTGTTGTTGTTGTTGATACTATTGTTTAAATGTCAAAGTTAATTGTTCAAAAAGTTCAAATGTGTGTGCATTTATCAGTGATATTGAAATGATATTAGTGCATATTAATAAATTTTCTGCTCGTAATTAATAATTTATTTTGAATTTATGTACCATAGCAATAAAATGGTATTAGATCTGTCACTGCATTGTGTAAAAGCTCATAAGCATTTTATCTAATTTGTGATTGTATTTCAACAGATGACAGATAATGGAATGACATTCAGATATAAGGATCAGCTGTAAATAACAAATAAACAATGCCTGACCAAGAGTTTCACCTGCTGTTTTGTAGAGTAGGATATGGATTCATCCAAAGCTTGTATTATACACTGTGTAAAAGTTTGTAAAACATTTATCTAACTTGTGATTACTCTCCACAAATGGTGGATAGTGAAAGGATCTCCAGATTTGAGAATTAATAACATATAAACAATGTTTGACCAAGAGAACTGCTTGATGCACTGTAGAATAATATATTTATTTATCAACCACTAATTCTGTTTTCAGTAGTCTTTTTTGTCTCCATTTTTTCCTTACTGTCTTCAGTTACATAATTTAGTATAGGTTCTGATCATCAGATGCTTTTTATGTCATCAGTTATCTTTGTATATTAACTGTGGCAATGGAATTGTGTGTTTATTCAATCACATTTTCATCCTTTAACTACATACAACAATTCTGATTCAAATTCCTGTTTTCACTTTTTTTTTTTTTTTAGCTTAATCTGACAGTCCTTACTTAGAATCTTTGAATGTAGTCACTGATGAGTTAGGTTAGAATTGGATTTGAGACAGGAGTTTCAGCTGAGCAAAAATTGTGTTTAAGGAATCCCATTTAGGTATCCTGCCGACCACAAAAGTGGAAAGAACCTAGAAAATATAATCTAATAAAACCAGCTCTTCAGTAATATTGATAAAGTAAGAGACAGTGGTAGTATTAAAAGTATTTTAAATTCTATTTTTTTTTTTTTTTCGAAATATAGGTACATAAAATACAAACTTTGCGATACTGGTGGCTAAGGAATTGCCAAGATTTAAGATTGATATAGTTTCTCTTAGTCAAAAGAAGAAAGTACAATAGAATTAGCAGATGGCTATAAGTTTTTTTAGAAGGGCAAATCAACTGAGGAAAGGAGAATGCATAATATTGGATTTGTTATAAAGTTTATTTTAGTATCTTCTATTCTTAGAATTTTTTAAAAGGCCAATGGTGTAGGCATAATATGCACTATGGTTACCAGTGTCATTTTATTAATGCACATGGTCCAACATTAAATTTAGATAACTCAGGCAAGAAAACTGTTTTTCTTCACTAAAAACATTACTATTGCAATCAAAATTTTCTTTTTGGAGACACTCATGGATTGATTATTAATTGCTTTAGATTTTTTTTTTTGATGCAATTAAAGCAATATATGGACCTGAGAAACAATATCACAATCCTATTAAATCCAGCAATGGCAGTCTCATATGATGATAATATTTTGAACAGGTGGAAGTATTTTGATCATCTTTTGAATAATGTTACAAGTATTATGATAATGACTTTTAATGACATATCCATTTTATCTATTTATTTAGAGTTGGATAAGCTTAATGAATTCAAAACAAATCTGTGTAATATTAATAATACAAACATAGCAGGTTCTGATTAGATAATGGAAAATTTTTAAAATATAGTAATGATATGTTAGTTTCAAAAATATTGGAATTTAATAACTACCCTTTCTTATTGCATCGCCAAATGTACACCATATAATATTAAATTGTCCATTCACTTTAATACTGTTACACAATGCTTTATTTATCACCCTTTTTACAGTTTACAATTTCAATTGCCCCAGAAATCTTCTTCAGAACTTTATATCTCTTAACCTCAACTCTAAATTTAGTATTATATGGTAATATTTGAATTTGTTAGGGTGTTCTATTATCTACTTCCTGATCTTAAGCATATGTCTGTCATCCCAATTTTGCTGAAATTAATGTGTATAATCATTATTATCAACAACAGTGGCAATACTTTAAAGGATTTTATTGAATATGTTGTTACTAGTTATAGATTAACGATTATCTGAGACTCATTGTGATTTTTGAGAATCAACAAAGTACTATAGGTATAGCTTTTGTTGCCAGGCAAATGTAAGAAAAGTGCCAGAATAAGAGTGATACATATATACATTAAAAGCATAAAGCTAAGCTAGTCAATAAATAATCAAAATTACACCAAATTCACAACTCAACCAGACTAGCCATAAAAAATAAAACACTACCAATGGTTTCATTACTACAAGCAGATTTCTCATGTGTAAAGAATTACAAAATAACATATTTAAACTAAACATCACCCACATTCCACTTCCCATTCACCCTCAGTATTAAAAGAACTTTTAAATAACTGAACTGCTTCAGAATCATAAAATGTTTTAATAATATATATTCTTTAATTCTTCTTTTTATTTCATTTCTCTCAAAGAAAACAACATTAGCTTCATCAAAATTAATAATGTAGCCTATATCTTTTACATGGATATTGTACCAGTCAAAATAGTATGCTCACTTAACAAGATTCAAATCCTAAGCAAAAGTACCTCGAATCCGATCATGCTCGAGATACACAGGTCTGGAGCAGTCCTGAATTCTAACCTATTTGCCTATTCTTCGAATCTCTGACCCAGTGAACAACAATTCTGAAGACACAGTAAAATTATTTTAAATCCGTGCCCAGAAGCAAAACAAAGAGGTAGAGCATAAGATCAGACTGATGATGATGATCGAGGTCGGAGTAGCCCAGTTATTACATTATTATAGTTATTTATTAATGCTAAGCTCTTAGCTAAAGAAAATAGTTCTAAATATTAACTAGAAAATAATAATTCAAAAACAAACCAGGATTTACATGAAATAGATATATTTATTAAATATTAAACAAACGCATATTTATATTACAAATGATTTAAGAAACGTATGTATATTTTACCAAATAATTTCACGCTTGGGACAATATTGTTTATCTACAAGACTTGGGAATTTGTTGTATAAAATCCCCTCTATCACTCATTTAATAAATATAATTTTACAGATACAATTTTATAGTGTTTTATAACTTATGCCGAGTTAATAAGCCAATTAAAGAAAACTTTTGCTACGGAGCGTTGTGGATGCCGAAATTAAATATAAAAGATCGTGACAGTTTTAACAGTAAATGATTTATTTGGTAACGGGCAAAATATATGATTTCAATCATGTATTTTTTTAGGAGAACCATTATTTATACTTTTATTCGCATTGTTTGGAAAAGACGTCTTTTAGAAATAAGAAACAAACAATGCGCTTTATTTGCGAGAGTAAGTTATGCAATCATTAATATAAATTAGATTTACGTCTATAGGAATCGATAACGGTTTTTAAAATAAAGCATCAATGAACTAAACGTATTTTTACGAAATGAATCATTATCTTTAACACATCATTGCGACTTACTAGGATTAGACGGACGGATGATCAAATTCAAGAGCAAATTAACGGTACTAGCATACAATAACGGAATAAGACCTCATGGCGATTGGATATTTTATCATTTAAAAGAATATTTGATACGAACTTAGATTTGATATGTCCGCGCATTCTGGCGGAGCGATATTGAAGGAGAGGCTGAGTTTGAGACCTCAGATCATTATGTACTGCCATCTGCAGCACATAATCCTCATAAACCTTACATTCCACAGAGAGTAGTGTCTCTGAACGAACGATTTTGAAAAGTAGGACGGGAGCTTCATACTTCCGACGCCCCAATGACAAAGCAATCAAGAAATGGAAAGATAAAATATCAGAATAAAAGAAAATGTATGCCAGCAACGTTTATATAATTTTATATTATTACTTAAAGTTTGGAAAAGGGTCTAACCTCTTGCGCAATAATCTGTTTTCAATTCTGAGTCATTTAACAAATCATAATGAATAATAACTTTTATTTATATTATTAAGCTAATAAAATTTATATTTGAATTCGATTCCCATATATGTATTAACTAAAGAATTAGTCCTTCAGGCAATGGTAAGAAAAGGTAGAATTTTATATTAGGTGTCGCAATCTCTTATAAGGGCAATTAAACAACAAAATAAAATAAGCATCCACGATAAAATACTTTTAAGTATACAACCAACCTGGCGAATGATTTCTATTTTAAATAAACAAATGAATATAATTTTACTAATGAATTTAATTATAGTCGCGAGATTGATTGATACCGACGTATTAGAGAAAATAATATATATATTAAACAAAATAAATTGTATACATTTAATTGATACGCATAAAGTTATATAAACATAAATTAAGCGTGAAAGCAACGTATATTTAGAATTACATAAGTATTAATAAAGGATTATAGAGAGAGTTTACGAGCAAAACTAGCAAAACATCACAAATGGATCCATGATTTAATTTAGCTACAAATTATAAATCACCCGTGAATGTTCGTATTAAAGCAACTCGAAATTTCATGATTTTACCTAAGATATCAGCATAGCAGCAGGTAGGTTGGCAAATCTACATCATCTCTTATGGTCGGTCAGATGGAATTTTTGACGGCTGGTAGACAGTTCTTTGAGAGAAGAAGAAAAAGGTGCTAGATTCCACTACTCACTCTTCATCACGCAGAACTTGTGTTGGCTTCTTAAGTAATTCAACTCAACTCACTAAAAACTCCTCTGAACTCAACTAAAAACTGAAAGTAAACTCTAAGTAAACTAAACTTCCTTTGTTCTGTGGTTCCTTTTATAACATTTTAATACCGCCCAGAATGCAATTTCATATACCAACCTTATCTCTATAATTCCTTTAAAAACATTTAATTAGCAAATTTTTTCAATAGATAAGGCTTGAAATACCATTTTTAGCTATTTTAAATCATTCAACAACAACTGATAAACGATTTGTTTTCAATCTTAAAATTTATAAATTTTAATTATAGACAACAAGCTGAATTTAAACAAAGATTATTTTAGCATTTCGAGCCTTCCCCATTCTTCTTTGTTGTCACATTAAATACACACATAAAAAATAATCACAAATATATAAGCAACTATATTTTCCAGCAATAAACATAGCAATAAAATTATTGCTTTAGTCATAATATATGTACGCATCACTCAAACTACTGTTTTATTTTACTAAATAAAATTTAATGTTACTAATCTTTAGAATGATTTGGCATACAGCGTGTGAGTGAATAGCATATATTTATAGCAAGGTCTGAATTGCGGACCCCTAGGAGGTTAGTCTGATTAGACATCGATTGCTTCAATATATAAGACAGAACTAAGATACTTATTTCTATCCCTATTTTTATGTAACTTTATTCTTTCATTTAAACTCAAATAAAGAATGAAGATACATAAAAGTAGGGGTAGAAATATATTAGTTCTCCCTTACATATCCATATAAAAGATACAGGCCACATTATTAATTTTGATGTAGCTAAGATTGTTTTTTTTGAGAGAAATGAAATGAAAAGAATTAAAAAATCTTTATTATTAAAATTTTATGATTCTGAAGCAGTTAACTTATTTAAAAGTTTTTTTTTTTTTAAGTGTCATAGCATTGGCCGGGACGCGAACCCGCAACCCGGGCAACTGCCTGCTAGTGCAGGGCAGTCGCGCTGACCTCTCGACCACCAATGCAAGACTGACTTATTCTTTTAATATTAAAGGTGAATGGGAGGTAAGTGGAATTGTGGGTAATGTTTAGTTTAAATTTGTTATTATGTAGTTCTTTACACTTGAGAAGTCTGCTTGTAGCAGTGACCATTGGTAATGTTTTAGTTTTTATTTTCTTGGCTAATCTGGTTGAGTTGAGAATTTGATGTAATTTTGATTATATATATTACTTTTACTGATTTGGTGAAGTCCAATTTAATAAATCTATGATAAGGTTATTATCACAGGTGGAAAATCTGAGGCATCAAAATGGTTTCAATGATAATTTTTTTAATTTTAATTGATTAAATGCAAAAAACAAGAATTTCATTTTTTGATATTTTAAGATTTACAGTATGCTAATTGTCTTATTATTAACAATTCAAAAAATGATCTTTAGAATGCAGCATATAAAGACTTTGCTTTAGTAATTAATATTCAAAAAAATTAATTCTTTGTCAATCAGCGATGGAATAAAAATCTTCATTATCTTTTAGCGTAGATGATTATCAGCTTGAAAAGGTGAGTCTATTTAAACATTTTATTAACTTTTAAGTAGAAAGGTGGAATTGAATATTGAATCATTAGCACAGACTCCAATGTACTGCTGCTGCTTTTAACCAAGTTAAAAAGTTGGTTTTGGTCATAAGGAAACAACTTCTCCATTTAAATTACATATATATAGAGAGCAGCTGATTTTACTTAATATTTTTTGTGGAAAGTGAAACTTAGAAATCATAAAATAAAGACATCAGAAAAGTTTTATTTAAGAATGCTTCATTACAATTTTAAAAATAAGATGGCAAGCTTATAAGACCAATTACTATGTTAACTTTTTACTGAAACAATCTCCAAAAATGACATGGAACAATTTTAAACAATCTTTTATGTATATGTTGCAGTTGTAAATGCTTTCATATCTCTTTGTGAATAATTTATTCATTATTTAATGGTAAAACAGCCCTTTAAATGGCCCATTTTAGAGCAAAGGCCTCACCATCATTTTCATATAGAAGAATAATAAAGGAGACTTTCCAAATGCTGAAAGGTGAGATTTGAACCGATTTTATATTTGTTTTAATCTTTACAAAAACCACATTTTTTTTAATGCACTTTTCACAATGCTTTATTTAAAATCTTTGACAGTTTTGACTGACTAATAGTCTTCTTCAAATATTTCATGATAACTTAAGAATACTCCTACGCAGTCAAAATTTGTTAGAAATTAAATAAAGCCTTGTGAAAAGGACATTAAAGAGGTTGTGAATAATATTTCAGAATATCTGAAAAAAAAATGCTATTAATTATAGTAAATTAAAGCATTGTGAAAAATACATTATCAGAAATGTATATGTGCTTATTAGAAAGGTTTAATAGAAACAATACAATAATAGTTGTGGACATCTTGTTTTAAAATCTAGATAAGAAAGGATGGATGCTAATTTTGAATGATAATAGAGTTTGTTTTGATCTGGTTGTTTGAGCAAAAATTTTGAGCATGATTGGAACATGAAATAATTTCGAAGTTAGGTTTGCACCAGATTCAAACTTAAGATTTGGAAAGGGCAGACAAATGCACTACCACTAAACCACATTATCAAAAAAATTAAATTATTTATTAATCATATGTTAAAAAACAATTTAATAATAAACACACATATTGGGACATGTTTAAAATGATAAATCCTCAGCTGATATGCCCACCTAGTTTTCTTGAAGTGACTAATAACAATCTTTTTAATAAAATGAGAAAATGGTATTTAATGCCTAAATACATTGATTTTATCATTAAAATAAATCTATCATCACTTCCTACCAAAGATTTCCTTGTTACAAATAGAGGATTTAAAAGGATTGATTCTTTATGTATTTTGTGTAAAAAAGATAGTGAAACATTTGATCATATTCTTGTTTCTTGCTCAGGACTAAGAGAAGCAAAATGTGTAATTCAAAATTATTTCAATAATCACAATCCAGAACTCTGATAGGGTTCATAATATTAAAATGTGTAATTTCTGCAATATCAGAAGATGCATATTTATTAACCACGTAATATGGTTACTTAGATGTCATATAGTTATAATCAATTCTCCATTGGACTTAGAAAAATACATTTAATTCTATTCGAAAAAAAGATAAGCTTCTTGCACCCAAAGAAATCTACCTATCCACATGGACTGGATCATAACATTATGGTTCTTAGTACAAGAAATTCATCAAAACACTCAGGAAGTTACTATTTAAAATGTAAATCAATTTATACTAGTTTAATTTGTTGTCTAAAGAAATTCTTTGTAAAACTATGTAAAATAAATTTATATATATATATTTTTAAAAAAAGCAATTTTACTTTTATAGAAAATAATTTTTTAAAACAAATATTTAGTTTTATTCATATAAAATATAAGTTTAAAACAGACAAAACTCTCTATACATATTGCCACTCAGTGCATGTTTATTGACTTAAAATATAAGTTTATTTGCAGAATTGTATATTTAGAATGTAAAAATAAAAATTTAGGATATTTTTTTTTTTAACTAATCAAATATTGATTCTCAAGGAACAAATTATTATTATATCATTAAACATTATTTTCATATTATTTTTATTTTTAAAAGACATCTGGTTACTTTTAGAAAAAGTATTTGTTTACAAAAAATGTCAAATATTTAAAAATCACTATAGTATACATTTTAAAAATTAATACTGAACACATTTCCTCATTTATGAAATCTGTCTGGACAAAGATTAATTTACCTGACTCACTTTCTGCAATTTATATTGCTATTTGGCAATATTATTATTACTTTTAAAATGTTTATCTAATAGATGACCAACAGTGGTAAATGGTATAGTCCTGTGAAAATTGAAGGTGAATTGCATATGTGTGTGTTATGTGTGTATTGCCTGCATTAGCTGCATTCTATCAGTAATAACTATAATGATGTGATTGTTTAAACTCCTATTTGGGTTTACTTTGCATATAAAAATCATTGAATATTTTTAATTTAATGTAATTTTTAAATTTTGTATTCTTTCTCTATCATGCATCTTATTATTCATTGTTTCCTATATTCATAATCCATTATTATTATTTTTATTTGCTTGTTTATTTTGTTTTATTTTTTAATTAGAATTTATAACTTTTCTATTGTCTTTTTTTTTGTTAAAGTATTCTCTATGAACATGTCACCCACTCAAAATCAATTGTAGATATTACAGCTTGACATTGTCAATCTACATTTATTAAAACTTGTTGTCTTCAAATTATGAACATCTTATAATCATGTTGATTGTTAATTGATGTAAAGTATTATGGGCCAATATAACTATTATTCTTCAGCTTTATTAGCTACATTAGTAATGATTAGTGATGCCCTCAGTAAGGTGATGATTTCACTATTTTAATCTGGGTCATCTCTTCTATTACCAAGTGGTTTCATAAGTAGTAATGTTTCACCCACATAGTTTTTATCTTCTTTATTACATTATGAGAGCAGTATTATTCTTCATCACTTTATTATATATTGTCTCTTCTTGTTGCACAAAATACATTCACTGCTGTTTTTCTCCATATTTTGATTGACATCAATTACCCACCCAATACTTCTATAAACCAAGGCCATATCTTCCCATGTCATAATATTCTAATAATTACTCTCATAATCCAAATTAATCTTAGTTTCCTATTTATCCCTACATAAGCATTCTCTTATTTTCTTTCATAGATCATGTAGCACATGATTTTTATTTATTCGTGCTACTATTATGTTTTATCATTTAACATTATTATTATTTTAAGCTTCTTATTCTTACATTTGTTTTACTAATCTAATTTATACATTTTTTTTTTTTATAAAAGAATAACATGTATTTGAAATGTACAATATTTTTTTATTTATATTTTAATTAAGTTACAGAAAAATGTTTTTAACTTTAAAAAAAAAGTTTATTGGGAAAATTGATTCAGAATAAATAATATGTGCCTTTTTTTCCCCATCATTCTTAACTATAAATTGTTATATCAGTACAAGTTCCAGATGTATTATAAAGTGATGATTCTGTTATCTTATTTTTCTGATTTGTTAAGTAATAGTTATTATAACTTACATGGTTAAGAAAATAGGGTCATGTGATTTATGACTTATTTTGACTATTTATAGTCTCTGCCTTAAGTCTTAGGTGATGTTATATTGCTAAGACTACTAATATATAGTATGGCTGAAGATCTATCAGCCCCCTATAGCTATTTGAGTTGGATAGCTGGGTTTGAAGACATGTAGGTGTCTGAAAATTTCAGATTTTCCACTCAATAAATAACTTTTAGATAAGTGCTTGGCTTTGGGTTGGTATTTTTAGATCTAGTGTCTGAACCTACCCTGGCACCTCTCTGAGGAGTGCCAAAGCACGAAACCATGATCAGGGGTTGGGGAGGGGGGTATTTCTGACAGAGATATTTTAAATGCTGGCTGTGGCTAAGCATTTATCACAAAGCTTGTTGAGAAATTGGCAATCCTCATTATTTATAACTTACAAGCTTAAGAGAATAGGGTCATGTGATCTATGACTTATTTTGACTATTTATAGTTATTGAATTGTTTATATTTCAATATATATATATATAATTTACATTAAATCTGTTTATCCTCTTATTATGGATCATATTATATATTTGAAAATATGCAAATATTTTGTTTTTACTATTTATTTACATTTGTAAACAGCATAAATATGTAATTATTTTTTATGCTATGTTTATTTCAGCAAATTTATTTCAAAATATAAAAATTCCTCCCTAACATTCCATTTCACTTTATTAATTGCCAATTTTAGTATCAGCCCAGTACTGAATTTTATCAAAATTAACTTCTAATAATACATTGGCTGTTAACAGTAAAGATGTTAATCTGAATTTGGGTTGCAATATGAATTCATTTACTTTTTTAAAATTATTTGTTCCTTATATATATGAAATCAAATTAAAAGCCAATCAACTACATAAATACAAAATTGATTTATTTTCAAAAGATTTTTAGAAACTTAAGTCTTTCTCAAATTAATTATATTTATTATTAAATAGTATTAACTTTATTTGGTAAATTTTGTTTGTTATTAATAGTGAATAAAATACGAGATATTTTTTTTTGTGTGAAGAAAATATCTTATTTGAATCTTCATTGTAAAATGTAGTTAAAATATAATAGATTTTGGTAAAACTTCAATTCTTCATTCTTCATTTTTATACCTAATTTTATTATAATGTAGACAAGTTTTAATTTACTTTTTAGTTAAACATACCTATATCATAGATAACTTTATGATTAAACATTTACAATGAAATGACTGCCAAAGAGCTGTGTAAACTTGTCTACTGTACAATTAGGAATAAAAATTAAAAGTACTGGTGACTGCTATTTTTTATCACTTTAATCTGAAATTTTTTTAAATATATTATTATAAAATAAAATAATAGAAATTAGGGGATAGAAACCTATTTAAAAATATTTTTAAGCTGCCTTTTTTTTTTTATATAATTAGCATGTTTAATCTCTTGAAAACAGATGAAGATATATTAATTATTTTCTTTTTATTAAACTGATTTGAATTTAGGGTCACAGACAAAAATAATAAATCTTATTTGGATTGCATCTCAAAAAGTAGCATTAGCAGAAATATTGAAATGCATTGCCATCTATATCAATTGTGGCAGTCTTTTTTTGTATTGCTGAGATTTACATCCCTGTCATTTAAAAAGCTTGCTAATTTACATTGTTCTTTTATTATTTTTACTATATATGTATTGTATCCAGAAAATCTCAACTTTTGTATTCTAATCTGTGATTATTTTTGATTACATCGCATTGTGTGTTGTCAGCTTTTCTTTTCAATAGCATATTTACCATTCATATGGTGTTGTATATGAGCGTATTTAAGATGAAAATGAACCTAATAATATATTGCAAGAGATGATCATATAGTACAGGATACAAAAAACTAAAAGCCTCATTGACATATGCATCACATTTTTTAATAGGCTGGGAATTATTTACTTAAATAGATTTATATTGGTTGGATTCATGCAAGTTAGGCAGTACTTGTGCTTTTTTATTATTATTATTATTATTATTATTATTATTATTATTATTATTATTATTATTATTATTATTATTATTATTATTATTATTCTTCTTCTTATTATTATTCTTATTATTATTCTTCTTCTTTCTTATTCTTCTTCTTATTCTTATTCTTTTTATTCTTCTTCTTTTTCTTCTTCTTATTCTTCTTCTTCTTATTCTTCTTCTTATTCTTCTTCTTATTCTTCTTATTCTTATTCTTCTTCTTATTATTATTCTTCTTCTTCTTCTTATTCTTATTATTATTATTCTTCTTATTCTTATTCTTCTTTTTATTCTTCTTCTTCTTATTATTCTTCTTCTTCTTCTTCTTCTTATTATTATTATTATTCTTCTTATTATTATTCTTATTCTTATTCTTCTTCTTATTCTTCTTCTTATTATTATTATTATTATTATTTTTCTTCTTCTTCTTATTATTATTATAGATTATCAGAAAAATTTAGGCTCTTGATTTTCTATTTTTTATTCTCATAACTTTTTCATAATTTTATTTTTCTTGCCTTTCTGCATAACAGAAGATTATTATTATTTTATTCTCTAAATTGTTTTTTCCAGTTTATTTGCATATGCTCTCTGCCTCATTATCATTATGATTAGTATTATAAATTTTTGGATTAACATTTTGACTGATCATCATTTTTTTCTAAGACTATAGGTATTCCATCTAATGTTAGCTTCTAACTTCTATGTTTGGGTCTTTTTTTATATTTACAGTTCCAAACTTACTGATTATTAAATATTACAGGTATTAACATATAAACACATACATATAAATGGATCTTTATACATTCATACATTTCATAAATTTAAACATTATAAGCATAAAGCTAAACTAGTCAATAAATAATTAAAATTACCTAATACAAAACTCAACCAGACTAGCCAAGAAAAAACTAAATTAAAACACAATTAAAGGTTTCACTGCTACAAGCAGATTTCTCAAGTGTATATTAAAACATTACCCACAAATCCATTTCCCATCCACCCTTAATATTAAAAGAAACATTACATAGTCACCATTTTTTATGCTGGCTCATAACTTATTAAAACAGGTAAAACTCCATACCGAAGTGCAAGCCAGAGTAGTCAATGGATGCCAGAAGGTTTGTGCATAAAATCCCTATCTAGTACCTACTCATCCAATATCCCAAGCTAGTTTCTGGCTTGTGGCCTTTGTCGGTGAGGAGCCTTGGATCGAGAACACTGCACCTAGATCTTAGGAACTAATGCAACCCTCCAGGAGCTACCTTTTATCTCTACTTAATTACAAAACTATGAGAATAAAATTGAAAACACAATATTTTCAATCTAAGCTCATTAACTTACATAGTCATATAGATCTGTACTCAGTTCACTACCCATACATTTTGGTGTTTTTGGTTCTTTAATAACCATGGTCACCACTATTCTCCTAGGCAGGATTGGTATCAACTCACCAACCATCACATGATCACCATTTCTTATGCTTGCTCATAACTGTTATTAAAACAGCGAAACTCTTCATACAGTAGTGCCACTCAGTTATGAGGAAGCATAAGAAATAGTTATCGTGTGATGGTTGGTCTTTTGATACCAATCCTGCTTAATAGATAGTGGTGGCTATGTTATTAATGAACCAGACCCCAAAATGTATGGATGCAGAACTGAGTTCAGACCTATATGACTATATAAGCTAATGAGCTTAGATTGAAAATATTATTCTTTTCAAAATTTTTTTCTCATAGTTTTATAGTTAAATATGGATAAAAGGTGGCTGCTGGAAGGTTGCATTAGATCCTAAGATCTAGGTGCAGTGCTTTCTAGATCCAAGGCTCCTCACTGACAAAGGCCACAAGCCAGAAATTAGTCTGGGAATTTTAGATGAGTAGGCACTAGATAGAGATTTTATGCACAAGCACTAGATAGAGATTTTATGCACAAGCCTTCTGGCATCCATTGATTACTCTGGCTTGCACTGAGTGGCAATGCTGTATGGAGAGTTTTGCCTGTTTTAATATTAAAAGAACTCTTAAATAAGTTAATTACTTCAAAATAATAGATTTTCAATAATAAAGATTCTTTAATTCTTTTTATTTCATTTCTCTTAAAGAAGACAACATTAGCTTCATCAAAATTAATAGTGTGGCCCAGGGGTCCCAAACCTTTTTGCTCTTAAGAGCACATTCTATAATACTGGCCTGGTAGAGGGCACCGTTTATTTTTTCATCCAGATGGCAGGCACCATTTATTTTTTCAATGTAAATTTATAGTTGGATATTGTTAATAATACACATAATGTACAAAAAAATATTTATTTCAAGAATAAAATTTTAAACAGCAAAACTCTCCATACAGTATTGCCACCTGTGCTAAACAGAGTAATCAATGGATGCCAGAAGGCTTGTGCATAAAATCCCTATCTAATGCCTACTCATCCAATATCCCCAGACTAGTTTCTGGCTTGTGGCCTTCGTCAGTGAGGAGCTTTGGATCTGAGAGCACTGCATCTAGATCTTAGGATCTAATGCAACCCTCTAGCAACCACCTTTTATCTCTACTTAACTACAAAACTATGAGAATGAAATTTGAAAACACAAAAAATATTTTCAATCTAAGCTCAATAGCTTATATAGTCATATGGGTCTGAACTCAGTTCAGCACCCATACATTTTGGTGTCTTTGGCTCTTTTACAACCATAGCCACCACTATCCTATTAGGCAGGATTGGTGTTAAACCATTAAGCATCACATGATCACATTTCCTATACTAGCACATTAATTGTTGATAAACAGAGCAAAACTCTCCATACAGTATTGCCACCTGTGCTAAACAGAGTAATCAATGGATGCCAGAAGGCTTGTGCATAAAATTCCTATCTATTGCTTACTCATCCAATATCCCCAGACTAGCCAGAAACTAGTCTGAGGATATTGGATGAGTAGGCATTAGATAGGGATTTTATGCACAAGCCTTCTGGCATCCATTGATTACTCTGTTTAGCACAGGTGGCAATACTGTATGGAGAGTTTTGCTCTGTTTATCAACAATTAATGTGCTAGTATAGGAAATGTGATCATGTGATGCTTAATGGTTTAATAAAATTTTAACATATTAACGTGTATATTTTTACGCTGTAAAAGTATAGTATGCCCTACAGCTTGATTACAATATAATACAATAATTTATAAGAAATTTTAAAAATTAAATTTATTTGTATCAGACAAATAATTTTTTATCATGTTCAGATAGCGGTAGGCACACGTAAAATGGTTTGCAGGCACCATATGGTGCCCCCAGGCATAGGGTTGAGGACCCCTGGTGTAGCCTATATCTTTTTCATGGACATATATTTTAATTCTGCTTTGTATGTTCATGAAAAAGATACAGGCCACCCTATTAATTTTGATGAAGCTAAGGTTGTCTTTTTTGAGAGAAATGAAATAAAAAGAATTTTATTATTGAAAATCTATTATTATGTCCATGAAAAAGATACAGGCCACACTATTAATTTTGATGAAGCTAAGGTTGTCTTTGAGAGAAATGAAATAAAAAGAAGAATTAAAGAATCTTTATTATTGAAAATCTATTATTCTGAAGCAATTAACTTATTCACAGTTCTTTTAATATTAAGGATGGATGGGAAGTAAATGGATTTGTGGGTAATATTTAATATATATATATATATATGGTGGTGTTTTTGTAGTTCTTTACTTGATAAGTCTGCTTATAGCAGTGAAACCTTTGGAATTGTTTTAATTTAGTTCTTTCTTGGCTAGTCTGGTTGAGTTTTGGATTTGGGGTAATTTTAATTATTTCATAAATTTATAGTTGCGGATTTTTATATTATGAAATACAACAATGGAAAAATCAATAAAATCATAATTTCAAAAATTGAATTTAGGGTAGAGGTCATTATTTTGGAATTTCAGTTACCTTAAAATCTTCTGAACTATCATTCTTATTAAACAATTTGTATAGATTATACACTTCACACCATCGAAGAGTTTCCAAGAGATCTTAGATTTTTTATAAGGCAGTCAACTTAGAAATCAATTTCGATAATCATTGGTAATATCAAGCCATTATGCATATATCTAACAGATAATAATCCTAAAATTATCTATTTTAATCATATCACTGACAGTATGCTATAAAAAAGCACCATTGCAAATATGTTACCGTCTTCATACTATTCAGCGATCAGTCTTATGCTTTTGAATGCCAAGTATATTGTTTGCTTTTGTATTTTTTGTAATCACCAATGATATAATACATTATGTTGTATATTTATGTATGTGTGTTTTTGCTATAAATACAATTATCTGAATATGGAGTTAATGATTCAAATACTTAGTTGTTATGATGTACATAATCCTTTCAAAATTTTAGAAGATTCTTCGAAAAGTTGCTGTACCAGAATTACTTGGTTTTATGAAGAATCTCTACATGGGAGTTAGACCAGTTAAAACAGACTACAATGAAATAATAATTTAACAAGGCCAAGAAATTAGACTGGACTGCATATTATCACTACATATTCAATTCGTATACTGAATAAGTGATATGGAAAGGCAAATTGGAAGAAGATAAATTTGGACAGGATTGGAATCAACATTAATTACTTTAGATAAAATGGTGAGAGGTAAGGCCTGAAGACAAATTATTTCACTAAAGAATAGAGTGGAAAGAGAATTATGTTAAAAAACAAAAAAAATGTAATGTCGAGAACCCAACAATAAAAATGTATAGCAATCAGATTTTTCATAGACTTTTAAAATGCTCATAGTTGTTTAAATGATTATTATTTTTAACCATCTTTTAAAAATTAAGATCAGAATTGCTTAAAAATTATTATTTTTGGCTTGTATGGATATGAAAGTTAAATACTAAAGAACAAGATAGTATTATACAAACTGCAATGTTAGTATTATAAAGAACAAGATAGTAAATGTTTTGATAGTCAAGAGAATATTAATCAGAATAGACTTGAACTTTGAGTTGGAGCACCAACTATCAGGGTAAAATTGTCTAACTTTCATTATGATGAAATGGTCTTATTCTTTATATTGCTGAAGAGTCTGGGGTAAATTAAATAAATGATAGACATATTCTGAAGAAATTTCAGTGATAAGATCTTTAGACGTTAAACTTGATTTGACAATATACAATATTAATAATGCTTGGCTAAGGATGGTAGCAGTATTTATATAGTGACTGTAGGGCAAAAGTCTTTCCAACAGGCCTCATAAAGGAATAGTCATTTGGCTATGGTCCAATTACTAAAAGAAAAACCTTAAGCTTCATTAGAAACAAAAAAAAATTCAAGTTTTACCTAGATTTGAATCCTGGTCTTATGCATGAAAAATGAATCATTGTACCATAAGTACCCTCATCAAATACTCATAGCATTAGTGTCTATTTTTTAAATGTGTATAAGGTATTGATTGATTTTTAACCATCCCAAATTTAAATGTCTAATATTTTGATCTCTGTTTTATATAATAATAAACAAATGTGTTGTGAGTGGGCAGGTCAGGAAAAGAAAAAATACTTTTTCACTATTGTTATTTAAGAAATGCAACTTTTTATTTAGTATTAAATTGATGTTGGTGTCATATTTATTTAGTATTAAATTGATGTTGGTGCATTATATGATGATAATAATAATACCATTTATTTTTATTTGGAATGTACTTGCTGCAGATTTTCAAGTTAATATTTAGCCTAATTATAATAAATCAATAAACAGATGTTAAAGAAAGACTGGAATTTCTCTTTCAGGAACAGATAGTTGTTTTAGAACTGCAATTTCAAATTTATCATTTAAGTATTCCTTTGTCATATTTTTACTACATGGTGTACTTTTGAAGCAGAACATATTTTAAAATTTTAACATTACTTACTAGATCATTAAGCACATAAATGTCTTTAGTTTCCATTTATAAATATGCAATAGGAAGATGCTTATGCTTATTTAATTAAATAAAATTATTTATATTTAAACCAAGAAAAACTATATTAAAAGCCACAATATGTTTTAAATTTACCATCAGTAATTTAAAGTTACAGAATTTTCTTTCTATCCCTGGGTCAAAAGTCTATGTTATATTATATATATGGGAAAGCTATAACTAATAATAAGCCATTAAACATCACATAATCTCCATTCTCTATGCCTACATAAGCTGTTATAAAAGAGACAAAACCATCCATACATTAGTGCCACCAATGCAAGCCACAGTGATCAATGGATGCAAGGTTTGTGCTTAAAATTCCTATCTAGTGCCCATTCACCCAATATCCCCAGACTACTTTCTGACTTGGGCCTTCATCGATGAGAAGCCTTGGATCTGAGAGCACTTTACCTAGATCTCAGGATCTGATACAACCCTCTTCACTGATGAAGGCTGCTAGCTAGAAACTAGTCATTGTGATGTTGGATGATTAGGCACTAGATAGGGATTTTATGTACAAACCTTGCATCCATTGATTACTCTGGGTAGTACTACTGTGGAGAGTTTTGCCTCTGTTATAATAGTTTGTGTAAGAATAGGGAATGGTAATCGCGTGATGTTTAGTGGTTTAATATTAATTCTGCCAAATGGAATGATATTGACTATCGTTAAGGCACCAAAATGTATAGATGCTGAACTGGGTTTAGATTTATATGACTACTCAAGCAAATGAACTTGGATTGAAAATATTGTTAGATCATTTTGAACTCATACCTTTAGAGTTTACTAAATAGGTAAATATGGCTGCTGGAGCATTGCGTTAGATCCTAAGATCTACATGCAGTGCTCTCAGATCCAAGGTTCCTTATGAAAGCCATAAGATAGAAACTAGTCTGGCGATATTGCATGATTAAGCATAAGATAGGGGTTTTATGCACAAACCTTTTTGCATCCATTGATTATTTTGGCCTACATTGGGTGGCACTACTATATGGAGTTTTGCCTCTATTAAGGTATAACTGGTAATAGAATATGATAGTGAGCTACAGTTAGACAGATGTATTGAAGTGTTTCAGAAATAAATATTTGCTGCTGCAAGAAGCTAAATGTCAGCATTTAAAAAAAATATTGGGACCATTCCATATATATATATACTTATATTTTTTTTTTGGATTGCTTTTGATTTAAATCATCTTAAATCTCACTTTCAACTCTTTTTTTTATTATCTTATTTTCTGTGGTTATAAAGGTCTTGCATATTTGGGAGAGATTACTAATACTGTGAAAGCTTACTGGATTTACAATAAGTCAATAGACTTTTTTAGCCATCAGAACATGTTCGGATTATTTAGTCTTGCTTTGTTAGCCGGGAGGTATCGCAGTCGCCATGCAAGCAAGTAGTTGGTTGCCATGCAAGCAAGTAGTTGGTTGCAGACGGTTGTGGGTTCGCGTCCCGGCCGATGCTATGACACATGGAAAAATTGAAGAATAAGTGATCTAACAGTTTCTCACTATTTAACTGATGGCACTACTTTTTTTAACCTCTCTATATAAGATTAGAAAGTTGCATACACAATAAAGAAGACCAGTGTAACATTGCATGTTGTTTTTATTTTTTGCTATTGTAAGCAAAGTAAAAAAAAAAAATTTCTAAACCAGGCAATAAGAAAAACTTACTTCAGCAATCATTATGGATAATCCTACACATTTCCTTTTTTTAATCGCGAATAAGTGCAATCTTCCAATTATATATATATATGTGCAAACCAAATATTGTTTTTAAATTCTAAAATTGCAGTCTTTAAAAGTCAGAAATAACTTAATTTTTTTAAAATTCATTTAATGTAATTTTTTGGTTATATTACAGTATTTTATTATATGCTTAATATATAAAATTAAAAGCATATAAAGCACTTGAAAAAGAAGCTATACAGAGTGCAAAAAATATTAAAGGCTAAGCGCTTTCGAGGCCGTTTGCCTCATATTCATAGCGATAATGTGAAATGCAGAACAGAGAAATTATTCAAAAATTTCTACAAACTATATTTTACCTTCTTATCCTACCATTTAAAACAGGAATGGGAAACCTTTTTCTGCCAAGGGCCAGTTGGATAATTATAGCATTCATAGTCCATATAAAATTATTGACTTAAAAATTAGCCTGTTATATTTGATCAAAAGTTTAATTTATTTACTTTTAAACATTAAGAGTGAGCAACTTTTTCAACTGCCAGGCCAATTTCAATTTTCCCTTTTTAAATGAAGGCTATAATTTTTTGTGAATTAAAAATAAAGCAACATCATTATTATTAATGACTGTCCCCTATTCAATGACAACTTTTCTGATCCATTTTGTATCTATATCTTCTTGACATATTTATATTTTCAATTTTTTTTTATATATATTCTGGATAGATTAATTCAACAACAGCTAGGTTATAGTTTTTTTTTATAAACTCCTTTCAGAAATTTGGTTTCAACTTTTCTACTTTGCTTTTTGAAATAACTTGTTTTCATGGAATTTTCTGACTATTTTGTACTTTGTATAAAACATCTCAGCTATTTGATTAAACTTCTTTTCAAGTTTTCTATTTCAGCTATTTGATGAAACTCCTTTTCAAGTTTTCTATTTTAATATTTCTTTCACAATAATTTTGTTGTAATAAGAATGTTTTGATAAATAGGGCTTCTTAATAATGTGTTCTCTATTAATTGAAATACTTTCTAGACATATCAGGCACATGGATTTACTTTCTATAAAAAATATGCACTGGTCCATTTCTTTTGAAATGCATGGTTTTCTGTGCCAATTTTTTTTCTTAGTCAGTGTAGTCATCATAATAAGAAAAAATTAAACACAAAATAATAAAATAAATTTGTGTTTTATTTTTGCTAATTATATGTTCGTCTGTAAAAATCACTATAAAACAAACAAAATACTCTCAGTGTCATAGGTTAAATCATAATCAGATAGACTACACAATATTGATAATTTATTGGAATATTGCACCTCTGATATAATGAATTAGAGAACAATTATAAAAGGTTGGAGAAAGAAAAAGTTGTAATTGAGAAAATAAATATTAAAACTTTTTGGGGACTGGATTGAGAGCCATGGAATTGACTTATGGGCCAAAGATTTTTCATCCTTGATATAAAAGGAAAAGATGAGGTCTGAGAGAGGGGGAGATGATGATCTTTCATTTTCTTGCAGTAAAGTAACTGGAATAATAATTTAAATATATATATATAAAAGAAATAGATCTCTATATTAATTTTACTTTTTTGCCCTACCTTTTTTTAAAAAGGAGAATGAAATCTTCATTTATTAGCAGAGTTGTTTTTTTTTTTTATATATATAAAAAGATATTGGTTTTATTAATTCTAGAAGTATTATTTATAGGGCATCCATTATTTTTAAATACTATTACAAATATATTTTAAATATGTTGAACTATTTCAAAAGAGTGGGATTGGGAGTATGAATAAATCTTTTTTTTTAAAAAAAAAAGATTTATCATGTTTTATAGAATTTAAAATGTTATGTTTGAAGTATGGGTTTATATGACAAAAACGGATGGACAAATTTGTGATGTTGTTGTGAAGAAAAAATTGAAGAAATCTATTGGATAGATAGGATTAAATATGTACAATTACTAGAAGTGAATACTTTCTGAAAAAAAGATAACGTTGAGTTGTTTTTTTTTTTTAAAGTTATTGTTGTGTTTGGTCTAAATTGCTGGTTTCAGGTTCAAACCAACAGTGATATCAATAAAAATATGAACACTCAATAAATATAGTTGTACATAGATAAACATAGTTAATACTGTACTGGTCATGCCAGACTCACTTCCAACTGTATATATTAGCTTGCCTCGTGAATGCTAATCAAGATTCTTCCAGCTGTACTGGACAGCTTGCCTCGAGTCGGCCGTAGTCATAACAGCTTCCAGTCCTATTGTGGACTTGCCTCACTGCATAGATGAATTAGTAATGACTAAAGTAGAAACACTGCAGTTGAAAGTGGTTTCAATTGAGAGCATATTCAGGTTAGACAGATGTTCTCTCTCTCTCTCTCCCCCTTGCCTCCAAAAAGGCTGACTATTTATTGCCAGATCCCCTACCCTACCTTACTGGCAGCAATCAGATTCAGAGGCCAGTACTAATCGATGGTAGGTATATCCACATGTTTACACATCCGTTGTCCATATATTTACACATTGATTAGCAGTAATGAGTGCTCAATCTGATCAGATAAGGAAGGAATCTGGACTAGTCCACTTCTGAAGGCACTGATTTACCCAATCATTTTTTATAGACATTTTCTTCTATTTGTTAATAATTCAGAAACGGAAAAATCTACATTTGTATGTAAATAATAACAATGTTGATGATAATGTTACATATTGAGGACCGGAGTGCTAATATAAATTTGTTTATTGTTTTCCCCATTATTTTCTCTTCCATCACTCATTCGCCTTTTTTTAAAAAAAAGCGCAATCAGATTAATTCCGATCTTTTATTTAACATGTAATTATGCACAGATATTATAATTTATATTAAGAAGTTATGAAGTCTTTGTTGCTATGCAAAAATGTCTTCGTTACTAATGTTGATTACCCTCTCCCGTCTCTCTTAAAATACAGTGAAATCTTTATTAAAACAAGCTTTCGTTTCCTGAAATTCCATAATTCTTTTTCAGTAATAAAATTTGTATAATGTTTTTATTTATTTATTATGTCTTAGTTTATGATGGTGGTATTAATTTTTTTCATTCCACAAATAATTTCAATAGCGTTTACACATTACGTCGTTTATAATTAAATTAAATCTATTTTCACATAAATATTTTTATTAATTAGTTTTCTCTATCCATGTGCTCCAATTTTTTCCATCACAGATTCACAAACCAATTTTAAAAATCAACTTATTGATTTACAAATTTTTATTTGGAACTTGAATCATATTGCGTTAAACTGTTTGATAAAAACATTTAAATATTTGGTAAAATTAAAGAATTTTCAATATTAGTCCAATTAGCAGTTTGTATGATGCCCTTTGCACTTTTCATTTGCTAAGATACCATCTATTTTATAAGGAAGGGGTTTATCTTTAAGCAAACGTAGTATCGTAACCTTTTTTTTTTTTTTTTGTAAATTAGTTGAAATATTTTTTATCCCTCTCCCATTTTTTTCTTAGTGAAATAAGCAATTAGTGAGACATTTACTGGGAAACAACCTGGCAGTTAAATGGTAATTTCAGCTGACTATGGCCTTCATTAGAATCATAGATAACTTGCACCTGCTGTGCTATATATTCACTTGAGTGTTAGCATCTGGTTTTCCAATTACATAATGGTTAGAACTATTTTATATATATACTTCCATATTGATTTGAATGTAACTATTATTTATTTATTATGCTTATTTATTATACAGATGGTGTACAAAATTATTTACTAACATTTTCATCCCCTACAATATGTTGTATGTGTGTGTGTTTTTGCATATGTGTGTTATTTGTGAAGTTTATTAATGTTTAAGCACTCACATAGCAGGCAGACTTACTACTGGACTTGAACTAAGCAAACGAATACTATTGCAATTTGGATTGTTAAGTTTATTGCTGCAATGGTCTTGAACTAAAGATTACTGGATCTATATTTACTTGACTAATATAAAAAAAATAAACTGAATGAATCTTATGTTCTGCTTGCTATTTGATACTTTAACATCACATTATCTCTCCAACAATTAATCTTATAGTTTTGTTTTAATGCTGTTTGCACAATCATTTAAATGTTAGAAATTTGTAATTAGATTCAGTTTAAGAAATATTTTACCTATCTATATATAAATATCAGTGGAGAAGGAGGCGCAGTGAGTGAAAATTAAACCATTGAAAACTTTTATTAAATGAGTGTATCATTATTTCTGGTGAAAGCTGATAAATTGACTTTTGAATATATACTATATGTATTTTAGTATTATTTACTTGATAATAAAAAAAAAATACTTTTGATTAGAGACACAAATAAGACAAAGCTTTTAAATTGATCTCTTATTATGGAGACAATAAAAATGCTCAAAGGTGCAAGTTTTATCGTTAAGAATTAATGAAAAAAAATCATGTTTGTCTTATAAATCATAAGTCAGAATATTTTCTTCATACAAGATGATTTATTAAAATCCATGGTTCTTGCATATTAAGATAGTTTAACTTTCTTGACAATCTATGCTTTTATATAACACATTAACATGAAAATTATTTCATATGTCAGTGTCCTGAACTGATTTACCATCCACAACTTGAAATGAAACAAAATCTGGTATCCATAGATCTCTCAGCATGAAAAATAATCTGATAATCTTATCTTGGTCACTGAAACATTAATCATCTGGGAATTTAATAGTTGTTGAAATGGATTTGCACACTTTGGCCTAATAATATCTTCGTAAACCCTCATCATTCATGTCGAACACAAAGAGAGGCATTTTTTTTTATAGAAGATTGATACTTTTTGAAATATTAGAGTGTTATCCCTCCTGGAGATATAATAATAACCTATTACAGTCAGCAATCCAGGAATAAGTTGGAGTGAAAATTATGCCCCATTCATATATATAATAATCGCACAGATTCTGACATTGAATTGAAGGCAGGCAGTACAAAACATATTAGCTAAAAACAAACTTAGGCATTAGCCTGAACTGGATCATTTATAATCTGGTTTTCACATTAATCATGCTAATACTTAAAATAGTCTACACTTTCTCATAGTAATGCTTTCTCTAAATGATGTCACCAAGTCATTGATATGCAAGGCATAAAAAAATATTACTTGGTGCGATGATACAGAGGCAGACTCCATAGGTCTCAATCTAGCAGCATTCCTTTCAATGCTCAAACTTCTTATGAACCCCTGAACAATTAAACCATTTAGTTAATTTTTATATTTTTGGATATGCAATCACTTCATGCCATAGCACCTATGGAAACCTTAAGAAAATCATTTGCTGTTTATGGCATTCTCAAGACTGATATGTTAGACAGTGAGATAACATTCGTATTATCCATATTCGATATTGAACATATTTTTACACTACCTTTCTAATTATAGAATAAAGAGCAAGTCAAAAGTATGGTATAAGATGTAAAGAAGGCATTTAATAAATAGAATACCTGTTTAAGTAGAATACTATTACTCCTGCACACAACTTCCATCTGCAGGATGGTTAAAACGGTTGAAGTGCTCATGAACCAGAATAATATGAAAGGATGGTGCAAGAAGCAAAAGAAGATATTTAGCAAGTAAGAATGCCTTCTTAACTAGAATACTATTAGTCCTGCATGTAACTTTCATTTCTGAGATGGGTGAAACCCAATTAAAGTATTCATTAACTACTTTTTTGGAGGAAACAACATCTTATTTTGGATCCAAATCAAGAAAAAAAATTATCAATGTCTGAAATTAGTCTTTTAACAAAATTTAGATAGGCACTAAAGTCATTTGTTGTGTATACATTGTTGGCATTAAATGGATTTCTACCATCATCGCAAAAAAAAACAAAATCAAGAGTCTCTTATCATAAAAACTAAATAAGATTTTTTACTACCATCACAGAAACCAAACAATATGATTTCTGAAGTGAGGAATCAGGACATTTACAGAGAAAATAATCTTAGAAGATAACCTAAGAATCAGAAATAGACAGTAATATATTGATGTCCATGTTATAACTTGAGTAGACTCATCAAGAAGGAAGGAATAGTAAAAGTTATGTAAATACAAACTATTATTAGCATAAACACAGAATTTGAATAAAAATATAGAATTTTGTATAACTAATTATCATTGACTATAACTTTTTATTGTAGTTTTTATGTATGTTTTATATATTGAAATTAGTTTAGTAATCATTATTTCTAAGAAGGATAATCATTACCAGCAGGTATTGCCTTTGTAACTTGAATTTTTGACTGTTCTAAAATCATATAAATTCAGTTACACTATGATAACTTGTTCCAAAATAAATTTATGATCACACTTTTATCCTGGATAATGAGCTCATTTGATTTCCCAAATGCTCTGTAAGCCAAAATTTTACATAAAATACAGTATTAGCAATTATATAAATTCCTATGAGAAAAAAATTAAATTGTTACCTTAAATGAAAAATATATAAAAGCATTTCAATAGCTAGAATTTTAAAATATATGTAAATAATCTTTTCATTGATGGTCATCCATTTTGCTTCTTCCATAGCCAGAAAATATTTCCTGAATTACAATTTAAGCATGTAGTAAAAAAAAAAAAAAATAAAATAACTAACCACTATGTATGCACATTTAAAAATTATTATGATTGATATTTTAAAATTTATTAGTGCACTTTATATTTATTTATGTTCTATTATCAAAGTTTTTTATTTTTGTAATATCTAACCAATAAAACTTAAGATTTTTTTTTTTTTTTTGCAGCATTGTTAATTTTTTTTTTTTAAAAGCAACAGTTTGCAAATTTATCTTACAATAATTGCATTAGAATTAATTAAAAAATTAGATAAAAAAATTTAATATACAAGGGTGTAACTTTAATTAAGTGTTATAAATTTAATCTCATTCAAGTACAGTCCATTTCATACAATACATCAATCTAAATGTATTTTTCACTTTTCAAAGTAGTTCAGAAACACAAAGTAAAACCTTGTAACACTTGCATCATTTTTTTTATTCACCATAGGGGGGAAAAAATAAAGGCATTTTTTCATTTAAGAGAATAAAAAGAAGTCACATGATTAGAGATGGAGCAAATATGAGTGAAAGATACGCTGGGTGATGTTGAATTTAATAGAAAATGGTTTCACACTCAAGGTTGCACACAGAGGAATTGTCATGGGAAAGCTTGCACTCCAACTTGTAGATAAAATATTTAATTATTAAGAACTAATCAGTTATAAATTTCATAATTGTTTTTAAGCTTGCATTTAAATGATCAGTAGATGGAGCTTATCAATAGCTCTAAGCAATCTTTATTTTTATAAGTGCCGAAAGAGAAAGAATTCAAAATCTCTATCGTTAAGACTTTACCTTCAGACCAATTGGTCTGGAGGTAGGATCTTAACAATAGAGATTTTGAGTTCTTTCTCTTTCGGCACTTATAAAAATAAAGATTGTTTAGAGCTATTGGTAAGCTCCATCTAGTGAAGAACTAATTTTGAGAGAAAAATGCCATTTGTCTCAACAAAAAAAAAAAAAAACTTCACTCACCACACTTTTTGGGGACACAGTAAATTTGATAGTTGTATTAAATCATTTGAAAATGTGTTCCCCCCGAACAGTTTTCTTGTAATCTGTTTCAAGCTCCCTGACATTTTTCTAAAAGAAAACTGAATTTCCATTATTCCAACTTTTCGCCATTACAAAAAATATACAAATACATGAAACACACTTTACAAAAAAAAGTGCTGCGTGGTACCACGATTTCACACGATAGTATAATTTGGCAGATTGTTGCAAAAGGTTTTCTACAAGATGTATTTAACATCAGAAGCATGTATAACAACAGTCACAAGAAAACATTTCCGGTTATTCTTGATCTCCTTTATATAATATATGTAAAAAATGTTTTTTACTTTGTTTATGATAAAGCGCCATGGTCTTGAATATTTCACAAACAAATTATGAGATTGCTGATATAAAATTGAGGAAATAAATATTTTTAACATATGACTAATTTTTGATCATATAACATCGATTTATACATAAAATCTTTTTTTCTTAAAATAACTTGCAATTTGACGACTGTATTGTACATTTACGATGATCATATTTTTTGTCCCAGGCAAAATAGCTTTCTATTAACAGTAACAAACTCTCTAGACAGTAGTACCAAACACTGCAAGTCTTAGTAATCAATAAATTTAGAAACGTTTGTACATAAAATCCCATCTAGTGCCTACTCATCCAATATTCCCACACTAGTTTCTAGGCTCAAGGCTTTCATCTGTGAGGAATTTTGGACCTGAGAGCGCTATACCTAGATCTAAAGATTTAATACACCCCTTCAGCAACCACCTTTTACCTCTTTAGTTAATCATAAAGATAGGAACTCAAGATGAAAACATTGTTTTGAATTCAATTCAAGCTCATTCACATGTATAGTCATATAGATCTGAACCCAGTTCAACATCTATACATTTTGGTGTCCTTGGTTTATAAAAAAAACTCATCACCATCCTTCCATAAGCAGAATGGTATAAAACTACTAAAACATCACATGAACACAATTTCCTATGTGTATACAAGCTACTATTAACAATAGCAACATTGGTGCCATTCGTGCAAGCCTTAATAATCAATGGATGCAAGAAGGTTTGTGCGTAAAATCCCCATCTAGTGCCTACTCATTCAATATTTCCAGACTAGTTATTTTGATATGTCATTAATGCTTACACTGATTGTCTTGCAAGGATACTGGATGAAAAATAGATAAAGTACATTGATCAAATTTTAATTCTATCATAATATTATATACTGTGTAATGAATAAAATCCATATTCTACTATACATCTTTTGCTTAAATATCACTATACTATGATATCATCAATCTTGTTTTAAAAAAATAGTTTGAAATTTTTATTTAAAAATTGCTATATTGATTAATTAATTATAAATCAGAATAATGAATAGAAGTTGATTATGATAACTAAGTCCTTGCATAATGTTTTGCTATTAACTATGATTTAAACACAACTTTGAATATATAAATAAAAATTCTACTTTCTTGGCTAATTCAACATCAACTAACCTGGTTGTATAAGTGTTGAATATATTTTAACGTAGGTGTTTGTTAATAAAAGGTATAAAACTTTAACTTTATTGCTTTTGTAGTATTGTAATGCAGAATGTTTATTTTTGAAATATCCTTAAAATTTTGAGTGTTTTTGCTACAACTGGGATAGATTAATATAAGAAAGAGAAAACCTTTGATCATGGAAGAGCCAGAGATTTGCTTCATATTCTTATGATATGAAATCCCAGATTTTATATTACACGCAATATCCAAAACTTTTTATGGTGTTAATTGGTTCCATATTGCAACAATATACAAAAAAATCCAGTTTTTCAAATTCTTTTTGTCATGGGTCACAAGTTGGATTAATTTTAAAATTAGAAATCTGAAATCAATAACCATCATTATTTTCTAAACTTTTTCTTGCCAAATACTTAAAGAAATAACATGAATTCTTTTTGCTTTTCATCACACTTCTTTTGATAGCAGATTACTGAAGTGATAAATATTGCATCAGCAGAAACTAGAATAGTCTATTTGCAAGAAGCAAGAAATCAATTATATAATGCAGTAGGATGTGATTTATTTTTGTTTTTAGTTTTAAATTCTTTTCATCTGTATTTAGAAATATTTTATTAGCTTAACTATAATTTATATAAAGTTAAGTATATTATCATATGAAAAAAATAAATTTTATTAATCAAAACGAAAAAAAAATTATTCAAGAAACTTATTTAGTCTGTGAAAACAGTGAACTTTACAGTATTACTTAATGGTTTTATATTTAACTATTATTATAAAAGCAAAAATTTAAAAAAAAAAAAAAAGGCATGGGAAAGCCATTAATATCCCAACTTGAACTTTTGCAGGCATGTTTTCAAATTAATGAAGAATGTGTTTGATTGTCCACCCCCCACCCCCAAATTTTAAATTTCTTTTTGACAAATCATTTATCAAAATTTTTAGTATATGATCTCAAAATTTTTAAATCTGGTCATGTTATATATCAGAAGAAACTATTAAAAGCTGAACAAACATATATTCAGATTGGTGGGGGAAAAATTATATGAATTTACATATCAAAATATTCATTTTTGGAGAATTCAAAAGTTTTTAGTTGAATATAGTATAGTAGTTTAAAATTTGTGTGTGTGTGTGGGATATTTTCATATTATATTATTTTTTTGCAAAGTTTAAAGAAATAATAAAGTGTTAATATCATTTGTCATGAAATGACTCATCATGTGTTAACAATAGCTCTTTCCAAGTCATTTTAATGAAAAGTGACTGGCTGCTGGTTAAATGTGTGTATACCAATGTACCTTTCATCAATGAAGACCAGCACCCATAAATTATTTGGTCAATTATGGTAGCATTGTTAGCTCGTGTTAATTAATTATTATATGCTTACATAAGTCACTCTAAAATTAGGTAATATTTAGATCAGTGCAGGTGTTCTAAATATGAAAATGGTTTGAAAATGTAGTTGAAGTTTTTGGAAATTTAAATGAAAAGCTACATAATTTTTTTTTATTTATTGAATATATGAATTCAATTAGTACACATTTTAAACGAACAAACAAAAAAATATTAATTATTATAAAAAACGTAGTTTTTTTTAAAAGTTGTTCTTAAAATGATAGATACTTAAGCCTTTTTTTCATTTATTAATTGTCTGATTTTATAATGCGACTGGTGGGGGGGGGGGGGATTAAGAAAAAATGATTTTACTTGTCAGGATTAGTTTACAGTGTATTGATGTATTTTTAAAGTAATTCATCTATTATTTTTAAAAAGTTAATTATACACAGTTAAAAATTATAAAATAAAAATAGTGGCATGGTTTTATTGCTTGTAAATTCACAAGAAAGAAATTTGAGTATCTGGAACACTGCATCAAACCACACAGAGCAGCAGTTACAATTATTAATTGCTAATGAGATTGAATTAGCTTAGATAAGTTTTTCATAACATTCATTTTTATGTGATTGCATTTATTAAAGTTACTTGAAATTATGGATTGATTTGTTCTTCAACTTTTTGGGGATACTGATATTGAATCTAGTATTACTGTAATAGGTATTTTAGAAACTTTAATGGAAAGTGATTTAAAAATTATTACCAGTATTATAATCAATGTTTATGCAAAAAAAAATATGTTAATTGTGCATGGAGATAAATGATATCCAAATTTTTTTTTTTTGGCCAAATGTTTTATTCTTCATTAACAATTAATTATTTAAAAATATATGATATATATCATCCAAACATCATAATTGGAAGCATATTTTAATTATATGCAAAGAAAGTCATGTAATGTTTTGTTGACACAAATCACATATTTCCAGTTGAATTGAACTCACTAAATACACAGATGCTGATATAATGTTAGATTTATGTAATATATAAGCAAATTGATTAGATTTAAATCTTATAATTTTTTATTATTATTAATTTCAAGGTATTAACTTGATAATATGAGTTAAAGATGATTGCAAGATATATAAATGCATTAATTTTAAATTCACAATTCTCTCTGAAAAAAGCCGAAGCTAGAAAGTTATGTAAATATATAGATATAATAATACTATTAATTATTATTTATTAATTCTCAAGTGTATAATAGATGGCTTTCGAATAATAGAGAAAACTTTGAAAAGTCTATGAAAAATGATATATTAAAATAAAACATCTTTTCACTCATTTAGCTTAATTTTAATTAGCATTTGATAAGAATATTTCTTTTTCTTCTCACCAGTCATAGCATATGGTATTGATAAATAAATCCTCTGATTAAATTTTAATTTGTTAATATTTTGTGAAGAAAAGATTTGTATTTTACCTATCTGATAAGTAGCCATTTTCTATTTACAGGAGAAAGTTGCTGTCAAATGAAAATTAAATGTAAACTGAATGAATCTCATAATATTTTGATTTAAGTATATACCTTTTTTTTTTTACCTCAAAGAATCAAAGGTGTTTGCTACTAATTTATAACTGAGTCATAAAAAATATATACTATTGAATTCAAAATCTCTTGACTTAAATTTTTTTTAATTCTAATATAAGGGGCAGTAATATTTAAAAATTCCTTTATTTACCCAATACAATACTATCTTTTTTTTTAAATGAACCAATTTAGTTAATAATTATGACTAAGCAAGTAATCTTCTACTGCTATAATTTCAATGTACACAAATATTAATCTGGATAAAGCTATAGTTTGACAGTTAATAAGTATTTAAAAGATAGACAAATAAAAAAAAATACTAGTTGTAATATTTAACTTATTTATTAATTCAATAAGTACAATATCTTTAATAAATTCTCTAATCAGGATTTGATAATTTTTCATTGTTAAAGTCTTTTACAGATTAATTCCAGTTTTGTAAATATTAATGTGGATTCCTAGAGCTATAGATATGATAATTATTAAATATTTGTAAGATAGATTAAAAAATACTTATTAATATTTTAGTATGATTAACAAAAAAAAACCCATACTTTTTATAGTAAATCAAAACTGATTTGGGAATCTGGCATCGCCATCTGATATTCATTGTGCATAGAAGTTATCAGTGGTTTACTAATTATGTCTTACTTTCAAAAGACTGGTACACTTTTAAATAAAAATAATAAAGAGGATTTGTTGTTAGATTTCTAAAAAATTAACCTGGAACGACTACTTACAGTAAACATATACTGCTATCAATTTTCAAGTGCCCTCATTTCATATTATTTTTTAAATTGAAAAGATATCCAGGTCAGTATCTTCCTAAATATATCTCTGCTTTACAAAAATCAAATTGGTTTGAATTTACCATATATATTTTAAATTTTATGCCATATTTTTGGAATTTGTAGTCAATGAGGGGGGGGGGGGTACATAAATGTTATATTTTTTTGGAAGTAATTCTGAAAATAATACAAATCAAATTTATTTTATTATAATATCTGATTGTAATTTTTCTAAAAAATGCTTTCACTTGATATGAATTCTATGAAAATTTTGTGTGCTAATGTTTTTGCTGATATGCTATGTTCTAGAAAATCTGAGACTGATTGCAGATTATAACTTAAACAAGACATTCATCAATAGCAATTTTCTTCCAACATATTAAATACGTCAATTGTCATATTTCATATAAAAGTTTTAAACAGTTGAAGAAAATTCAACGTTTGGATTTTTTAAAAGCATTCATAAAATTATTACAAATTAGAAAAGATTCCTAATGTATTTTAGGAGCATTAGGAAGGTCTGATAATGCAGATGACAAAGTAATTATTTTAATTTTTTTTTAAATGTGAATTTGGAACCATAAGGAATAGTAACATCTTTACTTCACATAACATTAACATTACAAAATATTATGTAGCCATTGAGTGTTAAATGATTTCATTTTTGTATGTTTTAATTTATATTTAATTGGAGGCTCGTTTTTATTTATGTAAATGTCTTGATAAATGCAATTGTTTTAGAATTGGGACTTTAATCTACACACTAACGGTGAATGGTAATTGGAACTTTGCTGATACATTAAATATACTGCCCCTTCCCCTTTACCAAAACTAAAAGTTATTTTGATAAAATGTTATTTTATTGACACTCATATTTTATTTATGTTCATTATAACACACACACACACCCTCCAAGAAAACTGCTCCCCTTTAAGTATAAAAAAATAGCCCTGATAACTTTGAAATTTCCCATTTCCTTTATCAGCAAATAAACTTAAAGCCTTCCTTGTTCTAGATAATGATTTAGAAGAATTTTATTATTGGTTTGATCTTATTCTATCCCATTAAATTTTTTCCCATTTCTCTAATAAGAGTATTTATTGTGCTTTTTATTTGATTGGAATAGGATTTTTAAAAAATTTTATGAATTTTTCTTTATCATTCACAATGGCTAACTATTTGTTCAACCAATTATTTACAACAAACAAAATGTCTCTGCTTCAAAATGTTCTTTTGCACTGCTGGAAATGTATCATAGTTAATAAAACATTATATAGTTATCTATGTATGAAATTTACCATTGTTAATAAAAAAAAATTAATATAAAACAAAATTTGTAAATAAAACATTAAATTAATAGAAATTGGAAATGATGTATGTGTTGAATTAGAATTAAAATATAATTGACATTGGGGAAATAAAAGAAAAAAAATTATTTAAAAATTTATATTGATAAATTTAGATTTATCATTGTTAATAATAGAATAAGTTACTATAGGCATAACAGCGTAATTTTTTTAAAAAGTTTTTATTAACAAAGGAAATTATGACCTCGATATTGGATTAAAGATTTGCTGCCCATATTTGCAACAGCAGAATGCCATACTTTCTTCAGTGGGGTGGAGGTATTTGTGATTGCAGCATGTGATATTAGAACTACAACATTCTGCCATTGCAAATATGGACAGCAGGTCTGAATAAGTACCAAAATATTATATGATGAAGTTGTTGTATAAATTTATCTGTTTGACTATTAAATTTTTACATGATTTGAGTTCAAATCAGTGTATGCCAGATTAGTTTCTATCTTCAAAATTTTTGTATTAGTACAAAAGGATCATAGAAAGTTTATCAAAAAGTTAGTTGAATTATTAGATGTAAATATATAAGTTTTGGAAGTCGAAGATATAGGATTTTTTAATTAAAATTTTTGATTTCTGTAATGTTTATTATTGTTGGAGTTTTTTCATTTATTATATTTCAGGTATATTAAATATTTTTTGGATTATAATATCTTGAATAATAAAATTAGAAAGTTGTTTTTAAGATTAGTTTTTTTTAACTGCAATTGCTTGTGAGGTGAGTTTAGGATTATCTTTGTTAGTTTCATTAATTCAAAGTCATGGAAATGATATATATCTAGTAGTAGTTTAAGAATTATTAGAGGATAGAAATTACAATATTTTTAATTTTAATATGGAGGGTTTAAGTTTTTTTCTTGATGGTTTATTAATAATATATCTAAATTAAATATTAATTTGTATATGTCAGGAATTAGATACAGGTTTGGTGTAGATATATTATCTATAGTTATATTAATGTGGAAGTGGTTTATATTTTCATTTCATTAAATATTTTATATATTATTTGAGTTTTCATTAATTCCAATACAATTATTTTGATTATAGTCTGAGGTTATCAGCAGAATATCTTCAGACAATATTATATTTGTTGTTTTATACTTTACTACTCATATGATAGTCTTAATAAACAGAATAAGCCAGATTAACAAAGACCATGTCCAATTATTATCCACATAGCTGCATTAATCTCTCACTTAATATTACAAATACCAACCTAATTATTAATCCTATATGTCCAGCTGATGAATAAGCAATTAATGCCCTCGTATCAATTTACCCAATACAAATCATTCTTGTTATTACTATAGCAAATAATCTTAATCTAATAAAAAATTCTTTAAACTTTTAAGTAGTTTTAAAAATTATTGAAAACGAGTAACCCCATAACTTCCCAATTTTAATAATATTCTTGCTAAAATTATTGATCCTGAAATTGGAGCTTCAACATGAGGCCTTGGTAACAAAATACAACATATATTGGCAATTTAACAAGAAAAAGCTATTACACAAATTATTCAATAAATTGTATATTTTCTCATTAAAAAATGATATTTCATTATTCTTGTGTAAGAGTTATTTGGATTAAAGAAAATTTGGTAAAAAGGAAGAATATGAATCAAGATTTTGGACAGGTAAAAATATAAATATCAGGGTTATTCTTAGTAGAATTATTGTAATAAGTTTATAATTCATAATGGTTTTAAAAATTTTTGTTTGTTACTTTCTATTCTACTAACATATAAAACTAAAATGAAAAGGTTTCCTAAATAGATTAAGATAATAATATTAAACATAATATTTCAATTGCTATTTATATGAATACTGTAAATAGATTAATCTTTGATAGTGGTAGTAGATAGTAACATCCTATTAATTGTGAAAATCATTACATAAGCTGTTACATTGAGGGGTTATAATAGATATATATGTATTCAATAGGGCGTTCTCATCATGTATCCATAGAGTAAAACTCATACACATCATCATGAACTGGTAATCATAAATAAAACTTTTGCAGTGCACCATCTCAAAAAAAAAAAAATTCTAAAATGGAGTAATTATTTTAGATATTATTGTATCATTTTCTAATATTTACACCATGACATCAATATCTTGTGAGAAAATGCTATCAAAAGGGATTGAAATACAAATATCATAATGCCATTGGAAAATATATTATTAAACCTTACTTTTATTAAAGCATATAGTTTCCATTAAATGATATCGGTTAATTCTGTTTCTGTTAATTATCAATATGAACTGTTTTTATATGGTTTTATTTTTCTGAAATTATGAATGGTAAACAACTGTAATATGTGAATGGACATTTGAAAATCGCATTGCCATGTTGTATTAATTGTCATTTTGAATAATTTAAAAATATATTACAGGAATAATAACTGAACCAAAAAATTACTATTATTTAAAAAAAAATATGCAATTGTTTAAATTAGAAATTAATTATAATGAAAATTTTGTATCAGAAGTCTTAAAAGTTAGTACTTAACAATCATTATACTATTCACATTAGTTTAATTAAATTACTTTATTTGTTTTGTTCACTTTAGGGGTATTTTCGTAAAGTAGTGCAGTCTATTTTTGAATTTAATTATTGGATAGTGTTTATTTTAACTTCATAAGATAATAAATCTTTTTTATTTTGTATGCAATGCTTTTGTAGTTTGGTTTTTGTGAACAGATGGCAGCTATAATTAGGAATAGAATTTAACATGCTATTGAAAAAATACGTTATCTGATTTTTTTTAAAACTAAATATAACCACATTCATTTCATCTTATATTTTGATTTTAAAAAAAGTTAAAACACTTATTTTTCTAGATATCTGTGTTTTATTTAGAAATAATGTTTTCATCACTGTATTTTTATTTTTCTAAGTGTTGGAAAAGTAACAACTTAAAAGGGAAAATGCTAAATAACTAAATAATGTATTACTTTTTTTTTTTAATTTTTAAATAATTATAATAAAAGTATGGTAAAAAATATATTTTTTGAACAAATATACTGATAAATTATGGTAATGAATGACCACATGTGAAAAATATACATTTTGGAGAGTAACATGCTAAAAAAATTAGAAGCCGGATGGTTAATTTATATCTGATTATGATAAATTTTAGTTCACCAATTTTAAAAGTGTTTTAATCCTTCAGGACTAGAAGAAAATTAATGAAAAAGCACATCTTTGTTATTTCAGAACTAAGAAAATAGAGAATAATGGTCATATAATCTTAGTAATATAAAGAGCTTGTGAAAATTTGTAAGTTTTAAAAAGTCGCATTAAAATGTAATAAATAATTTGCAAACTACCATCAGTTATAATTAACTGTTATTACTTTATCGTAATAGCATATTTATTACTTTCTTCAATGTGCCTTCAAGCGAAGAATTTAACATATATAATTAAGTAATTATTATACAAATTCTTTCTGATAGATTGGAGCAATATATTAAGACAAAGTTCTGATAGTTTTTTTTTTGGGAGATTCTTAAATATGTTGAGAATTTTAGAAAGAATTATAATGGGTATTTGTAGAATTTAATATTTATTGAGAAAATATTGATAAAACACAAGTAATTTTTAATTGATCTTAGTTTATTTAATGTATTAAAAATCATAATTTAATAATTAAACAGTTAAAACAAGCATTGACAGAAAATTGGAATGTTTTTCATTTTTCGTTCAGCCTCTTCATTGGCAAGATAGTAATTGATAAACAGAAAAAATAGAAATTAATTTAAAATTAAATGCTATGAAATTTTGATTTGACAGATTATAATGATGTAAAGTACTCCCTTCTATTTGGAAGCATCTTTAAAATTGAATTGTTAGAATAAATTGTATTAAAAGAGGTAGAGATGGAATGATAATGTACCATCAACTATAATAAAAAAAAATTAAATGAATTGTCACTAAGGAAGTCGTAGTGATATTCTAACGTTAAGAATAAGAGCCAGCTATGATCCATAGATTTTAGCTGTCAAATCTACTACTTTACCACAGCACTAAACCCTTCAGGATACTGATCACAAAGTTCTTTTACTTGGTTACAGTGCTTTATTACTTAGTTGCTCTACTTGCCTTAGGCAAAGAATAAATTACAAACATACAGATTATAATAAATAGGAAATCTGAAAGTACTGTCTTATAAGTTATAGTAAATATGTAACTACATCATCATATGTCTAATCTATAGGTGACAATGTGAGTGAACTGCTGCCAGACCTTTTCTTAGCTTTCCTGTATTCTTCCAATATTAACTACTATAGATGGAAATTAAATCAATGGCAATAGAAAAGTATGTCATTGTAACTTTTGAACATTCAAATTATTTTATTTTGGTCATACCTTGAATAGTTTAAGTCATTAATAACATATATTTGAAAAAATTAAATGTGAAAGAAGAATGAAGTATTTGGATAGATGGATACCATTGAAAGATGTGAAAAACAAGATATGATAGACCTTTTTGGAAATAAATTAATATTAATTTAATTAATACTTAATAATAATATTTTGCATGATTTAGGGTAGGAGTTGAATGTCATACTCAAGTGTTAGAGATCTATGGATCACAGCTCAATTTTATCTCTTTCTGGTTAAAGGTCTTTGAATTTTCTTTACTGGTTATAAAAACGAATTTATAAATTGGTTTGCATCCAAACATTTTCTTCCATCTTTCACTTGACATCTCTATAATCCTTTAAATTATTTATATTTTCAGCATGTTTAATTTCAGTTTATTGTGGAGATGGTCAAAACATTTTGCTAATATATGCTTATTTATACTTGCAACGAATTCAGATAATTATCTGTGATTTATTTTTAAACTTCTTTCAGTTTTTTTTTTTTTTTGTAAATTTTTTTCATTTTTAAATAAAAAATTTTTTTTCCTTCCAATTTCAATCTTTAGTGTGAAGATAATAAATTTATGAATTTAAGTGATGAAAACAAGTTAGTTTTAAGATAAACATGTCAACTCACAAAGGGATGTCATATTGAAAAAAAGTTGCTTTTGTTTACATTTTTAATGTTAATAAACACAATTATCATTCCTTATTAAAAGATGAAATGTAATTGTTTTTGACATCATGATTTATTAGTCCTAGGAAAAATAAGCTTGAGAATTACTGAGTACATGTGTACAATGTACTTTGATTTATAACTGATTTTAAAAATACATGATTTTTAAATTGTAAACTTAAATAAATTAATATAGTAAAATTTTAAATCTAGGAAATTACTTTAATTTATATATATATAATATCAGTTAAATCTACCAAAATATAGTTAAGATTTTATAAAATTGTATATAACAGATCTTATTACAGGAAGCTAAAAACCAATTAAATAAATATGAGAGTGTGGGTTTGTATTTTAGAAATACTGATTATTGATGCTTTTTTGATACCAAGTCAATTGATTTATTGTTAATTAATATGGGATTAATTGCTGTATTTATGTGCATGATTATCAGTACTCAAGGGAGCTGCTGATCTTATTTTGAAATGCATGCATATTGCATAGTGATTGGTCAGTTTTTACATGGTATGGTGGCCAAACAAATATTTCAAGTACTGCATTTGGAACTTATATCTATCCAAGTTTGTTTTTATAAATTGCTTGCACTTATTTATTTAATTAAACATTAAATAATAAATTCAACATCTTTGATTCTAAAAACATAATCTTGCCTCCTTATATACACATTTATATCAACCTGCACCATAGCAAAACCCAGTACTTCATAACAATAATTATCACCATTTGACATTAATTCTCAAAAATCAATTACAGAATACTTATAATTTTTTTTCTCATGTGTCGTAGCATCGGCCCGGAAGCAAACCCGCTAACCCGGGACAACTGCTTGTAAGGCAGCTGCTGACCTCTCGACCATCAATGCTTGACAAATATTTATAATTATTTTGCTAAAACTATAGTCACATCTATTCTCGATAATAAAAAAAGAAGATGAGAATAAATATTCTTAAAACAATATATATATATAAAGGTTTAACCTGCATTAAATAAACTGTATTTATTTTTAATTACCATACTGTGCCTTTAAATATGTTAATTTCAAGACTGATTTTTTCTCAAGCTTGGGAAAATAAATTAGTATTTATAATTATTTAAAAATATAAAAATGTTTATGAGTTATATTTAAGAAATTTGACATAAATTAAAAAAAGGAACTTGTAATTCTATATTGCATAAGCTATCTGTGCTGAAATTGGGCTTTTGATGGGATTATAGCTCACAGATAATAGCTTCTAGATAGATGGTTTAATTGCAGATAAGGAATAAGCAGTGCCAACTTATAGGGTCTTTCTGCCTCAGATAAGATGTTAGCTCATCAAACTCTAGGTACTGTTTCTGGTATTCTTGCCTATGTCTGATATTTTTCTCTTTTTATTTCATTGAGTTGTATGGAGCATACTTATTATGTGTTTTTCATGCTAACAGTCTTCTCTGTTACTCATAGCAATAGGAGCATGTGTTTGAAAAATATGGGTTTGGTAACCCTGAGATGTCTTTGTTAGATGTGATCATTTTTTTATTTATTAATTATACATCTTATTATGTTATAATATTTATACTGCATTTCACTTTCTCACTATTTACAATCCTTCAGGAGAAAGTTTTTTTTTTTTTTTAAAATAGTTTCATTATTTTTTTTTTTTTTTTTGCTTAATGTAATGTTTTATTAAAAACCAGCAAAACTCTTCATACAGTAGTGTCACTCAGTGCAAGCCAGAGTAATCATTGGATGTAAGAAGATTTGTGCATAAAATCCCTATCTAGTGCCTACTCATCCAATATCCTCAGACTAGTTTCTAGCTTATGGCTTTCATCAGTGAGGAGCTTTGAATATGAGAGCACTGCACCTAGATCTTCTAGAGGGTTGCATTAAATCCTAAGATCTAGGTGCAGCATTCTCAGGTCCAAGACTCTTCACTGACCACAAGCTAGAAATTAGTCTGGGGATATTGGATGAGTAGGCACTAGATAGGGATTTTATACACGAACCTTGCATCCATTAATTACTCTTAATTACTCTGGCTTGCATTGAGTGACATTACTGTATGGAGAATTTTATCTGTGTTTAACAGTTTGAGCAAGTATAAGAAATGATGAGCATGTAATGTTTTATTAATATCTTGATAGTGAGATCAATTGCTCTGAAGACAAAAAAGTATTTCTAACCTTAATTCTGAAGAAAAAGATGAATCATCCAAACAATCTTTCATCAGCTATAGTCAATGATTGTAATTTCTGAAGCATTTATTCTCCATAAGATATTCTATGTGTTGGGAATGACTTGTTTTGAAATTATCTCTAAATAAATTGAATTGTTCAAATGAATGTCAATACATTAGTCATAAAATAAATTAGATCAGTTACAATTTTCATTAAAATGTTTAACCAAATTCAAGTATGGATAGAAGAACAATATCCATATACTTAATTAAGCAATCAGGTTGGAATAAGAGCTTAGTTATTGAAAGAAGCAACTTTCATTTATTAAATCACATGCCATGTGAAAACATGGATGCAGATATTTAGAGATCATTGGTTAATTATTTATTATAAAGGGAAATGAAAAATACTAACATTCTTATATTAGCTAAATAATGTGTTGGATTGACTTTGCAAAGTTAAATTATTGTGAAGTCACCTGACTGGGAAATGTAAAAAAAGGTAGAGTTCTTTGATAGGATATAAGTCCATCATTGCTAGAGTGATAGCTGGATTCAAAGAAAATTCTTTTAACATCACAGAAATCAAAATAATATTTGTGCTATATATCAAATAGTAGAGATAACAAGATAGAACAGTTTTACGGGGATTCAAAATTAAATTTTGGTGATGTACTTCATTAAGATATTATTATCCTTAGAAGATATTGGGAAGCTAAAATTGGAAATGAGGGTGAATAAAAACAAATTACAAGCAAGTATAACTATGAAGTAAGAACCAAATGTGGAAGATTTTTAGAATTCTCTTTAGAATATGACATGTTTTGCAATAAATACTTCCACGGAAAGATTAGAAAACAAAAAGGGAGATCAAATAATATAAAAGACAAAGTATATGATGGACATGATACTAATAAAATAGATGATCAGCATTGGAACTTTTTTGGGGAAAGATATAGATTTGAATTATAACTTCATAATTGCAAATATCAAGTTAAAGATTAAGGATTTCAATAAAATATCTGATTAAGATAAAAGAGAAAGACATGATGGAAAAATATTAGTATGTGTTTATGGAGAAAATAAAATATATGTTCAAAGAAAAGGAAATGTTTCATGAAGTGCATTATTTATTGCTTTCACTTTGGGGTAAAATACATGGGAACTATAGTTCATCAAGATATTAGCATTTTCTGAAAGAATAGTTTGCATGAGATGTCAAATAGGTTAAGGACTACTATGTGTTATATGAGCATTTATTAGCATTTCATGGAATATTTTTTAACTTTTTGTTCTTATATTTTTTTGCCTTTTTTTTTTTCTTGAATAAGAATTTCCTTATTTGTTTACTAATTTTATCATTTCATTACTTCAATTTCTTTTAAAGCTTACAGTCTTTATTATATTGTCTTATAAATCATCTTTGAATTATTATTTTTTTTTTACTTGAACTTAAATGATCACTTTATAAATCATTCTTTTTTTTATTTTAAATCTAATAAATGAGGATTTTTTAGAAAATATTTCCTTTTAATTAATCATTACCCTTCACCCTTTTTGTCTCTATTTTTCTTAATCTGTATTCTATTGCCATTAAAATCTGTCACGTCTAGGATATGCACATGCCCTGTTATAGTTGTTCCTAAAGTCTACAATATATCAAAACATAAGCTAATTAAAATTTATTCTTATCAGCTGTGCTGGTCTATGTATAGATCTAATAATTTTTAAACCATGTGTTTATTATTAATATATATATTCTTTGCAACAATTATTGTAAAGGCTACTATACTTATACAATCAATTCACATGATCACTGTTAGTGATAGTGATTTTGTAAACAAACTTATCAAGTGACTATTTGATTTGGAAGATCAAGTAATATCCTAGGAATATAGTGACAGATTGATTACAGCAATTCAAACATCAAACTGAGACTCATCTAATCTCATTATTGGGCTGCCCTATGCATTTATCACTGTAGTAAAATAACAGACTTGAGAGCTAAAGTTTCTTGGATTGAAACTTATCCTGTCATTTCTGGTATTTGAAGTCATATGATATCCTGAATGACCAAATCATTCATTTACTCTATTTTATCTGTTGACCTTAAATGCTTCTATATGTATTGACACACATATATGCAAACATACATTATTTCAAAATCGTCTATTCAGTAAACGTTTCATGCTTAGTTTTCATTTTAAATTAAATTTACCTGGGAAAAGTTATTTTAAATCTGGTAATTGGTCCATATATAGATTTTTTTTCCTGGTCTCCTATAAGTGAAAAAATTTTAACAATTAGATGAGGAAGATTTTTTTTTTAAAAAAAAATTTAATCTAATGATAATAACTGTGGTTACTCTTTCCCTTTGGCTGTATGTGGTGGAGGTGATAATGCCACAGACATTATCTACCCATCTGCAACTAATGAGCCTGATCTGTGATTATTTTGAAAATGGCTGTTGGGGGGAAAAATAAAGAGAAAAAAAAATTCTTTCAAACTGAAGTTTTTGGCAGCTGTTGCCAGGAGGAAGCTGAAAGGAAAAAGATTCACAACTCCAATTTTTAGAACAAATATCTCAAGTTTTCTTAAATTAATTGATTCTGTCAGTTTTGATAATATATTTCTGTTCTCTTTTCTTAGGTGAAAGTCCTTGACCAAGTTTTTTAGCTCTCTCTATATATATATATTGATTGATATAAATTATTTATATATTACAAATCTTCCTTATTACTATTGCAATTATATTGAAAGTTAAACAATTTGCATTATAATTGCCTGTTATTACTGTCATGGTGCCAACTTTCAACTGAATTTTACCTGCCATCAACTGAATAGTAAGAGTGATGCCAAAGCAATTGCTAGATATTCTGGCAACTGAAAATACAATATCCTTAGTAACAGCTATTTGGCCACCTTATTACACAAACAATGGCAAAATAGATCCAGCCAAAATATTGGTGCTGTAATAGTATTATCAAGCACCCACACACTGGTCTGAAACCTGAAAATTGTATTTATATATCGTAATTATAGTTTTCAGCGATTAGGATCTTTATTATTTGATGATGTAGTTTTACATATTACAGTGTTTTACAATTTGTATGGATATAGTTTTGAATATTTTATCTCAGATGGTAGCAACTTATCAAGAATATGTTTTTTTACACAAACATATTAGCCTTTGCTGTAGATTACATATACCAGTGATCAAGACAGGTTCCGAAATTATAAGATGAGTTTAGAGTTGGTTTAGGATCAATGTTAAAGTATGTGTATCCACACCCATAACTCTGGGCTTGCACTTCTGCAACTCATAAAGATTCTAATCACAATTTAGCTGATGTAGAATTGAGGTCATTTTTTAAAGAATAAGAACCGAGCAACAAAAAATGGATTAGCAATAAATTAAAAAAGGAAAGATAATGGAAAGTTATATATATATTTGTTAGGATGATAAGTGTTGGCTGATTGAAATAAATTCATATAAAAAACTCTAGGGAATTTAAGATTTTGCAAGTAAAAAACTGAAATTTATAAAATATGGAGTGTAAAAAGCTTGTGTTAACACATGGAAAAGCTTATGTTAACGCTGAAGTGAAAAATAAAAGAATAGACCAAAAATGGAAAAATATTAAATTTCCAGAAGGTAAAAGTATCTAAAAAAGGCTTGATAATAAATTGCAATGTGAAGCAGGGAAAGCCATAAAGTAGTTATAAAGAAAATAGAGGCAAATAAAAAAGTTTGTAGTAGAATGAAATCTTTTGGATGAGTGAAATGAGAACACATAAATACTCTAGTTAATAAAAATGGTAAATTATAAGCAAAAATAATAGTTGCTTTTAAATGTGAGAATAATACGTAAAATGACTTAATTAAATTGCCGTCATGTACGTTCATTGGAAAAGAAAATCAAATACATAAAGATCGTGACAATGAAGGAAAAAGTGGTAAGAGATTTAAATGAAAGGCAATATAGAAAACTCAAGGAATTGACGAGATTTCAGTTGAATTATTAAAAGATTTGTGGGAAATGGATTTAATAATAACTAATCATTTAGATCTCTAATTTATGTAATACATGATACAACAAGAACAGGTCTATAACTCTAATGCTATCTATAGCATGCTTGGATAATCAGTGATTATCAGATAGTAGTGTATTTAAAGTCTCATCTCTAGATCGCTTTCTGATATTGTATTTATTAATAAAAACTTAGGGTTCAAAGTTGGATGTAATGCAGTTATGCATTTTGATACTCAAACTAATAGCTTGAACTTCAAAATCCTCTAAAATTTTGAACTCAAGTCTATAAGCAATTTTTTATCCTGGTTACAAGTAAATTACTTAATACTTTAGCTTAGACATTAGATGATAACATAAGATCTCTATTGTAATGCCATCTATAATAAGTTTGAGAAATGAGGGATTACCTGGTGATAATGCAGTATCCTTCTACCATTCCTCATTCTTGTTTCTGGTTTTTATCTTTATTAAAAAGGGCTTGGGATTTAAAATTGAAAATAATTGTTTTGAGAGAGTTAGTTTTTTTTTTTATAATTATGACTCAGAAGAAATGGATATTAGAATTTATGTCAACAGATATTCATGCCATTGTGGAAAAGGTCTAGCATCCTGAAATATGCAGGTTTTACCTTTGTTTTAATCTTATATACAACTGAAAGGTTGAAAATCATAACTAGACAAATCCTTAATAGGTTAGACATGTTTATATCTGAAGAACAATTTGGGGTTTGAAGAAATGTGGTTAGATTATTGAAAATTATTATTGAGAAAGATATCAGGAAAGGATGTTTTTTAGAATTAATTGCTGAATATTTGAAATAAACAAGTTTGAAAGGAAAGATAAAATTTGCCTACAAATGGAGAAATTTTGTAAGATTCAAAGATCTTTTTTTACAGGGGAAAAAAATGTTGGGAGGAATTAAAAGAGGATAGTGTACTATTTTTGTTTGTAAAATATATATTTAAATGAGATCAGACTTGGTTAGATCCAACAGATTATGAAGGATTCAGAAATGAGAATTAACTAAAAATAACTAATTTGTAGTGTTTAAACAAGAAGATTTTCTGAAGCTTTGCAAAATAAAATATGTAATCAAAGAAAGGTGCTAGGTATTGTTTCTGACTCATTGCTCATGCCTTTTTAAAAATATATATATACTTTGATCTTTGGTAACTTAAGTTAGTTTAGAGCTGATTACCATGAACCTCTTAGACTGATATTAGAATTGATCATTGCATTTTTAACCTTTAATTATCTGCATAGTAATTCAACTTTCAATATTTTTTTTCATTATTTTATCTATATTTTAGTTGTGATTTTTACTCTCCACAGAAAATTATTGCATGTTTGGGCAGCGCCCTATTTAAGGTGTTTTTTTTTTGCTTATTACTAATGTGGAAGGGCTCAAAAAAAAAAGGTCTAATAATAGTGTGACTCATAAAATCTGCTTAGGTCTTCGCACCTAGTGGATTGCCCATTAAGGTGTTAGAAATTATGATAAAGATTAATGAATGGTAATGGCAATTCAGCAGAAGGTAGTAGTGTTAATTATAAAGATAAGCATTTAAAAATACAAATACTGTACATAGATTGTGCAAATTTTGTTTGGTGTGAATTTTTTAAGACCTGAATGTAGCTCATACATTTATTTTAGTGAAATTGTTTTTTCAGATGAATAAACTTTGATTGAACATCCAGATGGTTATAATTTTTTTTTTTGGAATGGTAGATTTTTGAATGAAAGAAGATTGCATGATGTGGGTTTGTTGTAAAGTATAATGTGTTGTGCTGTATTTTTAAAATTTATAAATATATCAATGAAAAGTAAATAATACTAAAAATTTGTTTGCTTTCTGTTACTTTTGTCAACTTTATTAGAATTTATGTTCCAGCATTTGATTTCAAAAGTTTAGAGAAACAAAGCCTTTTAATCATTATTTTGGTTAGTATTATTGGCATTAGTACCATTATAAAATCTTTGGGAAAGTTTACTGTACATAATGTTAGGAACATTAAAATTTAGGTTCAAAGTTATACAAATAATCATATTTATGTTGTACTCAAATGACCTTTTGTTATTTAATTTTTACTGAAAAATAGCTACTAAGAAACATGAATCCATTACATTCATATCTTTATCATATGGAGTATGTTATAATTTTTGGAATCAGAAGGTAAAATAAATTAATATTAAACACTGATAAGTTTAGATAGTTGAGATAGATTGAAATACTCTACAGTTAAAATGATAGGTGCTATAAAAAATGGATATTCCAGTAAACATATATGTTGGAAATTTATTTCTTTTTTTTTTTAGTGTCTGCTATTCTTTCTAATTCCAATAGATATATAACACTGACTTTGCTAACTTGGATCATATTACTGAAGACATGAAAATATTTTTAAAAATATGTTTTGGATACAAATAAGTCTATCATGCTCTTAGATTTATTTTTTAAAAATTCCTATTGGTTCTCTGATAATGTCTGTATTTATTATTGACTTCATTAAAAGGAAATGTGATAATCTGGTAGAACAACAAAATGTGAATATAGAGTTAGATCAGTGTGTGGATTTAAAGACAAAAGATCAAAGACAGATCTTGGTGATTTAAAAAAAATGATTGGTAGATTAAAATTGCAAAGGAGACATACAGTGTTGATATTGCTCACTTTATATATATATATATTCAGTATATTTGTAACATATGATCCTGAAAAATGATAACATAATTCTATTAAATAAGTGGGGGGTTAAATTATAATTAGGTGAAACATTTTGATTAGTTCTCTAATTCTGTAAGATTTGAAATGTCTCCTTTAAGTAATATATCCATCTTACTTCATTTGGATTTTGAGATGAGTATTTAGCTTTATGATATTAAACAATTTTTTATACTCCTACAAATCATTTGGCTACATGTCTATTAAAGTACAATGGTGATATAATAGCTTTAAAACTAATGAAATTTTTTAGGAGCATATGAACCCATATAATTGAACCATCTGATTTTAAAACTATTTCTAAAATTATGATGGAGATTATACTGTGAATGTTTACTTATCAAATCAAATTAACTTCATCATTGTGTATTATTGTTGAGAGATCTTTTTGATATATATATATTGGGTGATCACTAAATGTAAATATTTCCAGTGTTTGGGTAAAATATAAACATTAGTCATACATTTCTGACATATTATCTCATTATTTACTGCCCAATTCTTATGTTTATAGCACCAAAAGAAATGGTAACTTGCAAAGCTTATCACAAATTATTTTGTTAGCATTAATTAAAATCAATTTCTTTTCATTTTTTTTTTTTTTCCAATTTCAGTGAATATAAAGTCTTTTTAGATAATATTTTGACACATCTTGTAACTGGTTTGGACAAATATTCGAATATCTATATTTATAGTTTCAGTTATTACAATTAATAAAAATTGATTAAAAAAGTAGAATTAAGAAATTTTAATGGTCTAAGTTCCAAGTTCTCATGAATTAAGAAAGCAATTAGTGAGGGTAAGCTTAGTTGGCTGGCATTTTTTTTTAAGGGAGTATAATCTAATGATCAGATTAAAATTGGATTTGAATGAAACAGGTATTTTGTCTAGCAATGATTGTATATTTAAGCATTCCTTTTAAGGGATCTGCCTGCCTAACTTGGAAGTGAAAGGACCTTGAAAATGTAGTCTAAAAATGACCTGTTTCACACAGGCCAGGTTATTGTGTTTAGCAGATTACTCATTAAAGTATTAATAGAAACCAACAAATATTATCAGTGGCAATGGTGAACAGAAGATGATGGACATATTAAATGCAAATATTATAAATACAATTTTTTTTTAAACATAGGTATATAGAATGTGTAAACTTTACTTGATTAAACTCTTAAAGATCAGAATGGACTGTACTGATAACTAAAGAGTTGTTAAGATTTAAGATCGTATAACTGCAATTAGTGAAATTCATCTTCCAAAGGATGTTTTGTAGAATAGATGAATGGAGATGGGTTTTTTTTTTTTTGGAAAGATAGATCAGTCAGCAAAGGAGAAGGCTCTATTGCTGGATTTGCTTTAAAATTTAATATCGTCTAATCTTGGAATTCCTCATTGTGTCAATGAAAGGCTAATAAATTAGTGTTAAAACTTGCCTTGCATAATGATATCCGGGCTCATTTTATTAGTGCTTATGCTTCAACATTAGATTTTAATAGAGAATGCAAGCTTTTATTCTTTACTGGATAGCATTATTACAGCAGTACCATAAAAGTTCAAATTTTTCATTTTTGGAGACTAGTGCTCATGTTGGTGTAAATAGTAGACTTTGGTCAAAAGTTGTTGGAAATAATATTATTGGGCTTGTAAATTCTGTTGGTTTGTTATTATTGAATTTATACACAACCCATGGATTGACTATCACAAACCCTTTGTTTAGGCAGAAAAATAGCTATAAGGGAATATGGATGATCAAAACATTGGCTTATAACAGATTATATTGTAATAATTGGAATGAGACTACATGAAGAGTTCTATTATACAAGCACTTACAAGTGCAGATTGTTGGAAAGATCGTAAATTAGTATTCTCCAAGATTAAAATAATACTTGCATTAAAAAGTGGATCTTATTACAATCATATTCATAAGAAAATGGATGTTTGTTTTTTTAGAAATATCTATTATATATACTAAATTTCATCAGCTTTTAAACATTGAAATTGCTAAATTTGGACCAAGCAAAACTGATTTTGGGTTCATTAAAAATAAGAATCACGACTGGTTTTTTTTGACAATGATCTTTTTATTAGTAATTTAATTAAAAGAAAACATGGCATTTTTTTTGCTTGGAGCAATAATAAATTAAATGTGGAACTCCATAATAAATGGAGATTTAAAGGCAGACGTTCAACTCTTGATAAGAAGGCTAATATATCATACTCCTATTAAATCCAGAAATGATTCTTATATGATGGTAATGATATTTTTCATATGTGGAAAGAAAGAGTTTTGATCATTGTTTGAATAAGGATACAAGAATAGAGATGATTACTTTTAGTCATATATCCATTTTGTTTAGTCATTTAGATTTGGACAAAGAATCAGTTTAATGAAGTCAAAACATCTCTTTGTAATTTTAAAAATGGAAAATCTGTGGATTCTGATGTAATAATTGGAAATAAAAATTTTATGATGGTCATATGTTAGATTTAAAAATATTGGAATTTTTTAGCAACATTTGAATTCATGAAGTGATTAAAGATACCTCTATTGTTCCAATTTTTTAAAAATAAAGGGCATAGACACATTGCAGTAATTATTGTAGAATATTATTATTTAATACAGCAAAGATACTTTCAAGGATTTTATTGAATAGATCACTTCCAATCATAGATGAATTGCTAGTAGAGATTCATTGTGGTTTTAAAGAATCAAGAAGCATTACAGCATGGATTTGTTGCCTGACAAATGCAGGATGTATCAGAAACAAATGATATTTAATTGCTTTTATTAATTGTCAAAGCATGTTTCATTTAAGCAAACAGATATAGGTGTTGTTTGAAATTCGTTGGTTGTTCATCAAAATTTATTCTTATTATACAGCTTCTATATGACAAAATGAGAGGAAATTTTATTACTAAAGATAGAAAAATCTGAGGCCTTTGAAATGAGGATGTAACATTTTTTTTCAACTTTTTATGACAGTGGGTCTTTGGAACTATTTATAAATAGATTAATGAAACAAGGTTCACTAATGAAACTGGTTTGATGGTGGAATTTTTAATTTGAATCAATTAAAAGCAAAAACAAAAATATTGAATTCTGGATTTACAAATATGCTGATGAATGTGTTATTTTCGCTTGTTCAAATAGCAATCTATATAATCTGCTTAAAGTTTTGAAAGTAGCATATAATTAATGATAAAAAAAAAACCTCAAGTTTTTTATCAGCTAGTGATGGAAGAAAAACTTGAGAATGTAAATATCTTAATAGTTCTATAAGTAGAAAGATAGACTTACATGTTAGGGTGCAACACGGGTCTCAAGGTGCTGCTGCTGCTTTTAACAAGTTAAAAGTAGAATACTTCATCACAGGGAAATACCTACTGCAACTAAGCTAGCTGTATATAATAGAGCTGTCATTTGAGTTAATTCATTGTACGGAAGTGAGATTTGGACAGCTTATCAACACAGCATAAAGACATTACAAAAATTTTATTTAAAGATGCTTTGAAAAATGTTTAAAATACAATGGCAAGACTATAAAAAACATGTTCCAGAGTTTGTTGGATTTGATATTATAGAATCCACTATTGTGATATCATATTTATGTTGAATTAAATATATAAAAGGATTGAACAGTGCAAGACTTCTTAAAAGGGTGTTTTATGGTGATCTTGAATATAGTTTTTGTGGAAAAGATAAACCTTGTTTACATTAAATGGATTATCTTAAAGATATTATAGAAAAATGTAATATTGATTGTCTTCATTAGGAAGGTATATCAAAGAATAGAATTACATTGGAGAACTGCAATTAGATATGGTGTTGAAGTATTTCAGAAAAAAAGTTTTCTGCTGAAGAAATTAAAATATAGCACTGCAAAATATCAAATAAGCAGAAAAAAAAGAGCCAGCAAATTCTATATATGGATGAATTTGTGTTTTTGCAGATTGGTTTGTATAATCAATGCAAAATTAAACTCAAAAAGTTTTTTTTCTTTTTGAAGTTGAAATGACTGTGCTTGTTTACGATGGTTACTGTTGATATGTAGTTTGTAATGTGACAGTTAATTGTATGACATTCTAGCACAATAGCTCTATTTAATTGATCAGTCTCTTGGAATAATTTTAATAACCTGTATAGCCATCACTATTAAACCAATCTCATCAGGGCATTTTCTAATATGTAAAATAATAATATAAAATACTGTATTAATATAATACATTTTTGCAGCAATACATTTTACTGTGGATTATTTCTTTTTTTTATCTGGTATCTTTAAGGGTGTGTAAAAGTTTTTGTCTTCAGTTGTTTAAATTAGTATAATGATTGATTATTATGAGCCTCTTTTGTCATCTTCTTTGGTAACAGGATTCTGTATTTACCCACTCATATTTTTAATTTATTACCTGTGAGACATGCAATTAAATTTATGAAGAAAGGAAAAGCTCCAGGTAATGATGGAATTGTAATTGATATATTAAAAGAAGCAGGTGAAGAAATATAATTTTTTTTAGCAAAGTTATATATCAAATGTTTAAATGATAAAGATGTACCAGATGATTGGAAGAATGCAGTATTAATATTAATATTTAAAAAAGGTGATTAAGAAGATATTAAAAATTACAGCCCTATCAGCCTTTTAACAGTTTTATACAAAATTTTTACGAAGATAATGACAACTCATCCACAGAGAACATGGGATTTCTACCAACCAAGGGAACAAGCTGGATTTAAGAGTGGTTTTAGAACAGCAGATCATATCCAGGTATTGAGAGAAGTTATAGAAAGAACAAATGAATATGAGTTGCCATTATGCTTTGGATTTGTAGATTATGAAAAGGCATTTGATTCTATAAACATTTCTTCAGTGATTAAAGCATTGGATCATCAAGGTATCAATTCAGGATATATTGTCATATTTTGAAGAATATTTATAAAATGCAACAGCAACAATTAAATTAGATAATGATACTAGGAAAGTCAACATTGAGAAGGGTGTAAGACGGGGTGACTCCATATCTCCAAAACTTTTTACAGCAGTGCTGCAAGAAGTATTTTGTGGATTAAAATGGGAACTAAAGGAGTGAAAGTAAATGGAGATTATTTAAGTCATTTAGATTTTGCAGATGATGTAGTTGTTTTTGTTAATAATGCTTTAGAGCTGCAGGAAATGTTGCAGGAGTTATCAGATGAAAGTAGGACTAAAGATAAATGTTAAAAAGACTAAAGTAATGTTCAATGGATTTTCTCATAATATGAAAATAAAGATTGATTATAATGAGGTAGAAGTTAATAGCTACAAATACTTTGATCAGATTATTAATACATATGGAAACATAATAGATGAAATTAATCATAGAATTAAACTTGGTTGGAGTGCTTTTCGTAGAAATAACTTGGTAGTAAAAGGAAATATGCCTATGTGCTTGAAAAGGAAAGTTTTTAATAAATGTGTTTACCAGTTCTTACTTATTGATCTGAGACTTGGACACTTAATAGAAGAGCAATACAGAGACTTCAGACCACCCAAAGAAGTGTGGAGAGATGCATGTTAGGAGTAACAAAAAGAGATTGAAAACGCAATATATAGGTAAGAGTGCAAACAGGTATTACTGACCTCACTGAAAAAAATAAAAGACTGAAGTGGAGTTGGGCTGGACGTATTGCTAGAAAAGATGATAATAGATTGGGGCAATTGAAATCTTAAACTGGGTTCCAAGAGATTGTAAAAGACCCAGGAAGAGACCGCATGTGAGATGGATGGATGAAATAAGAAAGTGTGCAAGGGTGATGTGGAGAAGAGAAGCTAAAGATCGGAGAAGATGGATTGAATTTGGAGAGACCTCCCTGCAATCGATTGATAATGGTTGATGATGATGATGATGACCTCTTCAATAATAATCATTCTAAACGTTTTTTTATCTTCTGGTATTCAAATGGCCATATTTATTTGCAAGTAGCTTCTAATAATAGTGTTTGATTTTTTTCAAGCATTCACAATAATATATATATAATGTTTTATTACTCGGGAGATCACGTGACATTCGCCCGTTGAACTGCGATCCTCTGAGTTTTGGCTCCCTACTATTCAAGTAAACTGTTCCAGACAGTATTCAATATGATATTGGAATGTTGTTTTTTTTTGTATGTAAAGATTTTTTTTTACACTCAATTAATAATCATCCATTTATACCATCATTTATATTATTTTCATATAGACCTGAGAAGTTAGCTCAGTTATAAGTGCGACTGGTTCCTTTCCAGATGAGAGAAAAAATGGGGGAGAGGATTGATGGCCACTAGTCGGACCTTTTAAATGGAACTGCAGTATTGCATTCAACTTATAGTGGCTTTGATGCTTGAACCGCATGATCTTTCAAACAATTATGCAATTCTCTGCGTGGTTTAGTGCGGTAGAGTGTCACACTTTACAGTGTGAGATTCATCTGAACGATTCAAATATTGATACTTCTGGTGCTTGGATATCTTATGAACTCATAACAATAAACTCATTCGATTTTTTTTATTTAATTTAATTGTGAAATCAATACATATATTTAACCAGAATTTTATTTTTTAATGATAAAGCTGCTAGTACTATTTTTGTTCTCCACACATTTATATAATAAAAAAATTATATATTTTTTCAATGTATGCCATTATTTATTTTATTGTATTTTTTACAAAAAAAAAATTTCCAAGTCTTTTTGGTTATTGCTTCTAGGTAGATATAATGTTATAAGGTTTTATTTTTTCATATGTGTGTAGATGGAGCCACCTATTTTGTAAACGCCTGGCTATTTTTATTATATATACACGTTTATTCAAAAAAGTTATAATGTGTGAACCTTATGTATGTGCATTAATAATATATAATAGAAATATAGTAATGAAATTAAATTATTGTAATTACTATATATGTTTGTAAATTACTTTCAATAAATAAAATGAGCCTTATGTATGTGCATTAATAATATATAATAGAAATATAGTAATGAAATTAAATTATTGTAATTACTATATATGTTTGTAAATTACTTTCAATAAATAAAAAACGATGATAAACTTTATTTTTATTTCAGATAAATCTACTATTTTGCACTTTTAACCAAAGTAAAATCTATTCTTTCTGAGAACTACATTTAGATTTTATAGTTAAACCGCCATTTAATTATCATTTTCAAGCTTTATCTATTTATTGAAGTTGAAAATCTCTCCAAGTTTAATCTAGTCAGTCATAAAAGTTTTTATTTAGTTTGTATTGACACCCCCTCTTATTTTCCACAATCATTTGGATTCTTGAGTTAAAGGTTTGTGAATTAAAGAAAGAAAAAAAAAATCTGTTTGATCATGTGAATTGAATTGTTATGCTTAGGAGAATGTCAGGCAATCTCCCTAACAACTAACCATAATAAATAAAATTCTAACTACCAGATTTGCAGACCATCCAAAATTCAGTTTATTTTACTACACTCATCTACTATTATTTGGCTTTTTAAATTAATTTTATGTAAAATTTAACTGGGGGGGGGGGGATTACAATTCAGCAAAGCTTGTTTGTTAACTTTATCATATTGTATATTGCTTCATTAACTGTTCCCATGCTATTATGTAAATCAAGCCTTTTCTGATTTTCTATATAGCCCGGTTAATTCTTTATTAAGTCAGCCTCTTATTTTTTTTAATTTATTTTGGTATTATTATTTTCATCTAATATCATTCACTGCAAAATGTAGATCTCTCTTAGTTTAATCCAGTTTTTCTGAAGCACAACCTCTTTTCCACACTATACCAGAGAATTTATTTTATCTGGTTTACCTCACATGTAGTCTTTTTGTAAGTTTTTAATTGTGGTAGTTTAGAAAAAATGTAGTGTTAAATTTTTAAAGTTGGATTCAGAATTTTTTTTCTTATGCTTTTTAATTTGAATAGTTGGAATTAATATTATTATCTCTTTCAATCTTTTTATATTGTTCTCTTTGACTTGTCTTTGCCATAATTAAAAAGTCCAAACTTTTTATAGCCTATGTAAAATTATGACATCTGCTATTGGATGTAAAGAAAAGATGCACAAAGAATGTGCTGAACTCAGAATATCAATCAATATATATAGAAAACACAATTCCAAAGAATTTCCTGAAAGATCAACTGCAGAAAAAGTCAATTTGAGAAATATCAGCTTAACAAAATATCTGGTTCAAATCCAATTCTACATATTAGTGTTCAGCATTAGTAGAAAACAAACTTCCATATTGAATATTTTTGTAATATATAAAATTTTAAGTAAAAGAAATTTGCTAATTTGAAGATGATGTTTCTCTGATGTAGTCAGTGTGTCACTACATTAAAAGTTTTTTGTTATTGAGAAGCCCTAGTTTTTATTTGCCCAGTCGTATTAAAAATCATTTATTAAAAATGATTTTTGATATTAGAGATAAAAATAAAAAAACCATTAAAATAATGAATTAATTTCTGAATTAAAAATAAATCAGCAATGCTATATTTTATATTACCTTATACGTCTGAAATATTGATATAATAATACTGTGAATCATATACAGATGAAACTGGAAAATATATTTATATTTGTAGCCTATGAAAATCTTCATTTTAACTTGCACTTTATATGCACAGGAATACATATCTGCTGTTTCAAAATTCATTGATTCAATACATGGTTTGGAAACAATATTAAATAAAATATAAAAAAAGTTGGAAATTAAAATTTAATGTACTTCATCATATAATATAACATAAACCCATTTTTTGTTTGTCTGTTTATCTCATACTCTTAGTAATTTTGTGATCACCGCTGAACCATTTTCTTTTATGAAATTTCTACTGTGTATTCGAGGAATATTAATAAATAAAATTTTAATATTGTATTTTGCAGTGCAACTGCTCACACAGCAATCACTATGTCATAATAAATGGCACCTGAGGACTATGCAAATACTTTTTGAAATTTAAGAATAGTTTTTTAAGCATTAAATCTTTTGCATTTTTTTTTATCATAAGAAGAATGAAGTAGAATAATACAAATTTTTTTTGAAATAATAATAATGACATATTTACATACCTTGATTTGATTCAGGTGTGATGTTTGTATTCACTTGTGAGAACATTTTTTTTTTTCCATTTTATTATTACGTAATATTTTTTTATAGTTATTTTAATGTTTTTAATTTTTAAATTGTATTGTAGATGTCTACGTATTGTATAAATGTTTGTACTAGCCACAGATATGTGATCTTACTATATTATTTATTCCTTTGCTATTGTTTATATTATAGAGAAAGAAAAAAAAATATTTTTAATATTTTTATCCAGACTGAAAATTTTATATTTTAAAATTTATTTATAGAAAAGAAAAACAAATTATCTGTGATTCAAATCTCAAAGATTTTTTTTTTAGAGAGATTTCGTAAATGAATTAAAACTTTTATTATTATTTCTGTAATACAAAAGAAAATATTTCAAGCATATGTTCTATATATAAAAGTTATTAAAATAATATCTTTTTATTGAATAATATCAGTTTACAAATATTGTGAAAGGAATTATTATATTGTTAAAATAGCTACAGTAGTCTAAAAATGTCTTAGTTTTTTTGCAATTGATTTTATGTCTTAATTTTTTTTTGCAGTTGATTTTAAAATATAAAAGTCTCAGAATTAAAGTTCTAAAATAGTGTGGTTTTTTTTCCTTCTTCCATATCACAAACACAGACCCAAAAATTTTTTTATATATGAGCAGTAACAGCAGCTTGCAAACAATGACTGACTATATTAGTAAAATAATGAGTTAATATTATTTTTTGTGTACAAAGTATGTATTGCTTATTTTTAACTGAACTTAGAGTATTCATATTTTTGATTCTAATATAGTGTATATTTTACCATTAGTTGGTATTACATATTGCTTACCAATGACTCCCAAAGCAACTAATCAATAAAAAATAAAATATCTGCATTTCTTTTTGAATTTAAGTATATATTAAATAAATTTTAAAAAGTAGTATATTTTGAAATAAAAATAATTTATTTATCAAAAGATTAAAAGCATGTGAAGCGCTTGAAAGAGAAGCTATACAAAGCACTCTGTATAGCTTTTTTTTCAAGCGCTTCACATGCTTTTAATTTTATATATTATAATATCGAGAGAGATGTTTAAAATTCCTAATAGTTTATCAAAAGATTATAAATTATTTAATAAAATAATACGTCAACAACAAATAACAAATAAAATGTTAGCAGAAATGCAATCTATCGCTAAAAAATAAAATGTCCCCTTGCATTCATAAATGTATGGCTAAAATGTATATTAAGTAAATAAAATAATATATTTTGCAATAAAAATAGTTTTTTCAAAAAAATGTAAATCATTTAACAAAAAATATATTGATAATAAATAAAATGTACACAGAAGTGCAAAATATGGCAAGTCTATCAAATAAAAGAATGTAAAAGATGTTCCATGCAAAATATATTATTTTCTTGATTTTATTTGTTATTCATTTATGGCAAAAATTCAAGAATAAATGTGGACACTTCATTTTTTAACGTTTAGTTATTTTGGGATTATTGCTAAATATTACATAGTTCCTACTAGTCCGCAAATTATATTAGCATCCTGTTTTTTAGTGTGGTGCCAGAAAGTTATCAGACCTTTTTATTTAGTGTAACATGAAAAAAAATCTTCAAATTGAAAAAGATATCTCATTTTTAATTTTTATTAATTTTTTATAAAATTAATATGGGCATTTTATACTTACTTACAAATTGTTAAATACATAGATAGTTTTTTAATATAAAATATTATTTTATAAAATTTCTTAAGTTAATTTATTTTGCTTTCAGCTTTTCAGGAATTTTGGCAATTGTTTTGGTATTCTCGGTGTAAGTCTTTGGGGTTCATCTAATAAAAATTAAAAGTTGAATTTAAAATACAACTTCTTAATAACTGCTATTTGTATAATTTAGAGATAAAATATTACATGTATTTGACAGTTTGTGATGATGGTATATTAAATGTGATTATATGTTGGACTATTTCCATTATCTTATTAAACGCTGAATGTCTAGGAAATTTTGATCTTTATTTAAACTTTTAGTAATAACACACAAATACATGTTTCAAATAGTATTATTCTCCACTCTTCTTCTGATTTTGCTAGCCTGACTAGTAGCAGTATTAACATGAATCAAACTTACGCCTTTAAATTTGTGAATATCGAATTCTAAAGCAACACTAACTGACCTATTCTTCAGAGGCGCAACAGTCAATAGAAATTTCATATATTTATTCTTGAGGGTTGATTCAAATCCTTCTGATCCCTACAATTTATTTTTGGATAGATGATGGAAATAGTTCATCATATTATCACTTAAAATATTACATTCCAAAAAACTTAAACTATCTAGGAAAGGAGTAAACAAAAAACATTTTTAAAAAGTATTCTATTTATATTTGTTGATAAATTCTAAATTTTATTAGCTTAGTTTTAATTTTGAATTTTTATTATTAATTTCATTATATTCTTTATGAAATTATGATTAAAAATATATATAATAAATGTTTCTTCCAACAATAAAATAATGAAATTATGATTAAAAATATATATAATAAATGTTTCTTCCAACAATAAAATAAATTTTAACTTTACGCAATAATTTTTGTTTCAAAATATTTTTAAAAATTAATTGTTAATTTATAATTTGTAATTACAAAGTTATATTATTATTAGTGTTTTTTTTTGAAGGCTTGATACAACTGTATTATTATTAGCTTTTAAACAGTAATAGTGAATTATAATGAAGACATTGGAAAGAATTGTAAAGAAATAATTGGAGAAACAGGTTGATTCTTCGCAAGAACAGTGCAGATTCATAGTGGGGAAGTCATTGTGGATCATATATTTATAATTAGAAGATTAATCGAGATGCCTGAAGATAGACATTAGAAGATATATAAGATTTTATTGACTTGGACAAAGCTTATTTTCATATCACTCATTAATTGCTATAGAAAACACAAATGTACAGTAATTAGAGAAATATATTAACAAAATAAACATTATTTAAAAATAGATCAGTTGTTATCCGGAGAATTTCTGATCAGGAATATTGGGTATTGTCAGCTCTATTTAAAATATATATTGTTATGACTATGAAGGAATGGACAAGGAAATCTGAAGAAATAGGCATAAAACTGTAATGATATATGTTACAACAAATGTTTTATCAAAAAGAAAGATAAGAATTGATGAAACAAGATAAGTAATAGGAATGCTCAATCCATTTTTATATAATATCCTGATACACAATGTATTATTATATAGAACTGAAACATAATCAATATCAAAGAAAGTGGAGATAGAAAATGAAAGACAAGAAAATTTGACAAATTACTATTGTAATGAATAAAAAATATATAACAGTTATTGAAGAAAAAAATTAAAATTGTATTGCCATGATACAATAATGAAGAAGAACAGAATACCAGGGATGGCAATTGGTTGGGAAATCAAGAGGAGGAAAAATGAAGTCCATGGAAGCAGTGAAAAGTTGACTTGATGAATACTTGGAAAGGAATTATTTATCAGAGGCAGATGTTGAAGTCAGAGAAATATGGAAGAAGAAAATATAGTAAACTTGATTGTGAATTACCCTCAGCTGTGAAAAATCTTAAAGAAAAGGCAGCTATTAATGGAAACACACACATATAGATATTAGTGCAGGAATGATTAATGTTAGTTTTTTTCATTTTGCAAAAAAATAATTTCAATACAATTTTTTATTAAATCCCAATAAATTATCAGTGATTTTTTCCCCAATTTTACTATGTGGGGGTGGGGGGTGGATTAATGTATTAGTATCTAACATTTATTATCATAATTATGAGTGACTAAGCTTCCCTCTATACTAATTTTGATATTGGGAGGAATGGGAATCTTTAAAGCAAAGCAAAATTGAAATAGATGTCAGTTTCTTTTTCAAAATATATAAATCTCTTTAGCATTAATTCTAATATACTTAACAGAGATATGCTATAAGATTTGATGTAAAAAGTAATTTTTATACAGTGAACTTTTTATGTATATCTTATTTTTTCTTGTCTTATCATCTGCTTTTTGTTGGTCCAAAATTAGAACTATACAAACACATGTCATTATTTGGTGGAATCATTATTTTTCAAACTGGTTTATCTGCACTGATAATTTTTTTTAAATTTAAAACATTTATTAAAAAAAAAATATTATATTTTTGTAAATGGTACTTTTTTAAAAGAATGTTTGGTGCTGCTAGAGCTTACGATCTGTTTGTTGGATGAACCCGTTTACAACATGGCACTGAAAACTTCAAAACAAATATAAGCATAATATATTTAGCAACCATAACTATGTGCAACAAATATAAAAGAAAGAAATTAAACTATCAAACCAATCATCTCTAAAGTATTATTTAATTTTATGGTTTTATTTAATATATAGTCACAAATATATATATTTTTTATAGCATCCATTTTTTCATTTCACTGTAAGCAGACACATTTTGGGAAGATAATTTCTTTGGAATTTATTGCTATCTATTACTTTCTTAAGGATTAAATGGCATTTTGAAACATTGTGCTTATTAAATTGTTTCTTATTTTTATTTCGTGGATTGATTTTTTGTAATTTACTTTATTATGGATTTGCATTTGGACTCATTTAAAATATTTGCTCTGATAATTTTAATTAGTGCAATTTTTATAAAGACAGATTGATTTTTAAAAATTATTTTTTTTGTGAATTGCTTGTATTGAAGACCTTTAATTTAATGCTGCCATATTTATATTCATTTTGCTGATTGGTTTGTAACGAAAATATTTTGTAGATTCATATTTAGCTTCATCTCTCATTTAATTTTGTTCTGGATTACTTGCTACTTTCTTATGAGTTAAATGTTTAATTCTATAGTCATTGTTTATTGGTTTGTTTGCTTTATATATTATTTTCATTGTTTTTTTTTTTTTATTTTTTACACAAAATATAAATTTATTGGTTATTTTTTTGGAGGGAATATCATGGAATGTAGTAGATAGTTCTAATAGTAGTAATAAGATACTCTCTTTTAATTCTTTTTAATCCTAGAAGTTGACTTTTTCTTTTCAAAAATTAAAAATATGATAAGATTGGGAACAATAATAACCTAGTTTTTGACAGATGGACTGAAGAATAAATTTAATGTTTTATATATATAAATTTAAGCAATATTACTTTGAATAATAACATATAATGATCAGATATAATCATTTGTTTTTAAAATATAAATTTTATTTAATTATTACTATTAACCTTTATTTTTAAACATTATGATAATGTATATCTATAATACTATATATCATTTAATAAAAATCAATAATATTTCACCATTTTCTTTACAAATATAGTGCATTAATGTCAATATATTTTTTAGAAAGCATTTAACACATTTTTCTTCTTTAGAAATTTTGTTTTTATATATATTATGAATCTTTTTTTTTTTTAAATGTTTCAACCATATTTTATGGTCATTTTCAAGGATTGTTTGTAAAATACATATACAAATATCTGTTTATAAAGAATTTCCAAAAATAGTTTTTATATGTATTATAATTTTTTAATTTACTTCCTGGTTTTTTTTTTTTTTCATATGTTGCATCTACATTCTTTATCTTTAAAATTTTTGTAGTTAAATGTTATTTTTTTATATATATTGAAAATATTCTTCATTTATTATAAATACTATCTATAATTACAATCACATTTCTAACACTTTTTATTCAAAATTTGTTTAATCATTTTTATATATAAACTTTCTTTAACATTTTCTTTGAAGATCTCATATTTTTCAGCATCTTTATTTTTAAATTTAAATGCTTAGATAGTTTTATAATGTAGGTATATAATAGAATTTTTGTCTATTATATATAGCTTCACATATTTCCAAACTAATAAATGTGGAATGTTTTGATAAATAATATAACATTTAAGTTGTACTATGAAATGATAATAAAATCAAGTCATCACGTGACTTAATTTAACAAGCTTGTAATTAAAAATGTTATATATAGAGCTTGCAAAATAAGCTCTTAACAAGTTTTGAGAATATCCTCAACCCCAGACCGGTTTCTGATTCTGGCGTCATCAGTGAGGTGCCAGGATATTCAAGCATTAAATTAAAAATACCAGAACAAACTCAGCACTTTATCTAATGTTTAACTATTGAGTAGAAAATCTGAAATTGTCAGACATCTGGGCTTGTCCTGGTATTTTTAATCTAATGCTTGAATGTCCTGGCACCTCACTGACGATGCCAGAAACAGAAACCGGTCTGGGGTTGAGGATAGTCTCAAAGCTTGTTAAGAGCTTATTTTTCGAGCTCTATATATAATAAAAATTGTACTATATATGTATACAGTATTTTGGTGAGTAATCATTATACTGTTTTGTTTATATTAATTAATATGCTTTTGTTCTATTGTTTTATTATATCTATAGATCAATTTCTCTAATTTCTTAAAAAATATTAATGTTTTTAAGACATTTTTTTTTAAATTAAAAAAACAAAACATTAATGTAATTGTTTTAATCATATATAATTTGTTTTATTAATAAATGGGAATAATTTAGAAGTAAAACATCGCTAAAATATGACTATCATTTTTGTTTGTTTAACTGTTGGATACAATTATTTTTCTTCAGTTAAACAAGTTACATTTTAAAATAATTAATTGCTCAATGTCGTTAATTAAAACAATTATATTGACATTATTATTAAATTTATAAAATATTACTATAACTATTTATTATGAAATAAATTCATTATTTAGTGTATAGTTAATGTAATTTAGAAGAGATTTGAACTCAGATTTTCAAGATGCCTAAAGCTATCCACTCCATTTTATACAACTGATACACATACTTGTGAGAAAAATAAATGATCTCCAATCTATGGGTTTTTATCCTAAACCAGCATTCATCAGTTGGTCCAAATCATCTCCCACATATATATAATCAGTGCTCACTTTATATTATGATACTTTAATGGACTGGCTTCAATCTTCTCCACCCTCCAACTCTTCAACCACTCATATCATTAAAAATCTGATGATCGAATGCCCAACACCCTTATTGATCCCACTATGGCATTCCATCATCAGATTTTCAATGATATGGATGGCTCAAGAGTTGGAGAGTGGAGACGATTAAAGTTCTGTCCATTAAAGTATGAAGATTTGCTATTTTAATATAAACTGAGCACTGATTATATATATATATCTGTGAAAGATGATCTAGTCCAGGGGTCCCCAACCCTATGCCTGCGGGCACCATGGCGCCCGCAGACCATTTTACGTGTGCCCGCTGCTATCCGAACACGATAAAAAATTATTTATCTGATACAAATAAATTTAATTTTTAAAATTTCTTATAAATTATTGTATTATATTGTAATCAAATTGTAGGGCATACTATACTTTTACAGCATAAAAATATAAACATTAATTATATGTTAAAATTTTATTTTTGAAATAAATATTTTTTTGTACATTATGTGTATTATTAACAATAACCAACTATAATTTTACATTGAAAAAATAAATGGTGCCCGCCATCTGGTTGAAAAAAATAAATGGTGCTCGCCACCTGGCCGATATTATAGAATGTGCTCTTAAGTGCAAAAAGGTTGGGGACCCCTGATCTAGTCCAACTGATGAATGTGGGTTCAGCATGAAATACATATATTGGAGATCCTTTTTCTTTTTCACATGTATGTAGTTATATGTATTGATTGTATAAGATGGAGTAGATGGGATCTTGAAAGTCTGGGTTCAAATCCCTTGAAAATTACATTAAGTTCAGTATATACAATATATTTGTATTTAAATATTTTATACTTAATGATAATTTTTATAATTTACACATTACCTCCATTTTTTCAGCTGTAGTTAGATACACATTTCTAAAAAATGATGAATTGGTATTTGGAAAACATGATAAGTTTTAGATCATTCAGTTAATTGTTCTTTTATTATAAAAATAAGTACACCTGGGTCTCGTTTTATGCGATAGATAGGTTCCTCAGAAACACGCGCAAAAAATCGCAAAAATCGAACCATTGAAAAAGGGGGTGCGGTGATTTTAAAATTGTAAAGCAAACACAACGAAAATTTAAATTCGCTAAAAAAATAAGGAAATAAAGTATGACTAATAAAAATTTCAAATTTGAAAAAATTGATACAAGACAAACTTTTTTTAACTATAATATTTAATTTTATTCAAAATAATATATTTTTATGCATAATTTACAAACACGTTCGTTTGCAAACAACTAGCGCCAACTTCACACTCATGTTGTAACAGTAGTTTTCTGGTGACAACATAATTAATCTTTGAGACGATGATTTTATTAATTGTTTACGAAACTAACAACTAAAAATTAAGCATTCTTATTTTTGTCTTTAATTTTCAATTCGGTTTAAAAATCAAATTTCACATTAATTTCAAGTTAGTAAGTAATTTTAATTATTAATTACAATTAAAAATCAGATTTTAATTTTTAATTGTCAAATTTAATTATCCCCACTGCTATTATTGACCTCTTAAAAATAAACTTGTGGACACTAAATGATTAATAATTGATTACGTTCTTTTTTAAAAAGCAAAAACAGAATGTGATTTAAAATGCAAAATTAACACGCATAATGTTTGAACAAATTTACATTATAATCTTGTAAAATTTAATGTGTGTATACATAAAATGTGGAAATAATGATTTTAATTTATTGATAAAATCTTATTATTATAAAGCACTGAAAATAGTGAAATTACTAAGTTGAAGTGAATCAATAATGTTTTACTTCTAAGAATGTATTATTATAAGTAATAGCCAATATCGGAGTCGTTTGGACAAATGTAAAATCGGAATAAGTAAGGAATATAATGAATGTAATTACTGTAATCATGTTTAATTTATTTTAATAGTAAAAAGAATAATTTAGCTGTAAGATAATATTCCTAGAATGTTATAACATTGTTTATTATCAGGTGTGCTTTATTTAATGTATGCTTAATTGCAATTTTTCTTGTTTTATATATTTAATCCATGTCAGTTATTTTTGACAGTACTTTAAAATGTAATTTATTTAGATTTCTTACTTTTATCAATCTTCTATAAGTGACTACTACTAAAAAAAAAAAAAATTAATTGCTAAGAGATTATGTTTGGACAGTTTACTGGTCTATTGAATATTTATTGTAGTTGATGCATTTCTCAGATCTTATTCTCCAGAACAAAATATATAATAAAAAAACACAAATCATTAATTTCAAAAATTACTATTACAAATGGGTGTTACAAAAAAAAAAATAATAAAACAAATTCTTGATTTAACAACTTTTTTTTTAATATCTGTTTTTGAAAATGTAATAATTTTTAATAAAAATGTTTATTAATTTATTAATTTTATCAGTAAAATTATTTAAATGGAAAAATAATTGATTTCTATTTTCAGCTTCAAAAAGACATATTTCACAATTGTCAATTGGAGGATCTTTTTTTAATCAGTTTGATATCACTTTTCCATTCATTTCTAGTAAATTATTTTTATCCTCATCAATATATTATTAGTTGATAATATTTTAATCTAGCTTGTATTGACTCATCCAATTGTTGTTCTAAGCAGAATTATCTACATTATGCTGTTGGTTTTGGTTTTATGAATGTATCAGTTTTTATCTATTTACTGAATTGATCATTTTTCTTAGTAACCCCTATTTTAAAAATATTTTTATGTGCCAAGATGAGTCAAATTGAATTATTGCATAATTTTAAAAGTGCAGTAGAAAATATCAAAATTTGTATTAAAATTATGATGACTTTTCTTAAAACGAGTGATCCATTTATAATTTTCCACTATTCAAATTTTTTTTCTTCTGTGAATTCTCAAAAAATTGAGAAAAAAAAAAATTCAAGAGTAACCTCAAATTTATAATTCCATTCAATTAGTCTGAACTGAATTTTTTGTTTAACTTAATGAGGTGAGAGTTGATCTTCGAACCTTTAGCTTTGAATTTTTTGTACGTTTACTATGCTTAACTGCATAAGGTACTGCTGTTGGCGATAATATATAAATATCAGCAAATCTTTCAGAATGACCAATAGTGGCACTTGCTTAGGGAGAAAAAAAAATTGAATTGATTTATTGTTTGGAACTTCATAATAAGTTAGAATGTTATGCCAGAATTGGAGTTGATTCTAAGATTTTATATTTTAGAGTCTAATATTCTACCAGTGCACTTAACTATGCAAGTTAAAAGAATGGTTTAATTGCTTGGGAGTTCATAAGATATTCAAATGGCAGAAATACCAGATACCAAAATTGTAATCAATGTAAGGATCTTTTGCTCCAGATTCTGACCCTTTATGTATATGGAACAATTAAGACAAACCAAAAGGTACAGTTCTAGATTTATTTTCCCTATTAAAAGGCTATAGCAGACATTGCTTACTTCAAAAGTAACCAACTAAAAGAAATTAGAGCATTCAGGATTTTTAGAGTGTCACCCATTAAGTACTAACTAAATAAAATATTGTCTAACTTCGGTGATTAGTCAAAAAAATATACCTATAAAATAATAAAACTTAATTGCTGTGAGCTGTCTGTGCTTAACAATTAGGGGGTTAAAAGATTGTTCTTTAAATCCAAAAAATGCACAAATCTGAAAAATTCTGGAACTAGGGATTTTTGATTAATAGTTTTTCGTATAATTAATTAGAGTTAAATTTTGTGTCTAATGTTTATAATGGTACTGCTCACTTATTTAATCCAATTTTATTTAATTTATTAATTTTGTATTTTTGCAGTTGATGATGCAGTGGAAACTTTGTTTATGCTGTCGGCTAGTGCAAGTCCACAAGAAGATACAGTAAAAGATGTGAAGAAAGAGTTTCAAGCCTCAGAACAAAATCCAGAAATTATGGGTAACCTAAATTCAAAATCACGAAGTGCCTCAACATTTACAGAACATTGCAAATCAGATTTGGATAAACTTGAGGATAAACGACAATCTCATTTTGGTGATCTGGATGTAAACAGTGGTTTATCAATGAGAGATGAAATCTATCACTCCAATGAAGATCTATATAATGAGGATACAGCTGGCATTGAAGAAAACTTGCAGAAAAAGGCTAACATTTTGCTCTCTCCTGAATCAGTAACTTTTTTAGAAAGTGAAGCTGCTGGAAATAAGTCTACTAGTGATAGTGAATCTTTTAAATCTCCTCAAGATGAAGATTTGAGGATAAAATTTACTCCAAATTTTTTATCCCCTCGTAGACATCATTATCCTCCTTCCTCCTTGGACAATAAACATTGTAATAGTGGTGGTAGTAATAGTAGTAATAGTCGCTGTGGGTTAAAAAGTTCTGACTGTTCACTCACAGTTTTAAACAGTGAAATGAAAGAACTTTGTATTACTGTTTCAAATGCAGATAAAAAAGATATCTCAGGTATCAAACACATTCCAGATCTCACTCATCATTCATCCAAAACATTTCATTTGCCTGAAATTTATACAGATTCAGAATTTGAAACTACTAGTAGCCAAGAAAACAGTTCCAGTTCATCCTACATACACCGATCAACACCTTTTCCAGAAGAACTTGAAAAAAATTCAAATTTATCATTATTGCTCAACCCTACAGCAGAAGAATTCATTCCAAAATATTTTCAGACTAGTAAGAAACCTTTAATACCGTCCCAGACATCTGCATTTCATCAACTGGATTGTAAGATATCATCTCAGACCACTTCATTTTCTCCTTGCAAACCTGTATGTGCTGTTGTTAATTTTAAAACTGCTGAAAATCCAGAAGTACTCACTCTACCTAATTTCTGTGTTAATTACTCTCAAAACTCAGCTTTGCCTCTTAAAGATTCTTTATCGAAAGGGTTTTTTTCTCGGATACCAAAAACACAGACTTTCCCACCTCACTTCTCTCCTTTGTTCTCTTCAGTGCCACAAAGTGCTTCTTGGAATGATAATAAATATAATCATAAGGGAAATTTACAGGATGTTTCCAATAAGAAAATAAGTTATAAAGATGTTACAAGTCTTTCCTCAAATCCGAGCCATACTAAAGCAAAAATCTGTAATAATAAATTATCTCCCAAAAAAGAGCCATTAAAATTAACACCTAAAGAAATGGTATTTGAAAAAGTTAGAAAAGGAGAAAAAATTATGGTAATTTTACGAGGATGTCCAGGAAGTGGAAAATCAACTTTAGCGAAGTAAGTACAGTAGTTGATGGTTATATTGTTTTTATATTATTATTGTTATAATTGATGTTAATAACAGTTTTGCTTTAGAAAAGATGATGATGTAGCTTTTTTTTTTTAAACTTTTAAATGGCTGCGCAAGCTTAATGGGTATTTGTATTTCTTCAGTATTACAACCATTATACCGTCTCTAATATTAGTAAATAGATTATGTTATATATTATAACCAACTGTTCCCCAACTATCAGTTATCAGCGAAATTGTGCAAACCATGATCTGTTGCCTTCTGGCCTTATTTGTTACATCACTTGTATGATACACTTAAATCATAAAATATCTTAACATTTATATCTCAGGTTTCTAATTTTGATATGTCCAAATCAAGGCACACTTAAGTTAGGCAAGAGAGTTCATTTTACTGCCACTCAATATGCTAAGGACACCAGCATAACTATGAGACATTATAACCAATAGTCTGGTTTGGTTCTTTATCTGGTTGCGATATTAGAATGATTTACATAGTGAACAATACCACATTACAAGCTCATTAATTGATTTCACAACTAGCATATTATATTTTCTTTTGATTGAATTATGCATAAACCACAATGCTTAAACCATACTACAGGTATTTGATTATAGCTGGAAAATAATAATGGGTTCTATTAATCACTCATTAAATAAATTAAATAATCCTATTTCTCAAACCCCAAAGAGTACGTGACAATCAGCATTTATGATTGCAATGATGAATCGACAATGAAATTGAAATATGTAATCAATAACAATTCTATTAAACTGTAATGGCAAGAAATTAAATGTATTGATGATTGGTAATCTAGAATAATCATGGAGCAAAAGCAATGATTAGCATACTACAAAGACTATGCTAACATTTATTTACTCTAATATTACATTTATTTACACATGGTATGTATAACAAAACAATAATTTCAATATTGAAACAAAATACAATATTACATGTCCACACCTAAATTCTGGTTTTTGCCAAGATAACCCAAAATAATATCATAAGTGAGCATTATTTCTGTTCATAAATAATAATAAAAATCATAATAAAATAATAAGTTTGATAATATAATACCTTGTTATGGAAATTATTCCATTTAAAGAATCAGCATACCTAACGTACCAATTAATCGCAATTATATATTTTCCATAGGTTCAAATAAGTATGAATGACATTCATATCTGATTCCTTTGTTAATGGATTTTCTAATCTTCCATAAGATACTTATTTATGTTGTTGAAATTTATTATTTTAATAAAGCATAAAACAAACAATTACAAAATCTTGAGTATATTAGAATGAACTGATTGCACTCTTGGCTTCAACAATTTCCTTAGTACATTACTTTAACTTATATTAGATTGGAAGTTCACTGGATCACAAATATTCATTCAACCATACCTTCTTTAAGTTATTCATGATCAACAATTACTGAACAATAAACATCTACACAGCAGTGGCTCTACACTCGATGCACCAGGGTAACATTACTAACATAGATCTTAAAGGAACATGTCTACAATAAGAATATCAGTCTAGGGTCATGTTTGAATGTATTTGAACTAAATATCCAGGTGTTTATCAGCACCTATATGGAGATAAGAAAAAATCGTCTGAATGTACTTGAACTAAATATCCAGGTGTCTATCAGCATATATATGGATACAAGAAAATACATAGTAAAAGATCAACTACTTCCTTAATACAGCATATTCATTAAGATCATGATTACCTTATAAGATATTCTGTCGGATATTTCCACGACACTACAAAATACTAACGACTTTCTAATACAATAATAATAGTATAAAATGAAAAACTAGTGACATCCAACGAAAAATTCACAGCTGCAAAATGGTCTGCTGCACCAATCATCAACCATGGATACTTAACCTTATTTAACATTCACTTTACAGATTCACTAAATTGTTGTTAATAATGATAACGATCAATTACAAATATGTGTTACCATGTACACAATGAATTTAAGATAATCTTACACCAACCACAAATTATTCATATTATTAAAATCCTCTTTCACTTTAAACCCATTATTGGTTAATCGCAATATTGAAATACTTTAAAATTACGATATAAAATTAATAAACTAAAAGTATAATATTATTTAACATATCTTAAAATAAATAATAATAATGAAATTCACCTTCACAATGTTTAACCCAATATTAAGACCATTACCCATCTCCTTTTAGATATCTTCATTTTAATCAGCAATCAATAATTGACATAGTATATAATATAATAGAAACATGTATAACTATTGAACATAAAACATAAAAAAAGTATATAAAATAAATGAACACAAACTTTTAAACTATATACTATCTTGCGCAAGGTACTCAAAATAATCTCAACTCTTAGAATTCATATGGCATTTACAGTTCGAATATTATTTAAGTTCTTGCTTCTCATTGCAATATTCTACTTGCGTTATAAATATTCCTAGGAAACACTTAGATATTTACATATTTTCAGTTACTCATACCATAATTTACTTTGCATGACATCACATATTTCCTATCTCAGAACAACTTCTAATATAATTTCCTAATTATAGAGTCATCTTTTCATGATAACACTATAAGTAATACCGAGACAATTCTTTATCTTTTATCAAATATTTAATTTCACAATTACATTAATATAGCATTCTAGAATAAATTATCCACGTTGTACAGTGTCATTAGTCAGTTAACAAATGGTTTTATTTTACAAACAAGAATATCCAAAGTACAATAGATAAATTTTACAATTTCATTACTAGCTGGCATTCTCAAATAAATTATACACGTTGTTAGAATATCCAAATAAGCTTTAAAGATGTCATTAATCATTTAATGAATGGTTTTATCCCAGCAACAAGAAAATCCAAAGCACAATATATAATTTTGCAACTTCACTGACAGCAGTAGATTTATGATTAAATGGAACGTAGTCCGTATATCCAAAGTAATTTTAGCAATTTCATTAGCTAGTGAATAAATGAATTTCTCCAAGTAGCATGAAAGTCTGATGTATTAATATGAAAGAATATTTAATCAGTAATATCCTTTTGACTTTATCAATATTTTAAAATTGAACTCGAATTTTAATTTGCTTATTACTTTTTCTTTACTTTAATTTGCTTACTATTGTTGAATATTACAATACATTCTATAATAATGACGAATGTTGTTTCCCCCCAATCATAGATCGAAAGAGTCAGAGCAAATGTTTCTTAGGACAGAAATTTTTGAGCTTTTACATACTCATAACAAATGAGCACATCCTAATTTTAAATAATAATAAATTGATATTACAAATTCGTTTTCTTTTAAAATACTTTACGAGAAGTTTTCTTCCTTATTTTTCTTATGTTACCTCTTGAAATGAAACGAACTTCTCCCAAAAAAAAAAACAATCTTATCTTCATTTGCATATTTTTTATGACACGTTTGAAAACTGATACAATAATAATATAAAAAAATATAGTTGGGAGAATTTACAACTAATCACTTAATTAAACTGAATTGAACTTAGTTTAAATCACTTTCAAATCCAATAAACCAAATTTCTATATTTCACCTTTTCAGTAAAATCAATATAAAACAATACCAAATTTTAAATTACATCTATTTTAATTCAATATGAGAAATTATAGGAAAAATTTAATTATTGATATGATTAATTTGAATTGCACCATTTACCCACGCCTCAAATTATGTCATAATGAAACATCAATCATTATAACCAATTCATAATAGCAAAATTATATATGATAGGCTAAAGAAAATATACATAACATACTCTGAACAGACACATGTAAAGGAAAAAAAATATCAGGTTTTTCCTTCAGTTGCTTATTGATATAATTTACTTTGAATTTATAAAAAATTTAAATTTTTTCTTTTTTTTTCAAAAACACTACAAATGCCAATCAATCTAATCCGAATGGAGTTTGGTAATAAGGTACATTTTTATCAAAATACCACAAAATTTTTTATCAACTATTGTTATATTTATGTTAATAAAGCAGCTATCTATTGCCCCTTCTCTCCAAAACTTAAAAAAATGAAACCCAAGTAAAGAAGTTAAATGCAAAGATGAAAATGTATACAGTGGAGCCACAATATCAACTAAATTTTATCCCCCTCCCCCTTCAACTAAAGCTTTGATTGCAATACATATTGTTTATTGTACTATAAGTGTATAAATATATTTCTACAGATAATTTTTTTGTGCATAAATTATGATTGTAGCAGAAAATTTTTTTTTAAAAAAGGTAGTTATCAATAATAAATTGAAAGAACACATTTACATATATATTTTCTGTATATGTTCACTCATTCGCCTTCACTCTGAAAATAATAAAAAACCTTATCATATCTATTGTTTTTTTTAAAATAAAATTAATACCAAAGTGTCAGATTTTGACCTTCTTACGGTGTTTGATGTATTAGAATAACTCATTTTTATTGCAATTAAACATTTGTTTCTTTTATAATAGTAGTCTCATTATTGGCAGTGATGGCTTTCATGTTTTGATGTTTTAAGTCCATATCAGTTTTGGAGTTATCCCTGTTTGCAGTTTCTCATTTCAAATTTTTGAGTAAACTATTCATAGTATTTCTTAAGTTTTCTGATGTAATATGAAAATATTTAATTGGTTCTTTTTTTTATGTAATTTATTTTATCACTTTAAAAAGATTCTTTACATATTTTTTCAAATTCTGTACAGATTCTAGTGTTACATTTATACCAAACTATGATAAACTTTTGGAAGAGGAAAAAAAAAAGCAAAAAATAAAATATATGTACTTTCAACATAATACAAATAAACATTATTCATAAATATGATTGTATATGACTAAATTGTAACATATAATATTTTGAATTTAGTGAAGGAGTTCTGGGTCAAAAAGTAGTTACTGGCATATCGTAAAATTTATTAAAATTACGAATTTTATTATTAATTTTTTTTGTTTATTTAAATTTTTCTTTTATTGAGTAGCATATAATTGAAGTAGTTTATATTGTACAAGGCCATATAACTGCTTCACTATATATATATATATATAATTATAACAAAATAAAACTTTTAATACTATTTAATAATACAAAATATATAAATGAAATGCATATTAATGTTGTTACTTAATAATAATAGATAAAAAGTAGCCTTTAAATCACAGACTGCAGAACAAAGACTCTCCAGAAATTCCTCACAGATGAAAAATGGGAGATGTTATTTACCAGTCAGAGTCATCATCAGTTCTCTCGCATCATCTGTTTTTTCTGTGCTTTCAAAAAACAGGCCTTAAAAATGTTTGTAAGGGGGAGGAGTTTAAGCTAATTTTTCGATAAACACAACATTGAGATGGGATTGAGTTAAAGTTTGGGTGGCAGCAATTAAATTGTTGTTCAAAACACACTTGACAACATTAAAAAAGGCTGCAGCTATAAATTTAGGTCAGAATAGGTTTTGTTTTGGTGGTGAGCATGGACTAGAAAAAATTTTAATGTGAAGATCATCCGGACAGCGTATCTATCTGCAAAAAAGTTGGAATATTATAAATGTGTTATTATTTGTGTAATGGCTTTATATCGATACAATTTACATTTTATTAGAAGGAATACTAACTCTAGTTTTTTTTTTCTTGGCCTCATGGCTGTTACATAAAGAAAGAAGTAATGTTATTCAGCCTTTAAGTGAAAAATGACTTAGCATGAAGAAGAAAACTTGATTGTTCCCTCCCAGTTCTATCATATATATGAAAGTAAATATGCCTTACCCAAAAAAGAAGAGGTCAACTCAAGTCTGATAATGACCCAGATAAATCAATTGTGGAACCAACTATAGGAAAAAGATCACAAACTATTTGTATGAATTAGAGCAAGTGGTGTGCTCTATTTTGTTAATCTATAAATTTAACAACTGTTAACAAACCATGTGGATTAAATTGTTCATTGGCAATCTAATCAGGCAAGTGTATAGGATTAATAATGACCAATACTCATATAACTTCGTTGACAAATGGTAAATAAAAATAACTCTAGGATTGCTACCATCGTATGATTAAAGTGTCAGTTTTATTTTTTATAACTATTTTTTGCCGGCAAAAGATGGACAAAATTAAAAGAAGAATTATTATTATTATTATATGAATATATATATATATATATTTTGTGAGTTGGTTAACCTTTAACTTGTATCAATTTTTATTTACACTAAACTCATTTACTTTTCAACAGAATCTTTTAAATGTGAATGAATAGTTGCATAAATATTCCAGACAATAGGAGAAATGTGGGATGGAAAGCAATGAAGAAAAAAGATTTTTTTAGATATCCAGTAAGTTAGAGGTGTCTGTCCATAGGAGTAATTTTAATCAAAGTTACAAGATGTGGATATATTTTTACTATGAAGAGATTAAGTTAATGGTGTTTTTGTTTTTAAAATTTGAATATATTAATGTTGTGAACTTGTAAGCCATTTTGAGTTAATGGATTGTTGAAGATGCTTGAGCGAGATGAGTATCAACTTTCTTTCTTGAAGAAATTTTACACATAGAATAAATATTGGTGGAAAAAGGCTTTTGTGAATAGTACAATGAGAGAAAAGTATATAATCTTAATGATGATTAGTAAATTAACTATTAATATTTTCAAATAATATGATAGATAATATTTTAAATTAAGTTAATAATTTTTTCTGAATTAGAGTGCATATTCCCGATCAGCTCAAGCAAAATGGAAATCCCCAAGAAAGAACTCTGATCTTCTTTGAAGAATAATTTATGGATTTATCCAATCAGGCACAAGATTTTTTTATACTGAATTCAAACTTGTATTCATTTGAATAATCTAAAAAAGCCTTTAGTAAAGTGAGTTTTTTTTTAAGAAGAAAAGATTGAAATATAATCCATGTAAGCAATACTTGAATTATTCACCTTTGATCCAACTACATATATTCCAGGTAGTTCTTCAATTTTTATAAACAAAGGATTCATATAGCTAGTAAAAAAGAGAGTGCTTAAGGAGAAGCCTTGATATATTGAGCAATGAGGAATAAAGGTGAAGAATATTTTCCATTTATTATAAAATGGATTTCTGTATTGAGTAGAAAATTAGTAAGAACATAGAGAAGTAATCTCTGTATAGACGTATCAGCTAGAGACCTAATCATCAGGTAAATCGGAATCATGTTAAAAGCACCAGATGTGATAGTTGAGCTGCAATCCAAGAATCTTCAGCTAGTCCAGAGATTACCTCAAATGACTTTATTGCTTAATTCATAAAAAATTTGGGTGCGGGGGGGGGGTATCAGATTGATCTGGAGATACTCTATTACTGCACCAAATCACACAGGGCACTGATGCACTAAATCATGCAAGATTAAATAATAAAGTGGTTTATTTATTGCTCAGGAATTCATATGAAGTTTTAGCATCAGATGTGGCAACTAAACTGATATATGGATCTTGAGCTCTAGAATTTGCCGCTCTATCACTGCACTAAGTCACATTATTGAGAGAAGTGAAAAATACCATTATATATGTTTTTTTATTAGTATTTAAACAACTAGTCATTAATAAAATTAATTTCCTTTTATAGTTGCTACAGAAATGTAATATTATTCAATATTATTAATATTCTCCGCTAGTAATAATAATGAACCAAATTAATAATAAAAATATTTCTTATACAGTCCTGATTAATGATGGCTTACTACCAATTATTGGGGGAGGACTGTTTTTGAAGCAATTATTTAGATAAAAGTATTGTTAGCCGAGAGGTTGTGGGTTCGCGTCCTGGCCGATGCTATGACATATGAAAAAAGTCTAGTTTTGTCCTTTTTTATTGCTAGTGATGCTGCTTTACTTTTTTTTAGTTTTATCTGGCATTCACTTGTGATTATAAAAGCTGAAGAACCTGTTTTATCTGAGTGTGCTACTGTTTCAATCAAAACCTGGTTATTGACTTTGTAACCTCAATTTCGTATTTTATCTTTTTAAAAAAAAACAGCTTGAGATTGTAATTGTATTTTCATTAGAATTTGAAACTTACTATGTTTTTGCCATGAAATATTTAAACAATTTCATATTTCCATATAAATAAAAAACACTTATTTATAATTGTTTAATAGAGAAGATATAAATTAATATTAAAGTTTATCGGCTTAACGTTTTCGAGGGCCCATGCCTCACATTCATAGCCTTCATAAAATTAATATTAATTTATATCTTCTTCTCTATTAAACAATTATAAATGTTTTTTTTTTTGTTTAAATAATTTTGAGAAGTAAAACTATATTCCATATAAACATTATTTTAGTTATATAATCAATGGGATTTTAATTTCTTTTATTTTACGTTGTAACTTATTTGCTTTCTAATGCTTAAAATCATTGTTAGAAATAAAGAGAAGTTCAGTCCAATTATTTTCAGTATTTCTCTCCAACTATTTTTAGGCAAACAACTCCAAATCAAAATTGTCGACTTGGCAAATAATTATTTAATTTCTTGGTATCAGAGATTAATATATATATATTTGAATTTTAATAATTATAATTCTAAATATATTTTTTCTTTTTTAATTATAATCTTTTATCTGTAATGGTAATAACTCCAGCAAGCAAAGATCATTAAAAGTTGAAGTCTGGTATATAAGACTACAGCAATTTGTGTAAAGAAAAAAATTGTTAGGAATGTCATGCAATGTTGTAATACCACCAATAGTTGATTTAGCAAGTAATTCCAGTCATTTAATTGTCAAAAGAGTTGCTATTATTTTAATAGCTTGTGTAAGGAAAAGAAATGTATGGTTATGTAATGTTTTAATTGTTGAGTTAATTATGACTATAAGATTAATTCCAAATAGTAGTGTTGGAATACCTCTAGTGATTTAGTGGATTAGGGCTAATGATTTTTTTCTTGTTGTTGTTTTATATATATCATCATCATTAACCATTGTCAATCCACTGCAGGATGAAGGTCTCTCCAAATTCAATCCATCTTTTCCAATCTTTACCTTCTCCATATCACCCCTGCACACTTTCTTATTTCATCCATTCATCTCACATGTGGTCTCTTTCTGGGTCTTTTACAATCTCATGGAATCCAGTTTAAGATTTCAATTGCCCATCTATTATCATCTCTTCTAGTAATATGTCCAGCCCAACTCCACTTCAGTCTTTTAATTTTTTCAATGAGGTCAGTAGCATCTGTTTGTTCTCTTACCCATATATTGCGTTTTCGATCTCTTCTTGTTACTCCCAACATGCATCTCTCCATACTTCTTTGAGTGGTCTGATCTGTATTGCTCTTCTATTAAGTGTCCAAGTCTCAGATCCATAAGTAAGAACTGGTAAAACACATTTATTAAAAATCTTCCTTTTCAAACACATTATGCTATTTCTACCAAAAGCACTCCAAGCAAGTTTAATTCTATGATTAATTTCATCCATTATGTTTCCATCTGTATTAATAATCTGACCAAGGTATTTTTAACTGTTAACCTCTTCTAACTCATCATAATCTTTCATATTTTGAGAAAATCCATTAAACATTACTTTAGTCTTTTTAACATTTATCTTTAATCCTAGTTTCATCTGACAACTCCTGCAACATTTCCTGCAGCTCTAAAGCATTATTTGCAAAAACAACTACATTATCTGCAAAATCTAAATGACTTAAATAATCTCCATTTACTTTCATTTCTTTAGCTTCCCATTTTAATTCACAAAATACTTCTTGCAACACTGCTGTAAAAAGTTTTGGAGATATGGAGTCACCCTGTCTTACACCCTTCTCAATCTTGACTTTCCCAGTATCATTATGTAATCTAATTGTTGCTGTTGCATTTTTATAAATATTCTTTAAAATATGACTATTCTGGATCTACACCTTGATGATCCAATGCCTTAATCACTGAATAAATGTTTATAGAATCAAATGCCTTTTCATAATCTACAAATCCAAAGCATAATGGCAACTCATATTCATTTGTCCTTTCTGTAACTTCTCTCAATACCTGGATATGATCTGCTATACTAAAACCACTTTGATGGAAATCCAATGTTCTCTGTAGATGAGTTGTAATTAACTTGATAAAATTTTTTGCATAAAACTGATAAAAGACTGATAGGTCTGTAATTTCAAATATCTCTTTTATCACCTTTTTAAAATGTTAATATTAATACTGCATTCTTCCAATCATCTGGTACATCTTTATCATTTAGACATTTGGCATATAACTGCTAAAAAAAAATTCTATTTCTGCACCTGCTTTTTTTTAATATATCATTACCTGGAACCTTTCCTTTCTTCATACATTTAATTGTATGTCTCACTTCATTTAAAATTCTCGTCAATTCGGAAGATGTAATAGATATAGGAAGTACTTGTTCTTTATTACTTTATAATTCTTGATAAAAGTCTTCTTCTCATTTCATGATGTCATCTCTCTTTTTAGTAATAATTCCATCTTTTTTTTTTTATTGCAGATATAAATTTCCTATCAATACCAAAATATTGTTTTACACTCTTGAAACTTTTATTACTTTCCTTGCTAGTTTATAGTTATACATTCTTATATTATTTTCAACTCTTTTTTGCACCATTTTACAAAATTCGAGATATTCAATCCTTTTTAATGCATCATTTTTGTATATCTTCATATTCCTTTTTTTCTTCATAAATTCTCTAGTCTTAGTAGAAATTTTATTGATCAATTGCTGCTTCTTTTTATCAGCTATCTTTGTTGCAGTTTTTAAAAGTGTATCAGTTATTTTCATATTAATTTCATTCAGATCTGAATCATGTTCAAAATCTACTAATACTTGAAACCGATTTGTAAGTTCTAATTTAAATTCATTTTATTAGAATGTTTCTGAAGATTAGGAATATCAACTGTAAATATTGTTTTTCTTAATAATTTTTGTCTCTCTAGTTTTGCATTAACACGTATCTTACTAATCGATGATCACTTCCTGTGTTAAATTTATTAAGAACATTACAATCTTGAAATTGTAAATAGAAATTATTTCACACTCAGCTGCCTACTATATATTTATAATTTTAATGCAAAAATCAGCGCATAACAGCAGAGCTTCTTCAAATTAAATCACAATTTATTATAAAATTAATGTAAATATGTATTTTCTGTAAGTCAAAATATAATCCAACTCTGCTGTACCTTCATTTGGATGCTTCCATGTCCATTTCCTTTTAGCATTTTTTTCAAAAAAAGAATTCATAATATAAAGTTGTTGTTTTTTTCTGCAAATTCTACTAGTCTATGTCCTCTTTTATTTTTATTACCATAACCAAAATTACCTACGGTACTTTCATCTTTCATTTGTTTACCAATTCTTGCATTAAAGTCTCCCATAACAATTTTAAAATGTTGTTTACTCTAATCAAAAGTCTTTTGTACTTCCATATAAAAATCTTCTACTACTTTCATCACTATGAGAACTTGTTGGAGCATAAACCTGAATTATCTGCATTCGGTATCTGCTATTAAGTTGTATAACTAATCTTGCCACTCTGTCTGATACACCATCAATCTCCACAATATTGTTCTTCCACTTTATATTTATAATGAATCCTACTCCACTTATACTTCCAATATTTGTGCCTTTATAATAGAATATATGTCCACTTTTTAAATCAATTATCTCTTCACCTTTTTTTTCTAACTTCCCAAAGTCCAATAATGTCCCATTTAATGTAAGACAGTTCTAATTCTTGCAATCTCCCTTCACTTGAAAGTGATCTGCAGTTGTAAGTACCTAAATAAAAAGTCATCATCAAATGGCAGGTTGGATCCGCAATCAGAGGATTCTTAGCACCCTCCACCTTTGATTACTTGGCTGAAAATTGATCCAGGAACTTTCATTTCTGGTGATCACATGACTGCCTGAACAAAAAAAAGGTGATCTGACTAAAGAAGTGGCAAAGAATGATGGATAAAGATTAGAAGTATTATTGGTTCAATATTTTGTCATGTAGTCAGTCATTCAGGAAGTCAGATATAACAATGAACCTCAACCTGTCAGTCTAAACATATTATTTTGATTTGTTATTGAAACAGTATTCTTTATCTATCATATCATTTCACCAACTATGTTTCATAGTATTATATAGTTCCAAGTTTAAATCCCCAAGTTTGCATATATTAATTAAAAGAGCTTAATAAAAAGGTATAATAATACGTATATGCGAGTGTGTGCGTATATCTTATAAATGCGTCTTGCAAATAATGTTAAATCGTTTCTATAAATAAGGCAAACATAATTATAAAGTTTAAGGTAATAAAGTTAAACATTACCCGATATGTGAATTTTCACACATATTTATATATGAAAGAAGCTTGCAGAGTTATAGATTTCTAACTTTGTTGGTTTTTTTTAAAGTTTTATTTATTTCTCAAAGATGATAAATCTTGTACACTAATTATAATTAGCTCTCTTTGCATAAAAAAAATTATAGTTTCTAAGTTGACCGACTCATGTATATAATAAAATGTTTACCAAGTTAAAATCTGTTTTTGTAAAATGATTTTATTTTTTGAAAATTAGCTGACCACACCTGGGCTTTAAAATCTGTAAAAACAAGAGTAGACTTAAAAGATATTAAGTTTATTTTTGTAACAAAGAGAAAGCTAGGTAACTGACGCTATTTTTGTCAATTAATTATTTTTCTGAAATTACAGAGGTGATGGTTTTGTTTGTAACATTTATAGCACACATATAAAATAAAAATTAAAAATTTGTCTCAACTTGTAAACAAATCATGATGTTGGCAGAGGGGGAGTGTTCTTATAAAACCCTTGATTGGAATTAAATTAGGTCGGATGCTAGATAATTTTAACTTGTAACACTGTAGGGAGCTATGCCCATTAGTAAAATGAAAAGCGAAGGCTAAACAGCAACCCATTGCTATCTGCTCTTGTGGGGGACGAGTCATGATGGACCAGCAGCCTTCCCAGAAAGTGAAAATGAACAGACCAGCCCAGCAGAGAAGTGCCTAACTGCCTCAGCAGAGAAGATTGGTAAAATAATCCTCAGAGCTCTTTAATAAACTCTCATTATTAATCTTTTAAATAACTCTAAGCTAGTTATGTATAAATGTGCACAAACTTATTATTTAAACTTTCTCTATGGAATATATTCTGTCATTAAGCTAAATTGTATCTAATTTCTTCAAATAATGTAATAATAACTACTTTGTAAAACTTGCATAATTCTTTTAAAGTAAAAGAACTTAATAATGTAACTCTTATTAAATTTAAACTATACCTAAATATCTTTTTATCTGCGGTTATGCCTTATTATAATTTATTATATTTATTATGAATTTATGCTATGACTTATTCAGAGGGGAGATTGATACTCAGATTCTGTAGAGGGGGTTGGAGAGAAATGATTAGAGGCTCTCTATAGATAATTTATAGGCATTAAAGCCCACCCACAGGCAATTACAAATCGGAAACCTATTATATGTATATTTAATAGTTATTATGTAGTAGCTGAGTAAAAGTAGGTTTGCTCATATTAATAAAATATTGTTACCTAACGCAAGAGCGATATTCTAAGGCATATTTAAATTAAATACATAAGTCCTTATTATGCTTTATTCCTCCATAGAATTTGTAATAAAAACTATAAAGATTAATTATAAGCTAGATCACTTAATTAATCTCTTTCTTTAGCATGTTCGAGTATGCTAACTTATGGACTGGTATACAATAGTTTAATGGAAAGAAGCTATAGATTTAGCACATTGTAGATTTGATAATGATGGATGGTCATTAGCATGGTGAATGTATTCTTTATAAATCACGCAGTGCATCTGCATCTTGCTATACACATATATGTAGTTGTTTATGGGGATTTGGTATAAGGCATTTCCATATTCATTGTCTGATAGCTTTTCTTAGAACTAGAATACGAAGGTCCAGATAGTTTAGGTTTCAAGCTTGCTATATGCATATATGAAGTTGTTTATGGGAATTTGGTATAAGGCCATTCCATATTCGTTTTCTGATTGCTTTTCTTAGAACTGGTACACGAGGGTCCAGATTATTCATGTTTCAAGCGAATCAGACCTCCAGAACAAAAAAATGTTCTTTTCTCAGGGCAAGTTGTACAGTCCACGGGAACCCATCATTGAGTTGATAAATCCGATGAGGAAACACATTCGAGACGCCATTTTATTTTGGTAAATATAGTACTATAGTATCAGAAACTTCGCTATAACAGATCCCAGTTGATTCCACCATTAATATTAATAAATTCAACTTTGATTTGAATGCACAATCTAATTATGTAATAATAATCTGTATAGAGAGCTAATTTAGGCAAACTTCGAGGTACCTAGGGTAGTTATAATTTACTCTTGCAAGTTAACTCCACAAATTTTATAGGTATCTCATAGCATGAATTAAGCATAATTTAAACCGTAGATTATACTGTAATATAATTGTTAATGGAATAAGTTCCAATCTAATTGTCCCATGCATAAGATGAGATACTGTAACTCACTCATCTAATTGTAACACCTGTGGTGAATTTCAATGCACAGAGGGATAGCTGTCTTAATAATTGATATGGTTTTATTAAAAGATATAAAATGTAATATTGTTTAATGTATTTTTTATAGCATTTCAATTCATTCAAATCATATTAATTTTATTAATATTTTAGTGAATTAAATAACTATGCATTGTCAATCTGGGTTTGATTATCAAATTATTAAATATCTCATAAGCCATAGATGTGTCTGTTTAGTTGAGTCATAGATATAAGAGTTAATTCACCCCGGAGTCTAATGTTTTACCCTTTACTACTGCCGGCATGTAAATTAAGAAATTCCGAGTGTAATCTTATACATGTCATTCATAGGGCAGTAAGTCATGGAGTGTTGGAGGAGGAACTGAGGTGTGATCTGATTCGAGGTCTCAACCCCTCATCTAGATCAGCTTTAGGGAATTTGCCAAGACTTTGGATTTTGTTGCATGAGTGTACAAATATGACAGTTATATTATTAATTATCAAAATGAGTTTCTTTTGCTTTTAGCTGAAAGTAGGGACAAAAAAAAAAATCAGTTCTTTAAGTCTCTTACTCTTAACATTGGGTTAAATTACTCTGAGCATTAATTCATTCAAATTTTTATTCTGCCAAACTTAGTATAATAGTAGATTGGAGGACTCATGACTTAACACTTTTTAATTGATTCTCTGCTGAAGAAATTAAAAAAAAAAAAATGCAAGCTTATTTATTTGAATGGAATTTTAGCGGTTGAATATCACATGACCTTTTAAACAAATAACGAATATAATTTTCTAACATTTCAATAAATGGATGAAATCTATATTTATAAATTAAAATAATGCATAAAATTAAAAATAGAATTTTTATCACCAATATTTAAATTCAGCTTTAAGTTAAACATGTTCTAATATTGGAATCATCCAGTAAGCAATAAATCTTACTGTATGTTTGCTGTCTACAATTCCTAAACTAGGGACAGGGGGAAAGACTTAATACCATTTTTATTCTGTTCTTGATTAATTATAAATTGCAATTATTGGTTGTAAATTATTTTTATTAGATTATTATTGTGAAATGTGAATTATTTAACTTTCATATATATGTATTTATAAGAATTCAACCATCTGTTTTCTGTTTGTTTAATTTTAGAAAGAAAAACAAAAATGGAACACCTGTTGCTTTATAAATGAATGCTAATTTTTAGGTTGTCAGTATTAATAAAGGATATCAATTTAACACGTGCAATATTATTTGCATAATATATGTATATCAGTTCAGGAGATAACTTAATCTTCATGGACTTAACACTTCACAATCCTAGATTTCTTTAAATTTCTTCTGTATACAGAAACTTTAAGGCATTTCTATGTTTAAATGTGCTTATATATATATTTCCAAAATAAATTTTTAATTTAAATTTTAAAATGATAGTCTCATCTTAATCTATCTAATGAAACAGAGAAAGAATACCTGTTTAGATTTCATGAATGATTTACAGTTAACATTATTTGCCAGCTTTAAAAAAAAGAAGGGGAGGAAGGGGTCACTTTGATGCTAAAATATTAACTTGAGTTGAGCTACTGACTATAAATTGAGAAAATTATTTAAAAAAAGAGAGAAAACCAGCATTAGTAAGAAAATGAAATTTATTATTAATATTTATTCTCATTTTTTTATTATATACATTAGCATTCATTAAATTTTTATATTTCTCATACAGCAATATTTTTTAAAAGAGTTATTAGATAGCTTTTAAATTAAGGTTAAAATAACTAAATATTATTCTCATTATTTTATTTCACACACATTTTTAAAGAATTTTATTAAGATAGAAAACCAATTCATATACAGATGTTTTACACAAAAATAATTATTGTAATCTGAAAGATACAAATAAGAAATGAATATTATGTAAGAAATTTTTAGTAACATAATTATAGCTTGCAAATTATTGAAATTACATTTTTGATAAATTTTTTAATTAAATTAACTGTCTCATTAAGAGATGAGAAATTCATAATTTTAAAACAGATTTCAATAAGTTCATTCCATATTGCAGCAGCTATAGTTTTTTTAAATCTCTTCTCCTTATTAAAGAATTTACATTTCAAAAAGTATATGGAAGTAATAATGACTTGTAAGAGACTGCATCTTGTCTTAGTTGTGATAATTATACTGAAGATAATGTATGCTTTCTTAACTTTTAGGTTTGTTAGTCTTTATTGCATTGTACAATCCATTTAAATTTTCACATGATTTTTTTTATATCCAATTATAGTAAATTCATTACAGTAGAATTAGATAGATGCTTGCAAAGACTAGTAGCATCTTTTAATGTAGTGCGTATCCATCTTTCTTCCTGTAAATCTAGTAAAAATTTATTTTTATAAAATCTCAGAATTGAAATCAATTATATAAACAGATCATCTCATGTAGCATAGTGAAAGAAACCAATAACTAAAGGCCCAATAGAAGTCATAACAAAATGTTTTTTTTATTACTAATACATTTCATTTGCAAGAGAAAAGTTGTTTTTTTAATGTAAATTATAACAAAAAAATCTGAAAGGTTTCATAAATTGTTAATAAATTTGTGCAATATTTATACAATGGTTGATTTTTGTATGTGAATTATTGATATTTTAACAGTTGCTATCTCTAAATATAATTGACTATATCATTTTTATTTGTCTGGATGATTTTCATAGAGTTTAAGGATCATTAGTTTAGGAAGCATTGGTAAAGGTCTCTACTATGACAACAGTACATTGGGTGCCATTTTTTGGTACTAAAGGAGCCACAACTGGCACACTCAAATGGTATACAATTTTAGATATTTCGTTGATGAAACTGTTTCAAATATTTTATTCAATAAAAAAATTAAATTTTAAAAAGTGCAAAATAAAAAAACATTTGCAATTAATAAATAAGATGTTTCATCAAAAAGTGGTCTGATATTTTGCCTGACAAAAAAGAAATACAAATTTCGAATTTTATTGAAAATTCAAAATAACATTTTCAATTAGTAAATACAAAAATTAAAACAATTTTAGATATTTCATCAAAAAGTATTCTGGATATTTTGTCCATTAGCAAATATTGAAATTGACATTAATTTTATAATTGTTAAAATTTACAAAAGCCTGAATGGCATATGAAAAACTTTTGTCTATTAATATTTTATAAAATATGCAATTCTCAATAATTTCAACTCTAAATTTTTTCTAATGCTTGTCAACTCTGTTCATTATTGCATCACCATTTTTTTCTAGTTTGATATATATATATATTTTAAATAGATTTTATGAGTCAATTGAGTGATGCTATTGATATCTATGCTAAATATATTAATTTATTATATATAGTGATCTAGTTTTATTATCTATATCAATTTTTTCCTCTATATATTGTAATGGTCAGAACTTTCATATAACGAAACCTAGAGTCCAGACAAAATACCTTAAAACCAATCGAATAGAATGGTGAGATTCCAGGTTCTATCAAGCCTTAACCTATTCACCAGTGCTCTATGGCTTAAAACCCTATGAAGAACATTTCTGAGGTTACTCATGTGCCTTAATTTAATCTGCGAGCCGGCTCCAAACAGGGAGAGACATGAGACTCAAAATTTAACCAAACGTGACTAACTAGAGGATTAAATGGACTAATGATATGCTAACTTAAAGATAAAATCAGTACTTAAAACTGTAATGAATATAAATATTATTTTAATAAATGAATTGGGATTGGAATTGGATCATGAGTAATGAAATGGAAACGAGATAAATTTAAATATATTTATTAATAAATCAAGATCAACAATAAAATGAAAACATGTTAAATATGTGGGATCAAACACACGCAGGTGAGATGAGACTAAATTAAGTTACAGTGTAGCTCATCATGATATAATGAATAGTTGTATGTGTGTCCGGTTAAGAAATTACGCTTATATCAGTTAATATGCCAAAATCCTATGGTTTGCTGATTTTAAAAGTGAATGTGGAATTCAGAAACATATTAACAATGACAGCACTAATATGACTATTGTTTACACATATGTATTAAGATGTGAGCATATAATTAAGCTCGGGGACAATGCATGTTCAGTCTAATAATCAAATATTCATCAATTTCAGACTAATGCTGAATCATTAATTAATGAGGGAAAGAACTGATTACTTTAGATCAATATATATTGCTATGGAACAGACATAAATATTAATAACATTTTGTGGTGTTGATGTGTCGTTATTCACGGGATTCCATATCAAAATATGCAGTACAGACCGAATGGCTTACTATAATTAAAATACAAACATTCTGAATTTGGAAACTCAGGTTTAATAAATGGCGTCTGGAGCCTCATGCTCCATTTTTATAAAAATAGCCTTATCCGAACTAAGTATGTGGGGACATCCTCGACTGTGAGCCCATTAAATAAAGAATATAGCAAGATGTTATGTATACATCCATACTCTGTAAGAACATGCAACGCATAAAGTAAAATACAAATATGTATTAATTAAATTACGGTGCCTAAAAACAGATAGCTTCTATCTGTATAATTAATAAAACCCAGTTATTAAAATAAGCATCATAATCATGCTCTAGTTAAATGACTAAAACTAAATTATTAATCTAGTTTAATAGATACTCAATCTGCATCTCAGGTCAGATTTCACTTGGGAGGAGACAGTACATTTAACGTGCGATTAATAATACATTAATAAATATACCTTAATATTATGTCTACAGCTAGTTAAATGGATCTCTAAAGTTATAACTAATTATGCAAACCATATTAGATATTAAATAATATATAACGGTCGGGGTGGATGTGGGAGTCTTACCGTATCTGTCTTAAAGGGCACCACCAGGCCATTCGAACCTGGAAAATTTATATAGTAGGCAGATACTTAAGTTAAGATTCAATTTTATTTTATTATAGACCATTAGCCCCAGTCACTAGCTCGCTGAGCAGTAGAGATAATGTATACTTCATTTTTAAAGAAAGAAATATAATAAAAAAATGAGAATAAGCCACTTATAGATTAACAGTACACAGAAACATTTATTTTGCACATATATAAAATTTAGAATTATTTACTTTTGTATAACTTTAGAATTTCATTTACATTTTAACTTTTCATTTTTTAATTCGCACAGATGGATTTATTAATATTTTATTAGTGTCGAGTATGGATAGACTACATAGATTGCACTCAAAAAAGAAAATATTCTATATCCCTTATTTAACCCTAGGCCAAGGTTCGCAGTCAAACTAACGCCAATCTATCTGATATATCGATGTATTAAATGCAGCATGAATATGACAGCACAATACCATACTGTCAGGAATGCACATCTGAACAGCATGGTTATAGAAAAGAAATTGTCTCTCATCCAGTACAGAAATGTTACATCTGTCTGGTGAGAAGAACAATAAAATAAATAAATAGAAAACTCCATAGGAAGGTATTGCTGTTCTTTTTGCCAACTTATCATTCTATTCCATAGGCTAAAGGGGTGATCCAAGGAACAGGGAATACATCTGCTTCCGATGGTCGATAAGAATGGGATTACTTTTCCCAAGTGCAGCGTAAAAGTGATCCTGCACATAGCGGATCTTCATGCTACATTTACTAATTACACCAATACATCCAATCCATTGACCAATTTAACTGCGAAACAAATAACCTAAGATTTACCCACCCTTAAACTAACATAACTTTACAAATCTATGCAGCCATTCATACCCGACTTAAATTTAACATGATTTAATTAAAAGTTTTAGCTTATGTAAAAAAAAAAAAAATCATAATAAACACTTAAATGAACGCAAAAATAAATTAATGGAAATGATTTTAAAACTTATATATAATAAAAATAATTATTAATGATTTAATTTGGTCAGATAGGAATTCATATTTAAATACTGGAATAACTTTATAAAAAGTTCATTAGAGTTCATAAAGTTCTTACAGTTTTTTTTAAAAAAAGTCAAAACTCCATACTTTCTAGTTGCTTGTAATTTGGATCCAGTATTAATTCCCACGACGTCTTTTGCTGCAACTGGTATAGTTCTTTGCAGGCTTTTATTGCAGGGCGCTGATGTCCTGGGGTCCGCAATCTAGGAAAATATTACATTTCTTTTTTTAGAAAAACTGAAGGGATTGAAAATGCGTCTTTTCAATCTCTTCTTCAACTCTCCCGGACTTAACACATACAGCACACAATAATTTATTTCCAATCTTTCTCTTTTTATACTAAAATTGCGGATTGACTGGACATGATGTTATGATGATGATGATCCTTACGCTGTGGTCCGTTTCCTGAGGAATTTTTTTTATTAACTATTCTCTGTTCTTATTGTTTTTCTCTCCTATCTGACCTTTAATTATAAATTTTGAGATGCCCAAGGGCTAGTCTACTTTCACTAATTAAAAATAATCATTTCCATTTTACACAATAGCAGTAATTAAATTTTTTACATTCTTAAAGATATATTTTTATCTTTTTTTTCTTAAAATTTAGTTTTAAATTTTTTTCTTTTTTTAAAATAAAGTTTTCCTTTAATAATTTTTCATCTGTGCGATTATATATATATATGAGTTTAGATGACTTAATTTTCAATTTTTAAAACAAATTTTTATTTGCAAACTTTTTACTTTTAATTTCTAATTTCATTTATAGAATAATAATGTAACAGCATGTATGCCCGTTACAAATATAAAACTAAATCAAATTTATAATGAGCGCAGAGTGATCAGTTATTACAACATAATAGGATTTCAAAACAGCGTGCTAACAAGCTAAATAATCATTAGTCTATTAAAATGAAGATACCAATTATATCTTCTCTGAACGTTTATCAAAATTAAAGTCACTTGGTGTTTTGAGACATTTGGCATAACATAACATATAATAAATAATTTTTAAGGAAATAGAATAATATATAGGCATAACCATAATAATTAATAGATTTAAATAACAAATGGTTACAGTTATAATTTAGAATAGGTAAATTAAAGTTTACTGATGTAGTCTTAGGCAAGATTTGTAAAAGTTTTATATTACTTTAGGTGAGAGTTTTAAAGAATAGATTTTGAACATTCATTTTACATTATAAGCTAGCTTTAAATAGATTAAAGGTTTAAAATTAATTTAGCTTTCTGCGGTATTCTGGAGGATGTTAGCTAACTTTTTGCAGCTTGTTCTTGGGACACAGACGGCAGGTGTAGTAGCACTCTTGATCTCCGGATAGGTAGCATGAATTAAGTTATCTTCTTGCAGCAGGCTACCAGCAGGAACTTCTTCCATCTCCATGATGGTGATGATTCCAGTCGGCACATAGGATGGGACTAGAAATCACCATCTCCCCAACAGGGAAACAGCAAATCTCGCCTTCCTACTTCGCCATATCAAAATTTAAACTGGCCTGGAGTCTAATGGCAACACTTCCTTAAAATTTTACAGAATCAGTTGAGAAATAATAAAATATAAGCCTATTTATATGATAGCGAGATCAGACTATAATTTGTCCGAAAAATTGTTTTCTGTGAGTCAATCCATTAGCACCTTTTTAATTTTATATTTTTAATTTACTAAAATTACCCGAACCTTTGTTTCAGTTTTCCAACAAGATGTTTTTAACTAATTTTGATCATTTCTAATCCCTCAAGACCTAGCATTTGTTCCAGTTGAGTAATCTTGTTTACAAAAAATATATTTTGGGGAAAATATTATTGGCAAAAATAAGATTTTAGAATTTTATCTCACACCATACTAACACAGGTGCATATGGCATGATTCATGTTTATAATAATTTTAAGTTAAAATTAGGAATTATAAGAACTGATCAAATAGTGTTGCACTATATGTATCACTGTAGTATGTCAAATACACACATATATATGTGGTTTTAATCTTTAAAATGATAAATTGATTCTTAATGAAACCTGGGTCTCGTTTTATGCGGATTATTTTAATGCGATTTTGAAGTTATGCGATTCATGTTTCTTCTTAATATCTTTCATATTTCACTATATTTATTAGATATCAAGAAATTTAAATTATTAGTAACTTATTTTGACTTGAAATACTTTTTTTTTTTTTCAAAAATATAACATTATATTAGCAGCTAACGTGAATATGGCCTGAAGCTATATTTAGAATCTTAGCTTCTATGTAAATAACCTGCTTATACTAATGAGTAAATAATAATAATAGATTTATGTTTTAAACTTTTAAAACATATTTTGTTAAATATTAACAGAAATAAATATTTTTTTAGATTTTTAAAATAAATAATAACGAAGATTTTATTGATTTTATAAACTGAAAGTAATCTTTCTAATGATAATGTATAATCTTTTTGTTTTCATTGTGATCTTATTTTTTTAATATAGAAACAGAAAACCATTAACACAGTATAAGACTGAAAGTGGCGCTAGTTGTACATCACATCATGAATCTGATTTCTTATCAGTTCACAAATGAACGTGTATTGTCAAATAGTGGTAATGATTAAAATATTTATGAAAAAATGAAAAATTGAATACTGTAGTTAATAAAAAAGAAAGTAAAAAAAGTTTGTCTTGTATTAATTTTTTTCAAATATTTGAAATTTTTTATTGGTCGTACTTTATTTCTTTATTTTTTAATGCGAATTTTAAAATAATTTTTTATTTTTGCTTTGCTTTTATGCTGATTTCTGAAAATTACAGAACCTATCCCCCATTTTTCAAGGTAAGTTAAGTTTATTTTTGTGCGATTTCTTTTGTGCGCATTTTCTGAGGAACCTATCTACCGCATAAAATGAGACCCAGGTGTATATTATTTTAAAATAAAATACCTGCTGTAATATAGCTATATCTAAGATATGACAGACATTCGCATATATATATGCGGTGACATATATAACCATGTTAGCACCTTTATATATGTATCTTGAAGGATTTAAAGCTGGCACAGATAAATCTATAGGGGAAAAAATAGATGAAACATATATGAGGATAGGAATATACTGTTTCAATATCCAGCTGTGCAGTCTTATAATAATTATATCTTTTAACTGCTTTCCTCTGAGGGTTACTAGGAAGCTCGTCCACCATTATCCATTTCATTATCTCTGCACTAGATATTAAAAATACTACCTTTCCTTTAAAACTACTTTTCTTTTTACAGTTTTAAATGTACTTGCCTAAAAAAATAATTTATAGTTTTATATATCGGGAAAGGAGTTTGCTATTAACTGATAGGAGACCCTTTGATTTCTCTTGGAGGCCTTAAAAAAACCAAGCAGGGCAAATTTTCTGCTGTCCACTCCATAAGTTCTTGTCATTGCAGCTGTTATTACTATGTGGTTATCCATATAGTGTTTGAACATGGGTGGGCTGCTCACGAACACGCATTAGCCAGCGTAATGCGTTATTGCCTCTTTACCTCTGACTTTAAGATCAAGAAACACCATGGTCTTTCTTCTCAGTTGCCTGATAAGGCAGAATGAATATAAATGATAAATATTTTTCCAATAGACATAGATAATCATGACAGCCAAAAATAAATCATTGCCCTTATTCCCAGGTGGCTGTAAAGTCATCAACCAAGGCAGCGGTTGGTGGGAAGGCGGAGGGTGCTAAGAATCCCCTGATTGTGGACCCAGGCTGCCATTTGATGACAACTTTTTATTTAGATACTTACAACTGCAGATCACTTTCAAGCGAAGGAAGATTGCAAGAATTAGAAGAACTGTTTTATATTAAATGGGACATTATTGGATTTTGTGAAGCTAGAAGAAAAGGTGAAGAGACAATTGATTTAAAAAGTGGATATGTACTCTACTATAAAGGCACAAATATTGGAAATGCAAGTGGAGTAGGATTCATTATAAATAAAAAGTGGAAGAACAACATTGTGGAGATTGATGGTGTATTCGACAGAGTGGCAAGATTAGTTCTATAACTTAATAGCAAATACCAAATGCAGATAATTCAGGTTTATGCCCCAACAAGTTCTCATAATGATGAAGTAGTAGAAGATTTTATATGGATGTACAAAAGGCTTTTGATCAGAGTAAACAACATTTTAAAATTGTTATGGGAGACTTTAATGCTAGAATTGGTAAGCAAATGAAAGATGAAAGTGCTGTAGGTAATTTTGTTTATGGTAATAGAAATGAGAGAAGTTATAGACTTGTGCAGTTTGCAGAAAAGGAAAAACTTTATATTATGAATTCTTTTTTTGAGAAAAATGTTAAAAGGAAATGGACATGGAAGCATCCAAATGAAGGTACAGCAGAATTGGATTATATTTTGACTAACAGAAATACATATTTCAAGATTGTAATGTTCTTAATAAATTTAACACAGAAAGTGATCATCGATTAGTAAGATGTAAGATATGTATTAATGCAAAAGTAGAGAGACAAAAAATTTTTAAGAAAAACAATATTTACAGTTGATATTTCTAATCTTCAGAAACATTCTAATGAATTTACATTAGAACTTACAAATAGGTTTCAAGTATTAGTAGATTTTAAACATAATTTAGATTTGAATGAAATTAATATGAAAATAACTGATACACTTTTAAAAATTGCAAAAAAGCAGCAATTGACCAATAAAATTTCTACTGAGACTAGAAAATTTATGAATTAAAAAAAGGAATATGAAAATATACAAAAGTGATGCATTAAAAAGGATTGAATACCTCAAATTCTGTAAAATGGTGCGGAAAAGAGTTGAAAATGATATATTGAATGTATAACTGTGAACTAGCAAGGAAAGCTGTAGAAGAGAATAAAAGTCTCAAGAGGGTAAAACAACATTTTGCTATTGGTGGGAAATTTATATCTGCAATAAGGAAAAAAGATAGAACTATTACTAAAAAGAGAGATGAAATCATGAAATGGGTAGAAGACTTCTATCAAGAATTATATAGTAATGAAGAACAAGTACCTCCTATATCTATTATATTTTCTGAATTGCCCATAATTTTAAATGAAGAAGTGAGACATGCAATTAAATTTATGAAGAAAGGAAAGGCTCCAGGTAATGATGGAATTATAAGTTTATAATTGATATATTAAAAGAAACGTGAAGAAATAGAATTTTTTTTAGCAAAGTTATATACCAAATGCCTAAATGATAAAAGATGTACCAGGTGATTGGAAGAATGCAGTATGAATATTAGTATTTAAAAAAGATGATAAAGAAGATATTAGAAATTACAGACCTATCAGCCTTTTATCAGTTTTATACAAAATTTTTACCAAGATAATTACAACTCGTCTACAGAGAACATTGGATTGCCACCAACCAAGAGAACAAGCTGGATTTACAGGTAGTTTTAGTACAGTAGATCATATTCAGAGAAGTTATATAGAAAGGACAAATGAATGTGAGTTTCCATTATGCTTTGGATTTGTAGATTATGAAAAGGCATTTGATTCTATAAACATTTCTTCAGTGATTAAAGCATTGGATCATCAAGGTATAGATCCAGGATATTGTCATATTTTAAAGAATATTTATAAAAGGTACTATATTGTCATATTTTAAAGAATATTTATAAAATGTACTAGCAACAATTATATTTTATAATGATTTTAGGAAAGTCAACATTGAAAAGGGTATAAGACAGGGTGACTTCATATCTCCAAAACTTTTTATAACAGTGCTGCAAGAAGTATTTTGTGGATTACAATGGGAATCTAAAGGAGTGAAAGTAAATGGAGATTATTTAAGTCATTTAGATTTTGCAGATGAAGTAGTTGTTTTTGTAAATATTGCTTTAGAGCTTCAGGAAATGTTGTAGGAGTTATCAGATGAAAGTAGGACTAAATATAAATGTTAAATAGACTAAAGTAATGTTCAATGGATTTTTTCAAACTATGAAAACAAAGATTGATTATGATGAGCTAGAAGAAGTTAACAGTTACAAATACCTTGGTCAGATTATTATTACAGATGGAAACATAATGGATGAAATTAATCATAGAATTAAATTTGGTTGTAGTGCTTTTGGTAGAAATAACTTGATACTAAAAGGAAATATGCCTATGTGTTTGAAAAGAAAGGTTTTTAATAAATGTTTTACTAGTTCTTACTTATGGATCTGAGACTTGGATACTTAATAGAAGAACAATTCAGAGACCTCAGACCACTCACAGAAGTATGAAGAGATGCATGTTAGGAGTAACAAGAGATCGAAAACACAATATGTGAGTAAGAAAACAAACAGGTATCACTGCTATCGTTGAAAAAATTAAAAGACTGAAATGGAATTGGGCTGGACATATTGCTAGAAGAAATGATAATAGATGGACAGTTGAAATCTTTAACCGGATTACAAGGGGTTGCAAAAGACCCAGAGAGAGACCACATATGTGATGGATGAATGAAATAAGAAAGTGTGCAGGTGTAATTTGTAGAAGAGAGGCCAGAGATCGGAGAAGATGGATTTAACTTGGGGAGAGATCTTCATCCTGCAGTGGATTGATAATGGTTGATGATGATGATGATGATGATATATATGGTAGATATCCATTAGTTATTGACAATTTTGATTTAATATATATGTCAATTTGTGAATTAATTTCAAACTGGCTTACAATTTTTATATCAAATAATTAGCTTATCTGATAAATGTTCATCCAGGATGATAAAATATGAAAAATCTCATTACTCTCCATTTAGTAAAGTGTTGAATTTCCCTTCTTCTGTGTTCCTTTTTTGGAGGCTGTTGGGAAAGTCTTTGTCTTGCAATATGTCAATTGCTTAATGACTGCCTACTTTTATCTTTATATATATGTGTGTGTGTATGTATTATTGTACTTTTATCATTTCTTATGTATATATTTTTTTTTCAGAGAAATTTGGAAATTAAAGGGATGTATTTTAAGTACAGATGATTTTTTTATGAAAAAAGGCAAATATAATTATAACTTCAGTCGGCTATCTGATGCTCATGAATGGAATAAAAATAGGGGTAAGAATTTAGAATTGCATTTAAAATTAAGCTTTCATAGCTGATAGTAACATATGTTATCACATAATATCAACATCATTAAAGATAGGTTTTAAAATAAGTATGAAATTTTGCTTTAATAAAATTTTATTATAACTCTAATTAGATATCTTCTTTAAATGCAGATATATTATTTTTAGTAGCTACTTACATTTATTGTATTTTGTTTCATAATATATACTTAATATCAACATGTTGTAACATCATATTCTTCTAATACATTATTACTATGAATATTGCTTTAAATTGGGATGCATCTGTATGTAAGTACAAATTATAAGAGCTCTGCTCTACCATCTAACAATAAAATTCTAAATATCTTACACAAAATACCGGAAAATATTTCAAAGATAAATAAAACATACTATTACTTATATAAGTAATCTTAAATATTAATTATAAATTTACAACATTCACACAATCAAAATAATGTTTTTATGCTAAAATATAAATAGTTTTACTTTATAAAGGTATCTATTTTTCCAAGATCATCTTCCTTTATAATGTGAAAACATATTTGTATATGATACATAATAATCTATGAATAGAGAAAGGGCGGTGCACTGGCTGGTTGTCTACCCCATGGTCATTTTACTGAACTCTCTGGTAGATTGCTTCATATTTTCCTCTGTGTGTATATGATAATTTTTATCAAATGTTCATTTGCTATTTTGACTGGTTCATTAAATCTTTAAGAAATCATTAGTTCTTAAAAGAACTGTATAATGGATTTCTTAGAAAGTGTCAGCAGTAGTCTTGTTCATAAATTAATCTCTAAGTAGCTGGTTGCTTGGAGAACTCTGGAGCCAAAGTAGTGAATGACTTGCCCAGAACGACTACCAAAAAAAGAATGAATCCCACAGCACTAACTAAAACCATCCCACTCATAAGAACAATTCAGATAGCCCTCTGAGAAGTATGAATCAGCCAATCCTTTCAATTTTGCTTATCATTTAGATTATAACATTTCTTACAATTTTTCTGATTAAATTTTACATTTTAGGGTTTAATATAATAGAGTTCCATCTCGAATAACCCAGACCACTTGCTTACAAAATCAATTCAAAAGAATTTCTACTTTATATACAAAAAAAAAGATAACATTTTAATAATAGCGTTATCAAACATTTTGCTTTTGATCACATTTTTGCAAAAGCAATTAACATTATTTGCTTATGGAATAAAATTACACTCTTTAGAAAAGTAATTAAAAAAAATATACAAGTATGTTGGAAAATAAAAAAGCAACTACATATAATGACATATCATAAAAAATATACAAAAAGGAAAAACACATGAGTTTATTATACAATATTTTGTATGTCTATTTCATATTACTTTAAATTGGTGTGTGTGGGTATTTTAATGCTCAGACCGAACTTCCATTATTAATATAGCACATTTATATATTTGTTGTGCTTAATATATACTTTGTGCAAGCCATTTGATAATGCCTGGTACAGTATATTTAATAACAGGAACAACAAAAAAAATTAAACTGAAAGGTAAAGTTCTTTAAAAACAGTCTTTAGTTTTCTGTTCAATTCTTTTGAAGAATCCCTTAATAAAACAAATTTTTCCAAGAAAAATTCATTAGCACAAGTGTGTCAGTAAAATCAATTGGGTACAGTTTTATTACCCTGTTCAGGCTGTATGATGGCATTGTATCTATGCAAACACACAGAAATATGCTGTTTACGCGGGCGCTCACTGAACTTACCGACTGCTTTTTGTTGCACACTTTATGCAAATGCTGACAATTCATACTGAACTTCCCACAATTATTGAAATATGCATTCCATTTGGCAAGGGTACAGCAAAGCACAATTTCACTGACTTCACATGAAAAGTCACGTTTTTTGTGAGCGAGACAAATAAAATGGCTGATGCCAAAAGCGTGCATTTCAAATTGGTCAATTGCAGGCTATGAAAGTGGTCACAGTGACTTTTACTAGGAGAACAGAATACTGCCAACTGTGAAAAAGTGTGTGTATGGTGAAGTGATGACACTGCACAATTCCAAAAGCTACCTCTTGAAATGTCAGTCGGTGACGGCGTTCTTTTCGAAAGGAGATCTGGTTGGACAACTCCAGAATCCCTTTCTTGAAAGCCTTACGGCTTGTCTTAGATGTGTGTTGTAATTTAATGCAAATTGTTATCATTGTTAATTTGTGAAATCAAACAACTTGTTTCCATTAGTTATATAATATAAAATAAATCACTAAATAAAATAAATGAATCCCATATGGTATGATTTTCATCTTTAAAGGTATTAAATTTATTTATTAAATTTAAATCATGGACAGATAATTAAAAAACCAGCCGGCCCGGTAACATTATCCATTAATTATATAAAATAAAATAAATCACTAAATAAAATAAATGAATTCCATATAGCTATGATTTTCATCTTTAATGTTATTAAATTTATTATTATAATAAATTGCGGACAAATAATTAAAAAATCGTCTGGTCATGTAATGTTATATTTGTGTACATTTTGTCTACAAACAATGACATCAGGCAGCCTGAACAAGCTAATAGAACTATACCATAAAATGTTTGTTCTTTATAGGTTTTGTTTTCACCTTTTACAAATATTTACCTAGGTCTTGTTTTCTTTCACAATATTTAGATTAAAAATGATAAAGTTGAACAGTGTTACTTCTATGAACTTTAAAGAAATTACTTTGTTAGCATTCTTCATTCCTAAAACATTAAGTCATTCTTTTTTAAATTTTGTTCTTGATTTGTTATTAAAGCAATTTAAAGGGGTATTGCTTTCTCGGCAAATGTTTTTAAATACCTTTAGCCCATGATTTTTAACATTGCAGCTTCCATATAATTTTAAATATAAGCATAAGAATGACTGAATGCCTGTGTATGAATCAAACAAAGAAGAATGTATATATAAAAAGTTCAGTCATATTTATAAGCTTTTTTTCCAACATCACATTTAGATCCATCAAATTGGAATATCATTTCCATAGCAACATATTAAAGTTCCCTTTTTTATTCATGTCTTTATCCAATTTGTTCTTGAGGTAAATTTCCAATGTTTAAAGATTCATACAATCACACATTTGCATGCTAGAATGTTCTTTTAAATATTACAGCATCTTTTACAATTAAAATAATTTAAGTTATATAATTATTTACAGTTTAAAATATTACTTGAATATTTTTAAAATAAAATTATATAGTTTTATAAAAATTTTAAATACAGAAATCATATTTATCAAAATAAAATCTTTTTCTTTTATTTATTCAACATTATAATAAATGATCTTTTTAATAAAGAAATACTAAGTATAATTTACATATTAAAGTTTTGAAATAATATTTCTAAATTTGAAATAGACAAGAATAAACATGCATCCACATACATTCTAAATAATAAAGTTATATTAATTATTTTAAAACCATTTTGAAGTATATATGATGAAAATATGAATATTAATTTATTTCTGTTACAAAAACCATTTATACACACAAAATATTATATGTGTTATAATGTATTACATTTTTTAACTTCAAATATGGTACATGTGTTTAAATAAAATATTAACTCTCAAAATTATTTTGACTGTGAATTTAAAATTTGCCAGTAGTAATTTCAAAAATGCAAAAAGTTATCATATACAACAATATAAACATATAAATTTTAATAACTGGTTCATAAAGTATTCAATTTTATTAACATTATACTTGAAATAAACTAATAAAAAAATTTTAAATGTAAGTATTATTAAGCTTAGATTGTTTCTTTATATAATATGCATATATTATTACATTTTGATAAACTTATCAAGCTTTCTGCATTCACAACTTTGTTATGTATCTTTTCATATAAAGCATTAAAGATTATTAATGATTACTAATCTTGAGATTATCCCTCGCCTAGATATAGACTTTAAACTTCAGTTAAAGATAAATATATTTGTTTTTTAATTAAATACAAAGACATGGAATAATTTCAATTTCATGTTTTTTTTGAAGGTTTGTGATAATGGTATTTTAGATGTGATAATATGTTGGACTATTTTCATTATTTATCATTAAATGTTAAATGTCTAGAAAATTTTAAATTTTATTTAAACTTTTCCAAATACAAACAACTGCTTACAAAAAACAACACAGGTTAGTAGATTATATAACGTTTCAATTGATATTATTTTACACTCTTCAGATATTACTATTCTGGCTAATGGTAATTCTAGCATAGGAGTCGAACTTTACATCTTTAGATTCTTGAATATTGAATTTTAAGGCAACACTTTAACCAGCTGAACTAATCTGTCAACGGCAACAGTCAATAGAAATTTCATATACTTATCTATGAGGATTGGTTCAAATTCTTCTGATTTATCTATTTTTCTTGCTTTTTAAAAAATACTTTTGCCTAAGAGCAAGATTAATTAGAGGCTTCTAAACATTACGTATTATTGCAATAGGTTGACTTATAGGATTATTTGGCATTGATATAAAAGCAGCTTTTTTGAATTTTCTCTTTCTTCTCCAATATTTTTCTATTTTCCCAGTCAAACATATCTTCATTAGTACACACATGGTCTGATACTACAGATATCTGTTTTTTTCTTCTAATCATTTTTCAACAGGGCAACTGGTATCATCAATATACTTTCTTCCACATTCACATGGTATTTCATAGATGCAGTTTTTGTTTTCAGCAATTCAAGTTTAGGCTTTGTAGATGTTAGAATTACTTGAAGTATGGTATTGCTTTGGAATTTTGTTTTATTATTCTATTGATTGCAGATTTACTTTAATTTGTCTCCTATTCTTAGTATATATGAATACACTGCAGTACCAATAATTGTTTTCCCTTTTGGTGTCTGTTTTTGTTGTCTTTAAAGATTTTTTTGATGACAGCTGAAGGATAAACATTTTTCATAAGAGTTTGTTCTATGTAAATCTTTTTATGAATCATTGGTTTCTGAATAAACTTCCTTTGCTCTGTTCCATATTGATGGTATAATCCAATTTCATTTCTTTTTCCTAAGCATAGTGTCTTTTCTCTCCACCCATCATACATGCTTGAATTTTTTTAATAAATGATGAAGACATGTGTAGGACATTGTAATCTGGACCAACTGAAGACTGTTGATTCAGTTTGAAATGCATGTTTGGTGTCATTTGTCTTTTAGGATATCTACTCACATATTCCATGAAAGATTCAAATCTATTTATACAATAATACTTTGTATAATTTGAGTAATTGATTTTGAAGCATCTCCTTTGCTGAAAATCTTGTAGGTTATTAAAATATAATATATCTTGAGAATTATTTATAACTAAAAGTTTAAACAAAATGTTGATTGTTTTGGAAAAAGTTTAACAATGAAGTTTATCCATGTTTTTTTTTGTCTCCTCTGTGCATATTTCTCTAACAATAAATAGCATTTGTATAGCTTACTGAACTCCAGAGAGTCAGCATCCATAAATAAAAAAAAATACTTGAAACATCTTCCTGAACAACAAATCAAATCGTTAATTTTTTCTTAATTCTTTTTTTTTTTTGATTTTTCATTTTGGCAATAAAGTTTCTTTATGAAGGTTTTCTGTAGTGATATATGTTCATTGCATTCAAATTCTAATGTCTTTTCTAAGAATCATAACATGTTCTGAAATGTATTCCAAATTTTGTATAATCATTTGCACAATGTACTAAAATCACACTTCCATATAGTTTCCCATTATTTCAAGTCACGAATCACCGGTATTTTTAAAAAGTATTTTTGATATTGTATTCTTTTATTTGTAAAATCTGTCACCAGTTAGAGCACACTTTTGGGTTTGCTTTTAAAATTATAAATAATTGAATGGTTAGGAGTTTATAAGGTTTGTGCAGCAGAAATACCAGTGAAATAATTATTCTATTGTAAAACATGTGGCTCCGTCAAAAATAACATTTTAAAAATATCACTATTATTTCTTGAATATTTTATATCATTAATTTGAATAAGTTAATGCAAGTAAAAAAGTAATTGCAGAGTGTTCTTAATTATTCATTAGTCTTCATTGTTTAAAATCAGGGACCAGAAGTTTGTCTGGTAATCCAGATATACTACATATTAACTGTTGATTAGTCATGATTAGTAGGTTACTCTAATGTAGAATGATGTAAAATGAATGACTGATAGCAATTAAAAATTTATTTTCTTTAATTTCACTTGGTACATGTTGTTGCATTAATTCTTAATATGGTGATCACCTTACTATAATAATGCAAACTGGATTACTGCATTCAAAGATCACTCATTTATTTTTTTGGAGTATTCTATAAGTAATTTGTCTAATATATTAGTATATAGGGTATATGAGCACAGACTTTCACACCACCCATCACTCTCCACTCTATCTCATAACACTGATACACTTGAACACATACTATATGTCGAAAAGATAAATAATCACCAATATCCGTATTTCATGCTAAACCAGCTATCATCAGTTGGTCCAGATTACCATCTCTACACATACATGTTATAAGTGCTCAGATATATATTAAGATAGCCAATCTTCATACTTTGATGGACAGGTTTCAATCTACTCCACACTCCAACTCTTCAACCGTCCACCCAATTGAAAATCTGATGATGGAACGCTCAAAGGCCACCCTGAGGCCGAGATTCTTGTCACACCCATGTTGACCTAAGGTCAATCTGACCCGTCATGTACAGGACATAATCCATTTAATACATATACAAGGGGTGGGCAGACATATCTACTATATAATAACTGAAACACAGGCTTATTATATACCTGTGTCTATATATGTAATATATAGGGTATATGAGCACAGACTTTCACACCACTCTCCATTCTATCTCAGACAAAAACACATCATATTTGGTTATATTTTATTAAATAATATACACTAATGATAATTAAGATATTTGATATCGACAATTATATTTAATATATATAACCATTTTATGTTCAATAAGTTCAAATTTGTCATTTAACCAAATTTGTATTTTTAAAATACATATTTTGGCATTAGTAACTTTTAAGATCTTTTTTTGTTATAATTTATTTCTTCTTATCTCAGGTTCTCAGATTTCTTATGAACTCCCAACAATAAAGCCATTAGATTATTTCCATTTATTTGCCTTTCCTAAAAAATAATTTAATTGATCATTAGTTGTTCAAATGATTTTTTAAAAATGCCTTTTTTTTTATTTATAAAGTTTTAACTAGTTATAATATTTTAAAAATACATAGATGTGTGGATGAATATAAATAATATCATACACATATATGATTATATAGAAAAAGTATATGTATATTTTATGCACATCTATATTGTACCAGTCCATTTACTCCTGTACGCATGGAATGCGTGTTATGTAACAGAGCAACGATTGTAGGTATTCAGTTAGACATCATCATTTACTACTTTCTAGAATTGCATCATAAAAGTAAATTACTACACTAATATCTTTGAAAGATCCGGTTCACCAAGACCTTTACGCGCCACCTCTGAGAAAAGATTGCTCCCTCCCCGGAGGGATATGACTGCATAATTTAGATAAGGGTTAGTCCCTTTTTGACTTAATAAAATCACTAATATAGATGCTTTACTTAATACATCACTAGAGAGATGGATATTCTAACAAATTACTCTATGTCCCGATAGAGATTAATCCCAGGCTAGCTCATCTACTCTTTATCTCGGGAAATTGGTTTGTTGCTTAGCTAACAAAGGAGGATAAATGATAAAATCTTAACTAATTATACAGCACAACATTGAAATTTTAATATTTTATCTTCGCATTTAATTAGCCCTTAATTTTACAATATTACAAATAAATAACAAAAATATATCAATACAAAACACACTATGAAATTTTAATCAAAAAACCATTAAATATTTACCCCATGGGATAGGATGGTCTAAGTTTCCTCTTCATTTGCACACTCTACAGCATTTGATAGGATATATTCTATACGTGATTTCAATATATATAGGATCCATGGTAGATACGTGTTTCATTAAATAACTCTCTGTCTTTTTCTTAATCTAATAAAGATTTATTATTTGGTGTTATTATTCAACCGCAATCTATATTTGAATAAAAGAGTTCCTCAATCAATCCTGCCCATAGCGGATCATCCAAACAAGGAACTAATAGACCTATTTATTCCCTTATTTTTTTACTATTACTATCACTATTATCCTGCACGTAGCGGATGGAATAAATTTATACTAATCGAAATGAATTTGTGGTAGATTATAACGTATTGAATCCTGCACGTAGCGGATTAAAAAGAGAGTTATTTATAAATGAACGCACTCACTCTATAGCCTTTCAAATATCTGGAAAGGTAGATTTAATGGCCCGTTTCTTTATACGATATATATCTTAAAGAAAGAACAGTTATTGACTGTACATTTATCCTGCACGTAGCAGATATTTATGTAATAAAATAAAACTAAAATGGGCAAACAGGCTAATGCCTCCCACTTGTATCTAACTTTATGAGAAATCTACCTTTCTTAAATCATTATTTTAAAACATTCATAATATACTAAAATTTATTTTGGTAATAAAATTATTGAATCACGTATAGAAATAATAATAATAAAATCATTGATCAAATACATAAAAAAGATTACGTAAATTTTCAATATCTGATTATATCTATAATAATAAAAATGAAAACAAATCATTCATAAAAATATTTAAATCACACACGAAAAAAAAACAAAAAAAATTATATTTAGAATTATAAAGGATTTTACTTCCCGTAGATTTCATTTTCTTCTGGACCGAGGGCTTCTGAAGGAGATATATACATCTTGAGCAGGCAATTGAAGGGGTCTTTTCTATGGATGGCAGGCAGAATCGTTCACAAACAGCTACATTTTCGAATGGATAGAGTCACATAACTTGGTGGTTACATAGGTTTTGAGCCGTGCGAATGCACCAAAGCGGGTTCTCTACTCCATGTTCACTGGGGCAATACTATACAGTCTTGATTTCCTATTATCAAATGGATCCATGTTAAGATGATTTCCCGTTGAAATTATTATATTTATTCTTTAGATAACTTGCGATATTTTTAATAATACTTTTCCATCAAATCTATTTCTTTCAGCAGACTTTTCTGGTCACTTTCCTGATTCCTTTATAGATTTCTATTTGCAGGTTTTCTTTTTTTTATTTCTTCGGATTAAGCATACTTACAGCTTGCACTGACTTTGAATTTTTATTGTCAAGTATATATTTTTTCGTTAACCGATCATCGGCGAAAATAAGTCAATCAGTTTTTTTTTACTGTACGCGTTGAACTCACTGTTCTTCAACTCAACTCAATTCAATCTCTCCAACTGACTGAATGAATCAATTAATAATCCCCCATATCACCTGATCAGCATGCACATAAATCCTCCTCATTACAGGGTCCCCTCTACAAACTATTGCTGTTTTCGATTTTTTTAATTAGTTTAATTAAAACTTTTTTTATCTTTTTAAATCTGTTTAGGAATTTTCTTTTAGACCATTAGCATTTTACATTCCTATCCCATGTTTTAATTAATTTTTAATCTGCAGGTGTCAAGCTAAATGACTGACTATTCATATGCTTTTACAATTTTTTCTAAAAATATTATAATAAAAGAAAATTCACTGACTTGCCTGCGGTCATTAAAACCATAATTAACAAAGAAAACAACAAAATTATAAAGATTACGTGTTGTAACAAGGTTAACATTATTTTAAAAATTTTGTACATAAATTTACTTTCAACACGTAATCCAAAAATAAAAATTTACATCAAAATTTGATAATTTGAAAATACAACATACTTAGTTGCTGGGTTAATTACATTTAAATTTCCCAGTATAATTTTATATCCCTTTCTCCATATTAAAAATAACACATTTATTAAAACTGAAAAAAAAAATGCATTTCACTTTAAATGTATATGATTGTACATTTAAAATGTATCGTCACCCTTTAGCTTTTTTTAATTTAAAATGTATTTCATGCGCAAACGAAGTGAAAATATATTCACACAGACCAACCTTTTATTATTTATTTTTTTATATATATGTTTATTCAGGCTGCAACTATGCTTGCAGCCATCTTTGTGGCAGTCATTTAAGACTGACTGTCACAATATTAATAATAATATGAATTAAACATGGGACAAAAACCAAAACATTACTTTTAACTTATTACTATGGTTATAAGTAGATAATAAAATTGTTATAGATATATATTCTATTACTATATAATGTATATAACAATTATAAATGTAGAGGGCAATTCAGTTCAAAATCTAGAATGCCATTATATAAATTATACATATACACTATGTTCACAATATTTGTTACTATCAATCAGTAAAGCAATGAAATATTTTTGAAAGAAGCTTTATATATATATATTTGTTGTTATATAATCTTTTTTTTTTTTAAATTTAATTATTTATATGCAAAAAAAAAAAAAACCCAACATAGTAGACTGTTTATTTCCATTTTGTGATAAAATTATAATCTCCATGTTTGCCAGCATTTAGAACATACTTTTTTCTCCTCAAAATATGCCTAAATATGGGGTGCATCTTATGCACAGGTAATCAAAATTATGATTTGAAATTTAAGATAGTCCAAGACTTTTGGTTTATATTAATATGCTTATATTAGTATTCTACTGCATTTTGTCCTTTTGCAAAACAAATTTTTTTTTACAAATACACGTGTATTTAAGTTCGCATGTAAGCTATATATAGTGAGATGGTTATGTCTCATGGCATACAACAACATAGTAGTGTGTCTGCATGTATATATACAAAAGTTGAAAGTAAAAGCAGAAATAAGCACAAACAAAATTTTGTGTACACTTTTATATTACCCTGGAATAGCAGCAGTTAAGGGTTAAATAATAATTTTGATTTTAAAAAAAATTTATAAATTAAACATTTAAAAAGGTCTATATAATGTTTTACTCTGATTCCAATAAGTAAAACAAGCATGTTTTTATGTTAAAATGGATAATACTTTAAGTATTGAACTTCCCTATCTATTTTTAATTACATTAATAATTTTTTTTTTCAAATTCCACTATATGCTATAAAAAAGTGGATTTGAATCATTCAGGAAACACAACAGTTTTACAGCATTATCATTATGAAATTATAATTGAAGGCAAGAAATAGAGCTGCTGCTAATGTCACAAGGGTAGAGTTTGAATTCACATGGAAGCGAGGGTCAGCTTTTTTGTTTCATAGCCTATATATATTTATATGTGTGTACTACATGGCATGCCTGAAGTCTACCAAATTATAGTGACTGAATGCCAGAAGTTACTGGGTTTATACCTTTTCCTGAAGATGTCAGTATGCCAGTCTGTTGTTTTAGAATGTACCAGTTGATGAGATTCCGATAAATAGCTAGCTTACTGTAAAATGCATCATGTTATAGTTTATATATATGCAATTTTATCTAATATGAAAGGAAGTACAAATAAAATTATTATAACAGTATATATTATATAGAATGCATGCAGTAGATATACTTCACAATAGATATTGGTTGGTGAGTAGAAAAATAACTTGTTGAAATATTTTAAATAATTAACTGCAGCTGTTAAAATCTTTAATTTACAAGTTCAAAGTAAATAAGTTTTGGCTTAAATTATGCATCTCAAAACAAATGATTGATTTATAAAAGATTTATTTTGAAATTAAAAAAAAAAAACAATTCAGAAATCTTTCTTATTGTAAATGAAGAAACAAAAGCCAGTCTAGTGATTTTTTTGTTAAAAAAGCAAAAAACTTTTACTTATCATTAGAAATATTGAATTAATTAATAACTTTGATTCAAACTATTTTTTTTATACACACATAGGTACCAAAACCGTGGAATTTTTAATTATGTCTTGTGAAAATATAATATGATTTAATAAATTTATTAGTTTTTGGCAAATGAAATATCCTAGGATATAAACATCAGGGTGTGCATCCATGTATACACACATATATGTTAAAATTAATTATTATGTATTATTAAAATGAATTGATTTTTTTTTTATTAATTTATAACAACTCTAATATGTTAATTTTATATTCTTATACCACACATTTGCAATTCTAATATGTTAATTTTATATTCTTATGCCACACATTTGTTTGCTGATATATAGGTATACATCGGGAAGTATAGATGAATTACAATGTGATAACATATATTTTTGAAAACAATGTAATAGAATATTTTTTTATATATTCTTTTAAGCAAAATCAGAATGCTGAAGTTATATTTATTATGTACTTAGCAAACCTTGATTTTATTTTATTATTATGATTTCTAATTAATAAATTGATATTTCATTTCATTAAGTTATTCCAGTGAATTTATTTAATTCTAAAGTAGGTTTAATTATTATATGATGATATTATTTCTTGCTCACAATAATAGTTATGGAGCTCTTGTTCCCTGAGCTGGATTCATGCATAATGATCATTTATATGGATATTGGGGTTTATAGTTAGTGTTTTTGGACATATAGATGATCATGGATTGGCACAAAATGATACCCTTTAAAGTCCATACACTATATTTCAATTTATTTATTTAGAAATTTTCTATTTGGCCAGTACATTAATGGTACTAAGTGGCCAGCCATTGATGATGGTCAGGATGTTTTAATATGACAGTATTATTTGGCTTTTATTGTTGTATTCTGTTGGATTAGCATCTGAGTCTGTGCATCCAAATTATTGTATTGTAATTCTGCCCTAAGTTTGGGAGTATTTAAATAATTAGCCTGGTCTATAATGGACCAATTTCAAATCCAGTCACAAAGTTGACTGTTGATTTTTTTTTTATTGTTGATCATTCATAAAGATAATAATTATTATTCTATTACTTTGTAATGCTGATAATGATTATGTGAACTTATGTAGTTAGTTCTTCACTGATCTCTCATGCCCCTTTTAAATTTCAAGCTATATACTCATTCATTCTATATTTGATCATTCATTGTTTGTATTTTACATTTGTATTTAAATTTTATATTAACTCGGGTTGATGATGTTGAATCGCCACTTCACCCTGACTCTGTATCATTACAATAGCTACACAACATAGTCATACTGATATATATATATACTCTCATAATCATATCAGTATTATAATAAAACATTCAGAATAACTTAATATTCTCATAATTTTTTAAAAAATTATTTTGAAATTAAACGGTTAAAGTATATAAAAAAGGTCTCTCTAAAATGTAAATCTATCCACAAGATAATTAACCTACAGTTAAGAAAAGAGACAATCTTCAAAATGTTTAGCTGTGGAGAGGGTTTTGAGAATGAAGATTGAAAGATATCTAACTACAATGTTCCCTAAATACAATTTTTGTAGACATAAATAAATATAAAACTAGTATAATAAATCATTATGGAAATTCATGAAAAAATATAGAAAATTATAATTTTTCTTTAGAATGTGTATAAAAAAAAGGGAGTGCATCTTATATGCCACTGAGTCTTATATGCCAGTAAATATGGTACATCTTATGCAAAATTAAGGATAACTTTATTAAATTCTAAATGTATACTTATATATTACTTGGGTTACAAAATATATGATTTTTCTAAAGTCCTGTGCTATGATTTGTATAAATGGCAGAAAAGTCTATTATTGATATGTTAATAAATGTAATCTTTTTTGTTTCAATTCTTTTCCATTTTTTTCTGTCTTTAACATTGTTTTCAATTTTGTTAAGTGTTTTTATAATTAAAGTATATAATGTCTTGTCATATGATTTCAAAACTCAGAAGCTCTTCTATCAAGATAATTAGTTATTATAAATAATCAATTTCTTTATTATAAACTGTTACATCTAATTCTCTTTTTTTTATTCTTATGCATTTATTTATTGACATTAATAAATCATGGCATAAGAATAAAGGGAAAATATCTTTTGTTTATTTGATAGAGCTGTATTTCTAATCTTGTTTTTTATCTTTGATGTGGGCATCTTACATAGAATTTTACTATTTGATTTACATTTTAATAAAATCTCTTCCGGAAATCTTTCATATTTTTTCTTACAATCTATTTAATTATTTTTTTTTAAAAATAGTTTGATGTTTTGCTAGAAGGTAATAGTAATTGAATGGTTAATCACTCTAAATCCCAATATTTGAGCACCAGAAGTGATAGGTTAAATTTCTATCCAGGAATATTTAGTTTTTGAAACCATCACTCTGCCATTGCACTAAACTGTTCAGGATAACGTTATGTTTGATATTATTCATTTCATTTGGAAGTTCATTTTTACCCTTTCTGTTAATTAAGTTTCTCAAAGAATAAGTTACTTTGGCAATCTTATGAAATTTGAATAACATACATAATAGATTCTACTTTGATCCGCAAATCTTTAATTCTTGAGTTTACCATGCTAAACTATGCCTAATGTATTTTCTATTTAAGTCCACATATTGTCTACAAAAGTTAGATGAAGAGTGATGCATTTATTGATAGCTTTTTTTTTCGAAGAGTTTGAAAGATTAATTGAGAGAAGTGCTACTTTTCATTTAATTTCACATTTTGTTTTAAATCTCTCATAAAGTATTAAAGTTAGATGTAGATTTTGTCTATTTAAATTTTTCTTTGATTTGCTTTCAATTCTATTGTTTCATTGATGTTTTTAGTTATTGAATTATTGTTTGAAATTTGTAGGTCACATTGAAAATTAATTTATTTTATGCAAATTTGAGATGAGATAAATAATTGTTATTTTCTATTTTACTTTATTAAATGCACTATTAATAAAATAACTTTTTAAATTTAAAAAAACTATTAATATGATTACAAATAAATTAATTTTTTTTTTTATGGGAGATATATATATTTGAATTTTTCTAAATATCAATAAGATTATGCTCATATGAAAATCTGTGCTTAAAGATATATCAAATATATAATTATAATTTAGTATATATATATAGAAAATTATTTAATAGGAAGTTTTCCTTTTTTCAAACGGTGTTTTCAATCTCTTTCAAATTAATGTGGTATTTTTCTTGTAATATGATATTATAATAATTTCACTGCTGGTTTATTCTATGAGACAATTATGTATAAAAATAATTTTCTTTCCTTTTTCTAAACAATTTTAATTATTCTTAGAATTTAAGATAACTTATCAATTCATCTTATACAAATTTTTATTAAAGAAAATGAAAATTATTATTATTATTATTATTTTTCTGTACACTTGTGCCTGCCAGTTTTTATGCATTGGTTTGCCTGAACATAGAATGGACAGGTGACATTTGTTCTGTAGCATTAAATTTTAACTTTCAACAAAGTGCCAGATTTAATTTTTTAAAAATTATTTTTGGAACTTTTGCTGTCAGTTTTAAACTTGCATAGTACGTACTATCTAATAAAAGAGTAAACATTATCTAGAAGGATTGAAGCTTTTTTAATATTTCTCTCATTAAAAATCCCAAAATATTTTAACTCTCAATTTGTTTATAAGTGCATTAAATAAATTCATAAAATTCTAGCTTTAATTTGGAATTTAGAACTCCTATGATGAAATTTTAAATATATATATAAATTTATTATAATTTAACGTATTCCACTATTTACTAATTGAATCTACTATTTGTTACTTGAATTATATACACAAGCACATATTTATAAAATGAATTTATCTCTTGGTCTAAAGAAATGAATTAAGAAAAAATTATTTGGTGAGAAAGGAAGATTAAAAAACAAGAGCTGAATTATTTATTATTCAAGATTGAGACATAAAATGTGCATCTTTTAAAGCTTTCTTTTAGAGTTAAATCACTCTTATTAGTTATAATTTCTATTCAGTGCATTAAAACAATAGAACTAGGTTGTGGATTTGATTCATAAAATTTTTTATTTCAATTTTTCATGTAATTGATTCCAACTTTTCTATTTGCAATAATATTTATTTCAATAATGATTGATAAAATTAAAATAGATAATCGAGGCATTTTATTACTACTAATATGAATCTTCAGGCTACTTTTTAGCATTCTTATTTGTGAAGATTTTGGTTTAAAGACTATATATGGCTGTGCCTTCATGACTTATACTACTTATCAATAAAGTTGCTCTCCATTGTAAATTAAAATATATCCTGAAAATTAGATTAATCAAGTTGATATTGTAACCGGACTGTGGTCTCCATCCCCTCTGGTAGTTTATTTGCTTACTGATGAGCATATTGTAGGAAGGAAAGAACGATTGGCCTTACCCAATGCTGATTTCATCCCCTATGATAATATTTTTTGCTCATCAGGGGGATGTAGCATTAAAGAGACTGACAACCACTAGAAATTTATGTTTGGTTTCCCAAACGGCATCACTAGAGTTCCAGATCACTACAACCTTACTCACCCAAATCAGGTTATGCTGTACACAGCTCAGGAAACATGAAGAATGGATGAGCTAAAATAAAACTGACAAGATATAGTAACTTTATATAACAACAATTTATTTAAATAACAATAATTTGGATAATAACAGTTCAGCTTTCATGGATCAATTAGTCCATTCCATTTGTAACTTCTCTGATGCTTAGTTTCATTATTGAGGCTCATATAGTGTCCATCATTGGTATAATAGGTTTATGTATATATTGTGACAGTCAGATGATGTATGTTGATTTAACCCAGTTCGAATACTAGGCATAAGTACCTCGAGGCCACCCATATGCGAGATATTAAACCAAGAATACTATGACCTCTGCCCTATTCGTCTAGTCTCGAAGCTATCATGAACCGAACAACACTATCTGAGACACGCATAGATATTTTCTTCCCGAGCCACGAGCTTAGCATCAGCGGTAGACATGGACAGAACCACCTACGGAGCTTAAATAGTTAAATTGCAAAAATACTTAGAAATATGTGTTCTGCATGCCTGGATCATTTAAAAGTAAAACAAAGCATTGAAAAATAACTAGCAAACTCAAGCTTTTTAGTTAAATAAATATCTTTAATAAATGACATTTGAAATATTATTAATAATTTAATGGCCTTCGCTATTCCCCGAAATTTATGAATAACTAATGAGACAATGAAAACCCGATTAATATGCTTCCCAGTTTAATTAAACATTGTCAACTCGAATCTGCTCGATAAAGTGCAATAATAAAAATCTTTCGCAAAGCAGTTTCTAATTGCTTTGCACTAAAACAGAGTTTAAAATCATTTAAGATGTATATCGCTAAATCTGACATACGTAAGAAGCTAATGGCGGACAAAAGAAGCGTTATCGAGGAGATCAAGTTGGCAAGCAAAAAAAAGAGGAAACTTACTCGTACTAAATTTTACAAGTATGAATAAAACTGGAAAGGGATTTTTATATGAACAATTAACTAATAAACTTAACCGCAATAGAATTAAAATATTTACACATGGGAGTAATGAAGAATAGCGAAGGAAAAGGGTTAAATATCTAGATAGATGATCACATATACATATATCTAACTAGTCTAATAAAAATAGTTACATTATAAATATCATTAAGCACACATTTCATAAATATTCAAGGAAGCAATTATAAAAAGTATGGACAAAAAGGGTAGCATAATAAATAGTTCATGAGGAGAGATATGATTTACCGTCCTTATTCCTTGGTCATGTTCCATCGACGGGCGTAGCTTGATCCGTCCGATGAGATGTGTTTGTCCGGACAAGGAAAGTGGAAATCGGTAGCATGGTTTCACAAAAAGTCCTCCAGACATGGCACAGAGTTCAGATGACGATTGAATAAATACTACGCATTTTTCTGGTATTGAGGAACCCTCGGCGGTAGACAAAGTTATTCATTTGCCTAGCCAAGCATGGTAGACTCCATCGAATTCATATAATAAAATCACAGCAGGCAACAGCAAAATTTCTAAAGTTCTCCACGGAGCAATCTGACAGCCCGCAAGAATACTCTGAATGAATAATCTTTTCCAAAAGGAAAATCTGAATTACTGATCTTTTCCAAAAGGAAAATCTGAATGACTGCTCTTTTCCAAAAAGGAAAATCTGAATGAACGATCTTTTTCCAAAAGGAAACTCTGATTGACTGACCTTTTTCAAAAAGGAAAATCTGAATGCCTGATCTTTTGTTCTCCCTTTTATTTATACCCTCTCTGTCAGCTACCTTCTATTGTTTGTATGATCTGAGATCTTGATAAGCCTCCCCATGCTCCTTTGTTTCAAAGTAACACCCTCTAGAAATAACTTTTACTTTTTTACTCTAAATTTCTTTCTTTAAAGTTTGGGATTTTATTAATTAAAAAAAGAAAGAGAAGGCCATCTTTAATTTGACTTGAATGGGCTTAACTAATTAAAAATATACATTCTTTTAGAAAATGTTGGTGGGCTTATCTCAAAATCAAATCATACTAAATATTTGAACAAGATTTAAAAGTAAAATACATTCTTATTTCTTTTAATACAATAAGCGTTTTATTTCAGCAGAATTTTGCATTAACTCATATATATATGCTTGACGTATATATATGTTTGACTAAACGGTTTGTAATATTTTTAACAGCAATTTAATGTTACAATGGAATTTATTTAAAAGAACAAGCAAATACAAATTTAATAAACGTAATTAATTTTAGCTGTAATGCAAAACCCTGCTGATATTGGCCTATAAACTTAATTTAGGTTTACAATATTAATCAAGTTTATAGGAAGGTGTGAAGCATGGATTGGATTTCAGATCCATTGCTTCATTTCCCAATAGTTAGTGAGCAAAAAAAAATGTTTAAAAAAAATGCTGTTGCTTCAGGTCAGAGGTAAGAATTTGTGCCAGGTGAGTTCAAGCCTACTCTTTATTTGGTGTAAAATTTAACTTGTTACTGACTAACAGTTTTTCGTTCTTTTACTAAATAACTAACAGTTTATCCATAATTCAATCTGCTATATCTTAAAACGAGTCCGTGTTGTTTTAATCTAACAAGTTATGTATCTATTTTAATGCCTATATTTCCCAGGATCCGGTGGTATATACTGCCTTGTACTTTTGGACGGGTTCATGACCCTATCATTTTGGTTTTCTTCTAAGTTTCCATAGTCAATGTCAGTTAGTATCCGAATCGTGCCTTGAATATCTTGCATTTGAGTGCCTATTAATATTTTCCTTATCCAGGGTGGCATGTTGTGCCTAATCATCCTTACTATCTGCATTTCTGGATAATTGAATGCACTTAGGGCTTTAATTCGATTTACCTGCCTAACAAAAAACTGAGCATAAGTCTCTTGATGGTTAGCTGGGTATCCCTCATGCATTATGGAATACATCAAACCTTCCTGCCGCTCTGCACTCCAATACATTGACAACATTGCATTCTCATATTCCATAAATGTTTGTGGTTGTATAGACAGAGTGTTCCACCAGTCTCTGGCAGACTCTTTTAAATGATGACTGGAGATCGCCACTTTTTCTTGTTCTGTCATATTCTGAAATTGAAAAAACATTTTGAGACTGTCTAGGTGGTGTCTAGGGTTTCCCCCTGGTTCCCCTCTAAAACATTGTATATGTACGAATTTTGCCACAGGAGATGTTACCGGATTAATTATTATTGGCGTAAGGATTTGATTGCCTTGTTGCGCCTGGATTGGATTCATCTGTTGATGAATGTTCATTTCCTCTTTATCCACCTTCATCTGTCCATTTTCTTCCTCCTCCTGTATTTGATGCTTGACTGACACGTCCAAGGCATGCATATCCTTTCCTAATTCATTATTGTATCATCTTGCTTCTGTTGGGGTTGCCATTTAAAATGAGTATCCTCGTCTGGCAATACTTTTGTTACAATAGTATGTTGGTGGAGCGCCATGTTTTCCTCCAAATGGTCCAGTCTTTGTGATGTCATATTCATGAATTGTTTTAACATGTTCATCATCATTTTGTTTTCTTGTCTCATTTCTGTGATGAGATCTTTCACATTGTTTTCTTGGTCACTATGAGTCGATGTTGCTGTATTTGGAAGGTTGAGCATTACCTCCTCATCGCTGTCATAATCTGCAACTTTCTTCGGTTGGTCCATTTTTGCCTAATATTGGCTATTTTGTTATATAACATTCACTTTGTGTGGAAAATGTGTTTGTCTTTTAATAAACAATCTGGATAAGTATATTTTTATACTAGTTATTAACACAAAAAAAAAATTATTTTTTTCTAAAATAAGTCACTATTCTAAGTTCAAACTATCTGTTTTATTTATATGTTTTCAGAAATTTAACTTTGCCTACCTTACGAGGTCCTATCTTAACCCTATGCCTATATGTATCCGTTTGTACATGAAAATATATATATATAAAATCCTGCCATGTCTGTCTTTAATATTTATACTACATATTAGTCTCCTCACTTTATTTATTGTTATATTTCATTAAAATATCACTGCTATTTTGTCCCAATATAATTAAAATAACACACTTACAGCTTGACCTGGCTTTCTCTGACACCTGAAACAACTAAAAAATGCATTTACATTAATACAAGTATATATATAAAAAAATGTGAGCAAAATATACGTAAGTCATGTTTAAAAATTATTTTGGTTCACTATGCATACATTGTTATTTTGATCATCTACTATAGTTTGGTTTATTTGATATCCGATATGAGACATTGCACTTGCCGACAAATTTATTTGAGAAGGGCGCCAGTCGACAAGACAATGGCCATATCAAATATACATATTAATGGATAATGATCCAAGCACACATTGATAAGGTTTATAAAATTTAATGCGATTACAATTTCTTTTGATTTTCACTTCACTTTCAAAAAAATCTCTGCATGAATAAGTAAATGGTATTTTAAACGACAATATTAAGTAAGTCTAAGACATATAACAACTAAGTAAGGTAACACGTCTGACCTGGGTTCGAAACCACGCTACCATTTTGGTCAAGACAGAAAAAAAATTTAACCAGCCTAAAGTACGATTAACAAAACAAAATATTAATACAAAAAACAATTAAAATAAAAGTAAAATCCCATGATAACCGCCACTCCGAATTATGAACCTGGGATCGAAACCAACTACCATTTTGGTCACACCCGAAATAGATTAACAATTATCACGCAATTTTACAGAATCACGCATTGAAATCAAAACTGTTTAAAAAACATATAAAAACGGGTTTTACCGAACTATAACGAAGTGTATACCATATGCATCCATATATATGAATATGTACATCATTAAATAAGCATATATATGACTACATATAAATATACAAACAGATATACCTATACAAATATTTCTTTTATTATCATGTACATGAATTTATTAGAAAGATGTCAAATTGCCAACCGCATACTCCTGTTATTTCAGGCTAGTAAACGCTGGTCGCAACTATGACAGGGAAACAATGATTGCGGACATAGACCTATTATTTCAAGCTACACAGCAATCGAGAACTCTACAATGTAAGGGGTCTTCACCTAAACGGTTACTCTAAGGGTCTTCACCAAACATGGTTACTAAAAAACAAGGGCTTCACCTAACGGTTACTCAAAGGGTCTTCACCTAACGGTTACTCAATAAATGATTCAATAGCATAATCCGAAATGGAAAAAAAAAATCTTAACTAAAGGGTGGCTGACATATATGTTATACAAAAATATATCTTTAATATATATATTTATTAACGAACATACGCATTTACTTTTCATAAAGTTGACAATTAAGTTTGTTATTATTGAAACAAAACTTATTTTATATCTATTGTTTGCACGGAACGTAATTTCAAAATATTTAAAAGTGAAAAAAAAAAAATTCTGCATGATTAAAATTATTGATTTAATTAAGGAAACTAACGCAGAGAAAGTGAAACACTATAGTTTGAACTTATCAAACTTTTTGATCTTACAAAAAATTTCTAATAACGAAAGAATGTTATCAATTTTAATCTTTACAAAAATTTGTACAACGGAAACATAATTCTATTATCTATTTGCACCTTTAACTAAAATGTTATATTTCGAAAAAACATTATTATATTAAAACTTCTCAGATTTAAGCATTACTAAAGTAACATAAAGTACGAAAGCTATTTTAAGGGAGGGCGGGTAGGTATATATTTGACACTTCCGCCTCATCGAAGGTATATACTTTATACGATAAACAACGATATGGCAACTGGCCATCGACAAAACTACTCATTCGGAAAAAAAAATCTTGCTATAACTGATATTTATTCTCATTAATATATATATTCACTATATATAAAAAAAACTAACGGAGTGTTAACTTTTCTAAATGTAAAACATTCATTTCATATATATACCAAACTCGGAAAAAAAAATTTTACTTTATGACACCTTTAACTTTTTAATTAATTTTAAAAAATGACATTTGCTCACATTAGGAAACAAGACTCAGAAAAAATTATATATATATATATTTTTTTTTTATATAAATATATTAGACCAAAACAAACTTCTCAGGGTACTAAAAAAAATTTTTTTTTTTAAAAAAAAAAGACATTCGTCCCACTGCGACAACTTGAAGCAAAAAATTCACGTATAACTAACAATTATTCGTGTTATCTAAACAATCACTATATATATGCGTACAAATCCGAGGACAAAAAAATTCTACATATATACTATTATTTAAAACATAAACGCTGCCTACAGGGTGTGGAAAATTTCGAATAGCCCCACGATGGACGCCAGAATGTGGAAAAAAAATCTACTGTGACAGTCAGATGATGTATGTTGATTTAACCCAGTTCGAATACTAGGCAAAAGTACCTCGAGGCCACCCATATGCGAGATATTAAACCAAGAATACTATGACCTCTGCCCTATTCGTCTAGTCTCGAAGCTATCATGAACCGAACAACACTATCTGAGACATGCATAGATATTTTCTTCCCGAGCCACGAGCTTAGCATCAGCGGGAGACATGGACAGAACCACCTATGGAGCTTAAATAGTTAAATTGCAAAAATACTTAGAAATATGTGTTCTGCGTGCCTGGATCATTTAAAAGTAAAACAAAGCAATGAAAGATAACTAGCAAACTCAAGCTTTTTAGTTAAATAAATATCTTTAATAAATGACATTTGAAATATTATTAATAATTTAATGGCCTTCGCTATTCCCCGAAATTTATGAATAACTAATGAGACAATGAAAATCCGATTAATATGCTTGCGGTCTAAATCTTTCCTTCCCAGTTTTATTAAACATTGTCAACTCGAATCTGCTCGATAAAGTGCAATAATAAAAATCTTTCCCAAAGCAGTTTCTAATTGCTTTGCACTAAAACAGTTTAAAATCATTTAAGATGTATATCGCTAAATCTGACATACGTAAGAAGCTAATGGCAGACAAAAGAAGCGTTATCGAGGAGATCAAGTTGGCAAGCAAAAAAAGAGGAAACTTACTCGTACTAAATTTTACAAGTATGAATAAAACTGGAAAGGGATTTTTATATGAACAATTAACTAATAAACTTAACCGCAATAGAATTAAAATATTTACACATGGGAGTAATGAAGAATAGCGAAGGAAAAGGGGTTAAATATCTAGATAGATGATCACATATACATATATCTAACTAGTCTAATAAAAATAGTTACATTATAAATATCATTAAGCACACATTTCATAAATATTCAAGGAAGCAATTATAAAAAGTATGGACAAAAAGGGTAGCATAATAAATAGTTCATGAGGAGAGATATGATTTACCGTCCTTATTCCTTGGTCATGTTCCATCGACGGGCGTAGCTTGATCCGTCCGATGAGATGTGTTTGTCCGGACAAGGAAAGTGGAAATCGGTAGCATGGTTTCACAAAAAGTCCTCCAGACACGGCACAGAGTTTAGATGACGATTGAGTAAATACTACGGCATTTTTCTGGTATTGAGGAACCCTCGGTGGTAGACAAAGTTATTCATTTGCCTAGCCAAGCATGGTAGACTCCATCGAATTCATATAATAAAATCACAGCAGGCAACAGCAAAATTTCTAAAGTTCTCCACGGAGCAATCTGACAGCCCGCAAGAATACTCTGAATGAATAATCTTTTCCAAAAGGAAAATCTGAATGACTGATCTTTTCCAAAAGGAAAATCTGAATGACTGCTCTTTTCCAAAAAGGAAAATCTGAATGAACGATCTTTTTTCAAAAGGAAACTCTGATTGACTGACCTTTTTCAAAAAGGAAAATCTGAATGCCTGATCTTTTGTTCTCCCTTTTATTTATACCCTCTCTGTCAGCTACCTTCTATTGTTTGTATGATCTGAGATCTTGATAAGCCTCCCCATGCTCCTTTGTTTCAAAGTAACACCCTCTAGAAATAACTTTTACTTTTTTACTCTAAATTTCTTTCTTTAAACTTTGGGATTTTATTAATTAAAAAAAAGAAAGAGAAGGCCATCTTTAATTTGACTTGAATGGGCTTAACTAATTAAAAATATACATTCTTTTAGAAAATGTTGGTGGGCTTATCTCAAAATCAAATCATACTAAATATTTGAACAAGATTTAAAAGTAAAATACATTCTTATTTCTTTTAATACAATAAGCGTTTTATTTCAGCAGAATTTTGCATTAACTCATATATATATGCTTGACGTATATATATGTTTGACTAAACGGTTTTCACAAGTAATATTTTTAACAGCAATTTAATGTTACAATGGAATTTATTTAAAAGAACAAGCAAATACAAATTTAATAAACGCAATTAATTTTAGCTGTAATGCAAAACCCTGCTGATATTGGCCTATAAACTTAATTTAGGTTTACAATATTAATCAAGTTTATAGGAAGGTGTGAAGCATGGATTGGATTTCAGATCCATTGCTTCAATATATGCCTGTACATCTTTGCGGTAAGGCTAAGTTTACATTTCATGCAGCAGTTGGTCAGTGATCCTGTTCAGCCAGCATTCATATGGAAGGAACTTTGCATATCTGTGTGTACATCACTGATACTCCCTTGTCATTCCACAAGTTTAAATTCTCATTCTGTAAGTTTACATTCTCCTATATGCACACACACACATATATATATAGTTTGTAGATATGTCGGTTAATTCCCTATTGCAGTACACTCCTAAGCTAGCTTGACTTATATTTGAATTATTCCTTTCCGTTCAATCATTTAGTAGTCCATAATCATATTTGAATATATTCACATGTTCGATTCATGAATATAGATGTACATTCTTTTTGTAAGTGATCTCATGTATACAAAATATTAATCCTTTCTCGGTTAAACATTAAGCATTTACAGTGTATACATATATCAGGTATATCTATTTTAAATTAATCCTCACATAATTTCTATATTTCGTTTAGCAAATTACAATTTAACAGTTTGACACATAAAACTTTATACTTTTTATTAAAGAAAAATTAGTTAATGAAATTATATTCATTATTACATTTCACTCGGCGTATTTCAGTTTTACCTTCTTTACTCTAGCAATTATATTATTTTGCCAATAAGAAATTATCTCGGTTCATAACTGTTTTCGTATAACATTAGGTTTTACCATTACGACATTTGTTTCTAAATTTGACATGAATATTTTATCATTTTGTTCAATTAATTATTTTAAGTAACTCTATAGCTACATTTCACTTTACCCTTTCCGAAATACTTTTCTCACCACATTTCATGAATACTTTTAAATATTTCAAATGTCAAAACAACTATTTCATACAATAATGGAGGTTCATCATTATTAAGTACATCACAACCCAGTTACATAAATCTTAATTAAACACATTTCAATAACTATTTAGAGTTTTATTATCTCTTCAAATCTCCATGATGGTCTTTATGTTTGATGTTTTACCGCTGGTAAAATCTTCACATTAAAAATGGGATTTGTCTTTAAGGCTGAATGGTTTACATATGGTCACTTAGGCATATTTCTTTATCTTAATGATTTCTTCCATGGTATGGGAAGGAGAGCGAGCTATTCCTTACTAGCCAGACATTTTAGCATTTACCGTATTGATAATTTGTTTTTTTCATATCGCAGTTTTATGGTAACTTCAGGTTTCTTTTTACCGCAACACATATTTAATTAATAGGCATGGTGGCTCAAAATTAGTTGGTCCAATTATCTACTCTCTTCTTTGTAAAATGACTGAAAACTAAATTAGGATTTACTGCGAAATAACTACCACAACCAATCAACTGCTTTGAATTGTCCGATTTCTCTCTTTTATATTCTCCTACTTTCTATGATGTTTTTCAATATCCTTTTTGATCTCACTCATGCCAACCAATATGATTACCAAAAATGTGCTAACTTCATTAACTTCTTTTGTCTAAAGCAAGAAGGTGACACTATCATTCTTGATGAACTAGTTACATTTCTGTGCTTTAATTTGAAAAACATTCAGCTCCAACAAAAAAAAATATATTGGTAACATTTTAATTTGAAATTGCAAATTTTTAATGTTCAAGATTCATTAATTAAATGTGTCATTTTATTTTTAACTGTAGATTTTAAATATTGATTTTCTTTTTTTTTTCTTAGAGAATTTGAATTCACATTTGATTTTTATAATGTGAGTGAAAAACTGATTTTAAATCACTGTCAATTACAGTATTTATCTATTTTTTTAAATTTCACTCTCCTCAGCTTTTATCTTCAATTATATAATTGTAAATGGGGGGGGGGCTTCAAAATATATATACGAAACAATGTATCTGTTTCAATATATAGTATAATTTTCTAAGAAATCTTTTTTATGAATAAGTACAATAATTTTCTGTATGTGTGGTTGAAAGAATATTATGATTGGAATAGATTCTATGAATATACATAATTTAAACTATAAAAATGTAGCTTTTTGTAGATGTCCATTTGTGAATAGTTTGAATATTCAAATTTTGTAATTAAAAATGGGACTTAGACTTTATAAACATAATTCTACATAAAGTTTTATGCCAATTTTCCACGAAGAATATTTAAAATGTTAGAGTATTTTCATGTATGTTGTATGATTCTGAATAAATATTTGATCATTGCATTGTTTGAAAAGGTCAATAATTTATATCACTGATATCCTCTCTAAGTAAGTTTTGTGAAAAAATTGAGATATAAAGAGCTGCACATATAGTCTAAACCCTTTGCCTACAATGATACATTTAAGACTTTCATTTAAATGCTGTTGCAGTGCTACTAGGAAGTCAGGTAATAGGAAATAATTACCATAGCTTATTTTTTAGCAGTGTGTAAAAAAAAAGCACTGATGGATAAAACATTACACTAAAGTAATTGTTTATCTTTATGACAGAAAATTAAATTGACAAAACACATATATATTTTCACAATATTATAAACAAAAAGTTCATTGATTGGTTTTTTTTATTTTTTTGCTTTGCTCTTTCTACCCAATAATATTCTGGATCATCTAGTAGTAATATTTTTTGTGGTGAGATTTTTAGTTTTTAAATAACTTTGCATAAACAGTAGTTTGTCAACTGTAATGAATATTTTTTTAAAAAAATATTGATTTAAGTTTCTAGTTGCTAATTTTTAGGGAAAAATAATCATGAATTAAATAGTTAATTTGGATAAAATAAGAATGACAAAATAAAAGCATAGCTTTCACATTATGGAATATTACATGACTATCATGTGACTTCAGTTTACTCGTTCTTTCATCAGCATATTTTTTCTCTTCACCAGGTCCATGTCTTAGTTCTTAATGTGCTGTCCTATCTAATGTCTCTGAACTAGTTTCAAATTTGTGGTTTTATTCGGTGAGCTTTGAAAACATTTATGTTTTTTGGGTTGAGCTGATAGCTTGATAGCTGTTAGAGGGAAGGTACTTTAGCTTCTAAAAGTCCAAATAGCTTTTCATTGAGGAAAGCCATAAGCTTGGAACTAGGCTGGGGATGTGGAATATGACAGTACTAGATAGGGATTTATTAAACACTATCATCTGATATCTATTAATTACTAAAACTTACAGTAGGTAGCATAGATATGAAGAAAAAAATTTATATATTAATGTATATGTATTTAATACTAATTAAAGATTTAATGGATCATTAAAATTTATGATATAGTTCTAAAAGTGAATTATTAGAAAAAATTACATTAAGAGGATCAAAAACAGTACCAAACTACTATCATCTGTAATAGTTGTAGTTTTTGATCATATAGTTTTTCCTACTGTATTCAGAGAGAGAACTTAACATTTGTATATACTGAAAGGCTTTTTAAATTTTATTGTTTTGTGATTACTATTTATTTTTAATGTTTAAGAATTTAAAATTAAATAGAAAATGTTACCAAAATATATTTTTTCATTGTATAATGTTAATAACATATGTTGGTCACAAAAATTTGAGCAGACCCTTTCATAATTTATTCTGATCAAAAGAGATGCTAGAATATCAATTATCAGATTATTAGTACAGTATTACATTTGTACTAAAAATATCTATTTTTGTACAAAATAATGAAGTGCTTCATGTCACAGTGGTAGCACATCGACTGACCATGTAGCTTCCAATCAAGTTTGGCATTTTTCTTTCAGATAGCTGACAGCTGTGCTGTAAATAGCCCTCTATTGATTAGATAATGGTTAACTATCTATTCTTAGCTGGAGAGGGAAACAAATGCAGAAAACCATTCAACATTTGGTAATTGCCAAGCCTTATGGTAATGCCTTCTCCCCTTATTTCTTTCTAAAATATTTTACTTCTGCATAAACCATTTGAAAGTTGGTTTATCTTTTTTTATCTGTATACTTGCATCCTATTTTTTTTTATTTAAAGAGAGAGATAATATTAGAGTCAAATTAAAAAATTAATTATTAGGTATGTATAATTGAATATTAAATGACAACTTCAAAATAATAAGTTATTCAAAAGTAATTTTTTCAAAAACTTATTGCTAGAACAGTTACAATGAGTCGATTGAATAATTTGTAAATTAACAGTTAATTTAAGTAATTTAGCATATATGTATACATTAATTTAAAGATTACAAAATAATTAAATATTCTTTATAATTTTTTTCCCAATAGCAAAGAAGGCCATCTCAGAACAGAAAACTCCTGTTATTATTGATAATACAAACATTGAAATCTGGGAAATGAAGCCATATGTGATCATGGTGAGTCATTTTTCTAAAAGCATGATTAAAAATAACAATCCATTTTAACAAAATTTAAAAACACATCAGCATACATATTCTTTCATATGTACACATATTGTTTCTAATTAAGATCGAGTTTTTGAGTAATTCATACCTGAAATGACTTCATTAAACATGAAAATTAAAATGCAATTTATTTTTCATGTATATAACCTTTTTTTTTTTTTAAAGAAAATGTAAAGTTTACAATTGTATATATAAATTTAAATGTAATTTTTTTAATAAAATTTTTGGTACTTATGTATTAAACCTGCTATTCGCATTTGCATTGGCAAAATGCTGTATCTTTCTTCAGTGGAGGTGAAAGTATGTTATGACTGCAGAAAATGTAGTTGTGACTAATATGGCATTCTGCTGCCTCAAACACTCTCCCCTCCAAAAGAGAAGGGGGGGGTTGGGCTGTTGAAAAAAGGGGGAAGGGGTTAAATATGAAAAAAAAAAAATATAAAAAAATAGTTTTATTAAATTAATTTTTTTTTTTTTCAGAATCTTATTTATTCTAAATTTTTTAATATTAATTGCATGCTTTTTGGTTAAGTAATATATTGGTTTTTATTATTATTGTTTTTGAAACAATTGTATTTCCTAAAGTTTTTATTTATGGCTAATATACTTTGGTGATGCAATATATTACTGTTATTCTACCTTGTGATGTGATGTGATGTACTGTGACTTCTTTTTAAACAGAGTCAGAAATCTCTCAGCAACCATGCCCAAAGAAACTTGTTAGCCACTTTACTTTCCCCTTTCATTCCTCACCCTAAGCTTTCCCATAATCTGTTCCATCCCATTTCCACAACCTAATCTTTGTCAAACTTCATTATTTGTACCCTTTCTGCTTTCAAAAATTTACATTCAATCAATAGAAGCCTAATATTTTCTATATCTTCTTTACACAATTTACAGACTAAATCACCCATATTTTTCATTTACATGTATATTCTTTTGTTGCTAAAGATCCCGTTCGAGCCTTAAACTCTCCATACTAGTTCTCCATCTCTTCAACTCCCTATTTTTTATTAATGCATCTATTCTTTTATCCCATTCCTTACTATTATAACACTAAACAATCCTCCTAATACAACACTGATATAAATTTTTTATCCAAATCTTTTGCATACCGCAATACCTTTCTCACCCATCTTGTTACCTGCCCTTTACTCATAACCTAATTAAATACTCTTTTGGCTATTCTTTTATTTTCCATAAACTGCAACCTACAAAACATTTTCATTTTACTTTTTGCATCTTTCATATAAAAACTTGACCATCCCATTTCTCCTTCAATTGTCTCCTTTGCTGTCCATACCTCTGCATCTAATGCATGTCTTCCTACTTACCTTTGTACTTTCTCTAAGTAATCTAATACCCTTTTACTAACATATAATGCATCATTACTATATGTTAACCCTGCTACTACAACTCCCTTCCATACAATAATATTTATTATATGAAAACACTGTTTAATTTCTTTACCAACCCCATTCTTTTCTTTGCTTCAATTACCAATTTTTTCTCCCATTCAACCAAGCAATTTTCCTGATTACTTAAGCTGATTCCCAAGTTACTATATCTATCCATCACACTTAACTTTATATTTCCCAATAAAAATTCTGTCTTCTCTTTCCCCAGTATTAATCATCATTATATTTGATTTTTTCTTCACTAAATTTAATCCTCATCTCTTTACCCACCCTTGCACATGTCCTCAGTATAACTTCCATGTCTTCTCTTCTTTCTGCACACAAAAAAATATCATCCGCAAAAAAAAAAGAGCCGACAAAATATATACTTCCTAGCCACCCATTAACGGTATCTCTATTCCTTTTCATAGTCTTTCTATTGCTTTCTCCATTTTACTCAAATAAAACAAAAACAAAATAGGTGACATAGAGCATCCTTGTCTTAATCCAACCCCATTTTTAATTTTTACTGATTCTATATCCTCTAATTGATAAGTATAGTAATTATTTTTATATAATTTCTTATTAATATTTACTAAAGCTTCATCCATTCCCAAATTTGCTAAACTTACCCATAATCTATTTCTATTTACTCTATCATATGCCTTCTCTATATCTATAAAACTCTTATATAACGATCTACCTGAATTCCTACTCATATCCATAAGTTGTGTAACTACAAATAAACTATCTCCTATATGGTTATCTGACCTAAAATCTCCTTGCATTTTCCCCACTATATTATTCTCTTCCATCCATTTTACAACTCTTCCAGCCACCATATATGAAAAAACTTTATTTAAAACTGATGTTACCATTCTGAGTCTATAATTATTTATCTTTCTATGATCCTTACCATTTCCTTTAAATAATAATCTTACTCTTGTATTATTCCAACCACCCGGAAAAACTCTCTTCTATGCCATCTTATTAAAACATGATAACTTTACTTTTGCTCTATGCCCTAAATTCCATTACCATCTCTGCTGCCCATCTATGTAAATCTCTCACCTTTCCACTTTTCAATCTCTTCCCTGCCTCATTCAGTTCATTTTTTGTGAACCTAATATTCCCATTACTAAATGGTTTCATGGTTTCTATCATTAAGTCCTTCATATCTAACATCTTTTCTATATCCATTACATATCTATTTAAGATTTTCTCTAACTCTTCTTTAGAGCTACACTCTATTCCAAAATTTTTTACTCCTATCTCTTTCACTTTTATTAATATCCTCCAGTAATTTACTATTCAACTTCATCCTCTCTCTATAATTATCCATTTTAGCCAACTTCTTTTTTTCTAAGTACTTTTCCCATTTAGCATTAATATCTTTTTCACTTTCTTTGTTCTTAATAGCACACTTATATTCTCTGCATACTTCTTTTCTTTCCTTTACACTTTTACTAACTCTCATTTTTTTTATTCCTTTTATTCTTCTGCATATTCTCAACTAAAAACCTATTTGCCACTTTTTCTATTTTACCACACCAGTCCTTATACTCATTCCCAATCAACTATTCCATGGCATTTCACCTTGTATTTTATATTATTCTCACTTATTCTTATCATTCACTCTCCATCCACATCTTTCACTATTGTTTTTACTTTTATTTCTAGCCTCCATCACATTACTAACCATTTCTATTACAATAAAGTTGTGATCACTTACATACTCTCTCTTCATTATCAAACATCTTAATGTTCCGTATTTTATTCATTTCCTCTTTCTCTACCAATACATAATCTATATTGTATGAAATATATTATTCCTAGACCATGTGTATTTGTCCCTCATAAATATTCGATAAATTCTTAATGCTCAAATTCACTCTTTGACAAAATTCCTTCAAAAACTGACCATTGTTATTATTTATAATGTGTCCATTCATATCACCTATAACCATTATTCTCTTCCCCTTTTCTTTAAAACTCTGTATATCCATAACTAGGCATTCATATATACTACTGTTCCACTCCATTACAGTTTGACTATCTCTAGTGACACCATCCATTCTTGTATACCCAACCTTATTTCAAACCACAAATGCTTTTGACATTTAACAAAATTTTAAATATTTTTTCAATATAACATCTATACCACCACCCTTTTTTTCTTCTCTATTTATACCCTGCCATACCACATCTTCCAAAATAGGTTCTTCTTCTCTTAGATGGGTTTCCACTACTGCTAATACCTCAAACTCTTCATTTTCAATTGTTTTGCTTAATTCCAGCCACATTTCTAGGCTCCTACTACCTTGCATATTCAAAAACTCAATTTTAACAATTTCTTCTTTTTTAACTACTCTTTTATAAATTCTTTTGATTCTTTCATCTCCATTACATTTATAAAAAACTTTCTTACCATTAATTTTACAGAACCATTTCCTCTCCACATCTACACTTATATCTAAATCAACCATCTTTTGCTTATTTCGCATATCCCATCCATTCTTCTTCTTTTTGATAATATTACAATTTAACCCCCCCCCCCTTTAAAAGTTTCCCGAATTATATTCTTTAAACATCAGACTCCCTAAAACTTCACTCCCTTGTTTCCCTAAGTGCAATCCATCTTTACTATGTAACTCCCTCTTTCCAATAAACCAATCCCTTACATTCACAAACATAACATTATTTCTCTCACACAATTTTTTCAATCTCTTATTTATAGAACATGCCCTATCTAACAAATGCCTTTTGTCAACTCTTGATAATAATCCAACTACTCCTACTCTTCCTTTAATTTTACTCAAATTCCTAATCAATTCTACATACTCATCCATTACTCTCTCTGATGGCTATGATAAATTATTAGTCTCTACCATAACACATACATCTCTACTACCTTGCTTTCTTACTTTATCTATCACATTCCTAATTCTAGTTCCAGGCAAACATACTCTTACATACCTGCTTTTATTTTCCCTTACAATTATATCCCCACAATCTCTGATTAGTGAATCTCCTATCTACTCCATCTGTAACATTTTCTATCACCTTCTGGACCTCCTTATCCATTTCTTCCTTATCATTTCTACTCAATAATTCCTTTATCTGCTCACACTACATCTCTAACAATTTTAATTTTACTTCTACATCCTTCACTTTTTCCTCTTTATTACTTATTCTCTGGCTAACCATCTTCATTGCACTATTACTTTCTCCACCCATATTTCCTGACACTCCACTAAAACCATACTCTGTCCTATCTCCTTTTCCCCTGACTTTCTCTCTAGACTACCTATACTTAGAAACCACTTTCTCACCTCTTTTATCACATTTACATACTGACTACATAACCAGAAACCTGTTACATCCTTCCTATTCTTATTCAAATATTTCCAAGTGATACACTTCAGCACTTTGTACCCTCTATCAGCGCCCACCTAATACACTTCAGTACACATTGTACACTCTATCAGCGCCCGCCTAATTCCTTTCTGCCGATTATATACATAATACACTTCAGTACACATTGTACACTCTATCAGCGCCCGCCTAATTCCTTTCTGCCGATTATATACACATTGTGCATACAAATGCAATCCATATTTTTATTTTCCAAGTCATTTATTCTATATTTGACTTTATAATATGTCTCCTATTCTTCAAATCCCCTTACACGGAAGAATAAAAAATTTTACTTTCTTTCAAAACCAATCAAACTATAACCACGTGTTTTTGACCTTAGGCCTCCCAAATGTTATCTTTTTTCTCAAAATAAATGACTGTTTTAAAGTTTAAAAAAACCTTCAGTAACGAACTTAACTAAAAAAAAATTAATCTTACAAACAACTTTGTTATATATATATACTTGCACTAACACACCTTCAACAAAATAAGTTTTTTTTAAAACTTCTATACCTAAAATTGTGAACAAAAACCTTTCAAACAATTAAACACAACAATTTTCAATCTTTCACATATGTGATGTGATGTGATGTGATGTATTTGGCTTCTCCTTAAACGAAGTCAAGAATATCTCAGCAACTATGCCCAGATAAACCTGTTAGCCACTTTATTTTCCATTCCCCACTCTAAGTCTTCCCATATTCCGCCCCATCCCATTTCCACAACATAATCTTTGTCATCTCTATGGCCTTTAAATCAAAATCCCCCTTATCTTTTCGCAAACCCAGCATAAAAACTACTAACTCACTTTCTGTATTGTCACTTTGTTCATACCTATTCTCCCATAACTTCATTATCTGTACCCTTTTTGCTTTCAAGCATTTACATTCAATCAACAGATGCCTAATATTTTCTATACCTTCCTTACACAATTTGCACGCTAAATCACCCATAGTTTTCCATTTACAAGTATATTCTCTTGTTGCTAAAGATCCCATTCGAGCCTTAAACAATAAACTACTTTCCTTACTATTATCATAAATTAACTCGCTTCCAATATTCTGTTTACTTCTATATATATTTAAACTCTTCTTACCCTCCATACTACTTCTCCATCTCTCCAACTCCCTATTTTTTATTAATGCTTCTATTCTTTTATCCCATTCCTTACCACTATAACACTCAACAATCCTCCTAACACAATCATCCCACCTTTTATACAAGTATACCGATATAAATTCTTTATCCAAATCTTTTGCATACCGCATTACCTTTCTCACCCATCTTGTTATCTGCCCTTTACTCATAACCCAATTAAACACTATTTTGGCTATTCTTTTACTATCCATAAACTGCAACCTACCAAACATTTTCATTTTACTTTTTGCATCTCTCATATAGAAACTTGACCATCCCATTTCTCCTTGAATTGCCTCCTTTGCTGTCCACATCTCTGCATCTAAAGCATGTCTTCTTACTTCCCTTTGTACTTTCTCTAAATAATTTAAAATCCTTTTACTAACACATAATGCATCATTACCATATGTTAACCCTGCTACTGCAACTCCCTTCCATACAATTCTAGCTACATCATATTTATTATATGAAAATACTATTAGTTTCTTTACCAAACCTTTTCTTTTCTTTGCTTCATTTACCAATTTTTTCTCCCATTCAACCAAGCAATTTTCCTGATTACATAAGATGATTCCCAAATACCTATATCTATCCACCACACTTAACTTTATATCCCCCAATAAAAAAACTACATCCTCTCTTTCCCCAGTATTAACCATCATTATATTTGATTTTTCTTCACTAAATTTAATCCCCATCTCTTTACCCACCCTTGCACATGTCCTCAACATAATATCCATATCTTCTCTTCTTTCTGCACATAAAAAGATATCATCTGCAAAAAAAAGACCCGACAAAGTATATACTCCTTTGCCACCTATTAATGGTATCTCTACCCCTCTTCCTAGTCTTTCTATTGCTTTTTCCATTTCACTCAAAAACAACAAAAACAAAATCGGTGACATAGGGCATCCTTGCCTTAATCCAACTCCATTTTTAACTTTAAGTGATTCTATATCCCCTAATTGGTAAGTATAATAATTATTTTCATATAATTTCTTAATAATATTTACTAAAGCTTCATCCATTCCCAAATTGGCTAATCTTACCCATAATCTATTTCTATTTACTCTATCATATGCTTTCTCTATATCTATAAAACTCATATATAACGATCTACCTGAATTCCTACTCATGTTTGATGCAGTGGTAAAGTGGTGGACTCTGCAGTTCAAGGTTCATGGATCACAACCAGTTTATTATTTTCAGTGCTCAAACTTTTATCAATTTTTGAGCACTAAACTATTTGACTTTTTTTTAATCCTTTAATGGAACTCTCTCACTTTACATCTTTCATCCACAAATTTAATGTTTTTTTTAATCTTCATTAAATTTTTATGGCAAACTGTGATCTAACGCCAACTTCTATATAATTTTGTATTTTGAGGTCAAATTAAACAATTCTGATTTTTTAATTCACAATTATATATAGTTATGCAACTGCATGACTGAAGCAATGTACAAGGCAAGAAATGAACATGTGAAAATTAAAAATTAGTTATCGAAATTTTTTTAAGACTCAAGTTATTGAATCTCAAATTTTGCAAGACCAGACTAGTAATATGGCAACATAGTCTAATTTATAACCATTTTGTAATGACATTTCTCCAAATGGATGTGTGTGTGTATATATATATTTATATTAATATGCGTCACACATATATGGGTATTTAGCTACTTAAGTAAAACAAAAAATCCTTATTATCTGTAAATTTCACAGTTTTCTGTAAACAATATTGGTTTATTGCTTTTTGATAGCAGATTGCTGGAAAGACCATTATCCAGAGCAGGATATGTAATGCCTGTTTTATATTTTACCTGTATATACTCTCCAGAAAACTTTTTGTAACAAAATTAAAATATGTTCACTTAAAATTTGTGAATACTTGTAAACATTATTAAATAGAAATCTTTGCTTTCAGTGTGTGTGTGGGGGGGGTGGGGGTGGATTTGTGAATTTTTCAGAGTTCAAACAGTGGATAACAGGCAATTCATTACATTAGCTTACTAATTTTTAAGTATTTACTGAAAGTTTTGTTTTTCTAAATGTGTATACAAAGTAATTTATTTGTTGCTAGAAAATCTCCCTTGAAATACTGTTTATATAATAAAAGTTTTTGAATAAAGATATTTAGATTAATGATGTTCTTCCTATAGTTACTTTAAGGCTGTTATGAATAATATTATGAGTGTTGCATTATTGAGTAAATAGAATATTCTTGATGATTTACAACATTGGGTCTTTTATTTATTACATACATATCTGATTATAAGAATTTCTAATTCTCATTGCTTTTGCTGATCACATATTTATATACTTGGGTTTTCCTCACGTGATCTACCAGAGAGTCTGATGAAATATGATTTGGAAACTGTGATGGAAATATTAGAAAAACATTGAGTCTAAGACTGGTTTTATTTTGATCCAAATATTGTCTTGGTAGGAAAGATTGAACATAAAGTTTGAAAGTTGAGATGCAAATGTCTTGGTCTTAGTTTTTGATTTCCAGTTAATTTTTAAAAATATACCTAATAGATTGTTCCAGTTAGTTTATGTGGAGATTATTGAACCTGTATATATTTAAATTCCTTCCTCTATATGTTGAACTTCAATTGTCTAACTTTTTAATTTTATCTTTATTTAATTACTAATTGTGTCTATTATCTTTAACTGAGCGTTTATATTTGTTCTGCTATTCGGAACATTCAGAATAATATGTTTGAGATATTGTTTTGGTTTGCATAAATTCTTTTATGTATCTGACTTTCTGAAATTGTGTAAGTGGTGTAATATGGAACAGAAGCTTAAATTTCACTTTTATTGCAATGATAAAAAGTCAATGTTCCTGTTTATCTCAGCTCTAAGCTGAATGAAGATTTTTTTAATAATCCCAATATTAGTTCAAAACAAAATTTGAATATGCCAAATTTTTAATAATAGCTAAATTTTACACCAGTCTTCTGTCGAAAATTTCATTTTTAAAACTGAAGTGTTTATTAATTTTTTTTGTAAATAAATTAAGTAAATAATATGTGTAGATATTACACATGTTTATATATTATGTATTTGTTATCTAAATTTTTATCTTATTTAAGTTTTATACAGTTTTTGTCATTTTTATTCAAATTTATGATTTGATCAAAGATTAGCTAATTTGTTTGTTGTTTTTTTTATGGACGATAAAGCTGATTATCTAAGCACTATATAATTATAGATAATATATTACAGCATAACAAATTATTTGATTGTTTTTTTTTATGTATTTACAATTTAAAATGTACAAAGGACTCACAATATATGTTATATTTTGTTCCAAGCCCCTCTTGCTTACATAATTTTTAGCATATAATAAATCACATTTTGTTGATAAACTTTGATTAAAATATAATACTTTATTATTTATTGAACTGCAAGAGTACAGTACTTTTCAACACACACATATGTATAACACAGATGCCTTTATATGTATATGTGATGCATATATAAAATAAAATTGTATAAACAAAATTGTTATAAAATAATAATATAATTATCAGTAATAAATTGAGAGAATACATTTACATATATTTTTCATTCATTGGAAAAATAAGAGCAAGACTAAAAAACCTCATTATTTTTTAAATATATAGTGAAATGTCTGACTTTAATTGCAAATAAATATTCTCCATATGATATGCTTTTTTTTCCCCAATAACTTTTTTGTCATATAGAAACATACTAGGCTAATCTCTTTGTCAAAAAACTATGATTTATCTAATTTTTGTGATGTTTTTATGTCAGTATTAACTTCAAATATTTTGTAAAATTTTTAGCATTATGCTTAGAAAATATTTTATTATTTTTTAAATACTCTATATCAAATTCGGAAAGGGTAATAATGAAAGAATAAATGCTTTCAACATAAAGTGAAGAAATTTTATTAACCCTCAATGGCTATAAATGTATTTTTATAACATTAAAACAATCAATATGTGATACCTCTAATGAGAAACATTGTTTTATAACTATAGAATTTTTAAATGATTTTTTAAAAAAAAAAAAAAAAAAAACTTACTGAATGTTTTTAATGTGCTCCACACAAATTGGCTTGCTACGTATTCTACAGATATAAAAAGTTTTTCATTTTAATTCTGAAGGAGACTGGTAGAAATCTTTCTTTATCTGGATTCTTGTCATTGTCATTATCAGTAGCTTTAGGCTTTCCTAATGCACTAAGTTCATTTTGGAGATTGCATGTTAGAAGTCTTGCGCTGAATTTTTGATGATTATATTTTTGATATAAAATGAATGCATTGAGTGTTAAAATATTCAATGTCTGGAAAAAAATGGCTATTGATTAATATCTTGTTCTCCTGCATGGTAAATAATTGGCATATTTTCCTTTTGTCAAGTTGTGGTTTGCAGCCATTTCCCATTTGCCAGTGCTACAATCAATCTTGTTAGAGTGGTGTATGGAAGAAATTATTAGTATAGCTTTATATTGGGGTGGTGGGGGGTATACATAACAGTGTAATATTGTCATGAAATCCATTTACAATGCGTTCTATTGCTCTTGATCTTGATAGCAAAAAGCTTTGTAGGAATTTATTATTTTTTCAAAGTTTCTAAATAACTTAGTCTTCTCTTTTGTAACTCTATGAGCAATTCTATGGGGGTAAACCAATTCTTTGCTGTAATATTTCTGTTGGAATTATGTATTGTTATTGCTGTCACCAGTATAATAACAATTGTGGTCGATGCTAAAAAAATTTTTCTTCATTCAATGTCTTATTGTCAAAACCTTTCCTTGAATGTACACACATTTAGAAGATAACTGTTTAAAGCATCTGTGAGGCAAAAGAAGTTTTATTCTGTATTTTCTAGGCTTTTTTTGGTTTATAAATTTTCAATCTTCTTCTCCTAAATTTACAAACTTTTCATTAATGCCAGCTTTTGTTCCAGAAATGTAATTTTTTTTTACAATTTTCTTTAAACATTTCAAATAACTTACTGATAGCAGCTGCAGAATCACTTTTTTCTTATTCTTTTCTATCATTGGGATTATTAATAGAAAGACAGCAAAGTAAAAATTCAATTTAGGCATAGTTGTTTGAAAAATTTCTTGTCAGGTTCTATCAGAATGAATCAAGATTCTCATTGCCTGATTTTAATATTTCCACATAGATCAATAGCCCCAAAATGTTTTTAGTTCTAATAAATTCATATTGCAAAGATGAATATGATTTGGAATTTTATATTTTATCCTTGCTTGTTCTATTTTTTTTTTATCTTACCACATTATAATGCATCTCAGAGTGTTTTTGTACATTTTCAGGATTTGGGCTATCATCTAATCATCTCAAGCTTTTGCATTACTTTAGTCCAGATGACGTTTTGACTATATTATGCTTATTCTTTTATTTGCTAGTAGATGCTCTTTGGGCCATTTGAATTCATTATCACAGTTGTTTATATAGTTCTTTAACTTGCTTGTTAAATCTACAGCATCATTTTTTTTAACATCAGATTCTGGTATTTCAGAACCATTATTAGCAATATCACTAGCTTTATTTTCAACCATCATTCTTCAAACTCTAGATCAATTGGACACTTTTTTTTTTAATGAAAGTTTGGTTCAGAAGAAAGCTTTCTTTTATTCACAGACTGATTAGACATATTAGCATATATAATGACTTAAAGTTTTACTGGCAAAACATATTTATAAAAACTGCAAAATACCACATAAAAAGCAACACTATGCAAAATTTTTATAAGCCTTGTAATTGAGCTTAAAAATTATAATCAGGTATTATAATAAAATACCTTTGATTTTTATTATTGTAAGCGTTACTTATAAAAAGTAGTATTAGAATTGTATAAAAGAAGTTGAAAGAAAAATATCCGCAGATTGGAAAAAAAAACAGAAGATAGAAATTTTTAGTATTTTAGACTACAAGCAGTACGACATACTGCTAAACTCCAAAACAAAATAAGACATTAAACTTGCACTATGCAAATTAATATTCAAACTAATTTAATTTTTGTCAAACAAATATAATTAGAAAGGTACGGAGATGGACACCTGTTAAATTTAAAAAATAATATAAAATTAAGGCATTTGAAAATTTATAGCTACATCACATATAGATTGTAGCCATTGTAGGTTAATGAACTTGATTATTTATGGCATTCCACGGCTGCTGGCTCTTGGAAATGAAAAATTGCTGCTTGAGATATGAAATGTATTAAATTTACAGATTTTAATATTTGTTTTGCTTTGTTTACATTTTTTGGAGATATATAATTGAAGTCATGTACTTTGACATAGCATTTGTAACTTCACTGTGCAGTGGAACTGTGAACTACATGATATCTAACTACGCAATTTCAATTATATACTATCCAAAAACAAATTTAAATTTAAAAAAATGTAAATAAATAAATAATAAAAACAGTAAAATTTGCGAACTTGTTAAATTTTACAAATCTTGTTACAGTGGCAACAAATTTCCTTGTTAAATATCACGTTCTCAAATGTTAATTTATGTGATCATGTTTTCTTCGCAATTTAAACACTATACCTGTTCAGTTCTATACTGTTATTAAAACCATGTGTACCAATTTTTTTTTTAGCTTTTTTTTCTTCAAAAAGTTTTATTCTGTACAGTATATCTTTAATAAAATATTGTATTTTTTTAGAATAATCATGAAAAGGAGAAAATGAAAATTATTGATCTAATAAAAAAAGAAATGAAGTCTTATTCAGAAGTTGGGCCATATGTATCAAAATTATGAATCTTCTATTAGAGAAATAATAAATAGGGAGAAACATTTTCATGCTATTATTGCTTGTGCTCCTGAAACATTTAACGTGGTAAACAAAGTAAGGAACAATTTTTTGAGAAAAACTGGAAAAGCCTTAAATCTATGACTGAAAAATATGTATCATAAAAATTTTCTGGTTGACTATCTTGTATTGCATCAAAAAAATATTAAGCCTTTACCAAAAATTTAGCCAATAATCCAGAACACACAATACCGAACAATTCATTACAAGTAAAGGATGGCTATATAGATTCTAAATCCATTATAGCCTTAACAAAACTACTATCATGTTTTTGATAGAATTAAAACTCTCCAAGAAAAAAGTTCTGTCCAGCAATTTCAAACTTGATGATTCTGATATATCAATGGTTTCAGAACAATAATATTACAGGACTTATATTCTCCATTTTATAAAAATAATAATAATAGAGAAGTAAATGAATTTATTAAACACACAGTTGTGTAAATATATGTAAATGTGCTTTCTCTTTTTTATTGTTAATAACTATATTACTATATTATTATTTTTTTAATTTTGTCTATACTTTTAATTTATTTACAAACACTGTGTACCCAAAGCATGTGTTTTATGTGCATGTGTGTTGTATATACTGTATTGTACACTAAATACTGTTGCTATGTATGCATATATGTATGTTGCATATTATTATCAGAGAACTAATCATGATCCTTAGTCTCCCAAAGCAGAGGTCAGTTATACTTCTGACCAAGGAAACAAAATAAAGCAAAATGATGAAACTGATGAAAGAAGAAGATACTTTGAAGAAATTGGGGGTAAACATTAGGAAGTATTGTAGCATTGCCTTTAGTGCTGATGGTGAATGCTGATATTCTTACAGACATAGGGATGCAGTGGGTTCATGATGCTCCAATGTTTTATCTGCACTGCACCTACCTAAGGTTTAAACTTTTTTTGAATAAGCCCCTCAGAGAAGCTGGGATTTCTATCAGTAGAATACTGAATTGTCTACCAAGCACAGAACTATGTCATGGGTTCATTCCACATGGCCAAACATTCCTTTGGTCATTTTTTTTTCTCTTGCCCTCTGGGTAGTAAGTTGTGTTTGTGCTTAAACTGAAGTTTTAGCTTTTATGGTGCTCATGTTGCATAGCAAACTTGTGTTCTGTGATGAGGTTTTCTGTCCATCATGAAGCTGGATGAAGGCATACATATATTAGACTAATAGTCACCCCATCTCCAGAAATAAAAATAGATCAAATAAATGAGATAGTTGCCAGTGACCAAATAGCCTAACATGGTTTAATTAAAAAATATATATATCCCAGCTCGTGAGTCTGTGTAAATGTTAATGCACAGCAAAGCATGACTAACAAATTTTGTTTGTAGTGAAATGAAATTGGCTGAATCAAACTAAAATATCAAGAAAGTGGTTCGACCCAATTTCATTTCCCAAATTAGGATCGGAGTAATGTAACCAGTTGGTTACATAGCTATGCTAGAAAAATAAATGATTAGATAGATGACAGCATGTTCCTCAGGTTTGAGAATGAAAAAAAAATTATTCAATTAATGGAGAAAATAAAATTTAATTTTTCAATATATATTTTTTATGGGTCTTTATTTAACTAAATGTTTATAAAATCCCCATATGATAATATGAAAATTTTCAAACATTAAATATATTTAAAAGTATTTTTTAAAATAATAATAATAATAATGAGGGAAAAGTATAATATAAGATTTTAATAATTTTGTAAATTTTATTTTAATTAATCAGAGTTGTTTTCTTTATTTCTATTTAATGAAAAAGAAAAATCAAATCAGTGCAATTAACAGATTATCTTGTTGTTGTTGTTTTTGCAAAAAGATTTGGTTTTTAATTATAAAGGAATGTCAAGAATTTTATGTTGTTAAATTTAAGTTCTTAACTTGTTTCCAATCTCTAGGATTAAAGAGAGAATTGGCTGAACAATCGTTTTTATGAAATTTTATTAATTGGTTATCATGAAAATGATAATGTAAGAGAGAGATTGTAATTGGCTTGTGGGCAAGATTGTCCTAAATATATATATATATGGGGGTTTGAATAAGTGATAATACTCAAAGTGTCTGGAGAATTCATTGCTATCTTAACTCTTGAAGAGAGCAATCAAATCTTAATCCTGTGGCTGAAAAAAAAATGTAGAAATTTGGTAACTTAACTGTTGGAGAGAACAATCAAATCTTAATCCTGCTGCTGATTGGAGAAGAAAGTATTACTAACTTACAATTTATCCAAACCACTTTGAACACTTTTTAACAAAACTCTTTATTTATACATACACCTACATTTTGACTGTCCTGCAGTCTTCTTCAGAGCCAGTTCATTTTAATCTCTTAAGAAAACGTTTAAGAGATTAAAATGAACTGGCTCTGAAGAAGACTGCAGGACAGTCGAAACATAGGTGTATGTATATAATATATGTACAATAAAAAGTTTTAAAGTGTTCAAAGTGGTTTGGATAAATTGTATTTATAGTATATTACAGCAAAATAAAGAAAAGGGTGATTTTGGTATTATTAACTTAGTTGTTGAAGAGAAAGCAGTGAAATTTTAATCCAGCTGCTGAAAAGAAAGAAGCAGAAGCCTTTATCAACCTGTGGCATAGCACAGCAAGAATCTAAGCCAAGCTATTGAATATTATAGTTTTTAAACTTTAGCATATTATGAGTTTAGCACTAAAAGTGTTTGTACAATGAAAACCATATGCTAAGTTTAGCTAAAAGCTAGCCATCACTTTCCTCCGTGCAATTTACCTTCACTAGAAGAAAATGTAGGGAAGGTAAAACCACCTTTAAACAGTCTGCAACTTTCCTTCAACTAAGAGCATGAAAAGTCTCTGCCTACATCTGTTTCACCTGGAAATTCAAGAGGAAAACCAAATGGACAAAAATTGCTATCTTCATTTACCTGGAATTGCTACAGACCCAGAAAAGGTCAAATTTAACCAAGCCCATATTTAGAAGCCTTCAAGAAGAAACTCCATTAGGAAAAACTAAAATTGCAACTGATAAGGCCTCCATAACAAGAAATCCATGGCTATAGATATTTTTTTAGGTGTGCACACTATATTTTTCTAAATAGAAAATCTCTTTTTGTTTCATAAATATAATGTTTTTTTTTCTCTCTCTCAATTTGCTCTCTGGTTAGAATCAAAGATTACTATCTTTTCTAATGAATTTGAAATTAATCCATGAATAAAGATTAATTGCTAGGTTAATATAATTTTATCAAACTGTATATTTATTTATTTATTTTATGATGAAATGGATGTTAGAAAATTATCTACTAACGTTTTTTTTTTTTCGTTAGATATTAAATAATTGTTTTTTAAAAATATTCTTTTTAGTTTTAGTTACTTTATTCTTTCCAATTCCTGTTTCATGAATTACAATGTGTGTGATCTTATATCATGACTATTTATATTCTAGGATTTATTTTTTTATTTTGTTTTCTTGATGATCCCAATAAAATTAGTTATATAAGCCCATGAATTGCTTAAGATTGTTTATAGTAAACTGATTTATTTATTTATTTCATCCTTGCATATTGATTGATTTCCTTCTTGCTCATAGTAATAAATTATAGAGTTCTTGATTTCTGAGCTAGATTTGTGCATATCAACTTTATGGGATAGGGAGTTTATATTTAGGGTATGGGCATCCTGATGATGATGATTCCTGGGTTGGTGTGAAGAGGATATTCTTCAAAGTCCATGCACTACATTTTATTTAGTTTGGTCTCTATTGGAAATTAAATTTATAGTTGGCCAGTACATTAATGGTACTAAGTGGCTAGAGCATTGATGATGATCAGCATATTTTAATATTCCAGCATTATTATTTTTTGTTTATATTCTTATGGATTAGCACTTAAGTTTGTGCATCAAACTATGTTTTCAATAATTGCCCAAGCTGGCAAAGATTTGATTGTTAGCCTGGTCTACAGGAGATCCATTTCACATCCAATCACAAGATTGACTGTTGATTTATTTTGGTAGATCATTCATGATGATGAATGATTTTTACCTTTGGGGAGTGCTGGTGAACTTATAATTAGCTATGCTGATCTTTCAGAGTGATCTATTATGTTCTTTCCTTTTGAGATTAATTTTTTTTTTTTTTTAACTTGAATATAACAATACAATTCCTCAGATCTCTCATGGTTTAAACCTCAATTTTTTCTGTAGAGGTACAAATGGCTAATCAATTTAGAGCAGTTGATGTCATGTACTGGTGACCACCACTCCAGGTACGATCCTGCATTTTCCTGTAGTGTTACAATATATATATTATACAAGCAATGACTCAGTTGGTTAGAGTGTTACCTTAAAATTCAAGAATCTAAGGACCCAGGTTCAAATTCCATGCTAGTACTGTCACTGGTAAGGCCAACAACACCTGAAAAAAAGGGGAAGAATAATACCTCTTGAAACGTTGGCATTTACTAACCTGTTTGATGTGATATTACAGTTGGTGCATATATACTAACTTGTTTGCTGTGATATTACTAACAGTTGAATGTATTTGTAATATTTAAATAAAATTAAATTTTTCTAAAGACATTCAACATACATGTTAGATGATGGAAATAGTCCAATATAAAAATACAATAAATGTGTTACATATACATAAATATGTGTTATGTATGTATAGATTATACAAGCAATTAGTATATGTATATATAATTCTGCACTATAATGTAAAATAAAATTTTGTAAAAAAAAAAAACTGCAGATATAAAATTCAGTAATTTATTAATATTATTAGAAAGTAAATGTAATGAAAAATTCCAGTAAAATTATTTGTTGTCTGTCAAAATGCTAAAATAAATAAAGGCGGGATAATTAAATGTAAAACACCTTTTTTTTTATTAGTTATATAAAAAGAATTATTATATTTATTTAGCGATTTGTCGTTTGCTGAATAAGGTAATCATCTAATGGTAAACAAGAAAGTCACTCCTGAGGAGAAATTTGGCTTTCTGCAGTGAATCTAGGGGACTTTCTACAGGCTATCCTGGTCTAGACTACTATTTTGAAATACTTTCGAGAAGAAAATAGCTAGGGTTATAAATACTGAATGTGTTCGTTAGCCTATGAGTTTATTCCTTATAATTAGGGGCAAGTCAACAAAGTTAATACATCTGCTAGTTTTTTAAAGTGAATCATTGTGGCTTAATAGTTATTTTTTGCGATAAGACTATAAATGAATTGCCGCCTTATATTTATTATCTGTCTATTCTTTGTTGAACTGACTCTTTTTATAAGTATACATTATATTAAATAAGCATTAAAACAAGTTTTCAAGAAAAACTTAATCAATTTCTTTGTTTTTTAAATCCTATAGATAGCAAATATTTTATTGTCCATCACTTATACATGTATTATATCACAGAATCACTTCTGTCCTTGTAGAAGGGGAGTCTGCAGCATTCAAATCATATAATTGACAAAACCGGTATAGTTAGAAGTGATTCCTGTAAGAGTCACTTAACATATAGGAAAGTATTTTCTTATGAATAAAATCAAGGAAAAATAAAATTAAAGTATAGCATTATTGGGTTTCACTTGCCAAGGTATAATTGAAATTATTAATCGTTTGTGTAGAGCGGTGAAGCCAGAACATTTTTCTTATGAATTAATAATTTTTAAGTTTGATGAATATTTGAACCCTTTACCTTCAAGACATATATATACCTTGAGATTGTTTTAGGCATAGAAATTAAACTCCCGACGAGAAAAATTATATGAATATAATACAACTCTAAGAGACCTAGCAAAAAAACTGCTTATACTAAAATTTTACAGATAAGGCACTTTTTGAACAGTTCTTATGGGGGGGGGGGGTATCAGAACAACAATTGAGACAGCAGTTGTTATTAAAGAAAGATCTGACATATAAAAATGCAATTAAATGAAAGATAGCTTATAGAAAAATATTCAAGTAGTCTAAAAAAATTTCAAAAAATAAATGTAAATGACAGCAATAAAACTGCTATTCAAAAAACTGAAAAGCAAGATACAAGTAATTTTAGTAAAACAAGGCCACAGAGGTAAAAAACTTTATGTTTCTGCTGTAGAAAAAGTGGACATATAGCTTTTAATCGTATATGAAAAAACGAAGAGTGCACAAACAACAGCTTGAAAGGACACTAGCAAATACTTGTTGAAAATCTCTGAGGTCAAATAAAAGTTTGCAACAAGTAGCTTGACCAAGAACTCAAGCTAAATCCCATATTAAAAAATAGCAAATAAATATCGTCTAGTAAATAATGCTGCTGTTTAAATTTAGGGAAAAAATAATTCCTATGAAAATTAACAGTGGCTTGGGCATATCATTAATGTCCAGTAAGGACTGGAATAATTTAATAGAAAAGATTAAAATAGCTTTCCACATTAAAAAATCCTATTTACAAGCATAAGATGTAAACAGAAATAAAGTGAAATTCTTCAGAAAAATATAAATCCTTGCCATTATATATAGTTTGGGGTAAAATCAATCCTATTATAACTCATGAATGATTTGCAGGGTTACATACTAAAGTTAGTATAATTAAATGAATTAATATTGAACACATGGTTAAATGCAGATTTCCAGACCTATTTATAGCGAAAGAGGCAGTTATGAAAGTTAAACCTGTTGAAATTGATCTTAAGAAAGGGGCAAAACCAATATTCTAGGAAGTGAAAGATTGCCAAAGTTATTAACTATAATGACCTATGTGAGTCTATTCTATTGTAATTGTCTATCTTTTGGTATAACAATAGCGCCAAATATTTTTCAAACAAAAATAGATATTTTACAGGCTTGATGGGGTTATCCCATATTTTGATGATATTCTCATTAAAGCAGTTTTAGAGATAGCATTTAAAAAATATATAAATGACGTTTGTTGGAGACTAGACAATTTTGGTGATCAGCTGAATGAAAACAAATGCATTTTGAATGCCCAAAAACTATATTTTCTCAGATGTGTAATAAGTAAAAAGGGTAAATTAATCCGATATGGAGAAAATATGGGCCGTTCAAAAAACATCAAAGAAACACAAGTGTTTTTTAGGTTTAGTAAACTTTTTCAAACTTTTTTTAAAAAATAAGACCAAAAGAGTCCATCCATTACATGATTTGTTAAAGAAAAATCAAAATCAGATATAGATTAAAAGTCATGAAAAATTATTTAACGAAACTAAATCTCTGCTAACATTAAGACAGTTACTCATTCCTAACAATAATGATCTTGATGTCATGCTTACTATGGATGCTTCTGACTACGGTTCAATGGCTGCATTAAACTCACCCAATGCATAATGAAATGCCAATAGCCTATTCATCTAGATTACTTTCTAATGCCAAAAGAAATTTCAGCCTATTAGATAGAGAAACATTGGCTATAATATTTGGAATTGAAAAATTTCATTAATGTTTACATTGTTGAAATTTTATTGTGGTGACAAGTAATTCAAGATCTATGTCAGAACATTTGAGCCCACACGTTATGCCAGCTAAATTTTCTATCAGCATATAACTATGAGTTGAAGTATTTGAGGGGAAAGTCAATTTAACATGCAGATGCACTATCTCAAATGCCCAAGAAACTAAGGTCTAATAGACTAGAAATTGAAATAAACTATATAGACATTCTTTATTTAAATGTGTTAAATAGTAAGACATTTGCAAACTGGACTAAAAACGATGATGGGTAAAAAGAATTAATTAGATGGATAAGTAATGGTTGGCCCGCAAAACAGTTTAAACATCTAGCACTATTATTTTGGAATTCCAGAACAAATCTCATGATATGCAAAGATTACATATCAATGGCTGAAAGTGAGAAGGTTTAAATTTACTTCATGACAGCCATCCAGGAATTGTCAGAGCTAAAGCATTAGTGAGAGGTTATGTCTGGTGATCGGATATTAATAATGAAATTGGAAAATTTTTATTAAAAAATATAAATCATGCTAATCTGCAGCTAAACTACCAGGGAAAAATTTTATAAAATGGCCTAAGGCAACTCACCAATGTCAGCAAGTATGTATTGGTCAAGCTGGACTGTTTAATGGTCATATATTTCTAGTTGTCTTAGATGCATATATTCTCAGTGAGCAGAATAGATAATTGTAAAAAAAAATGAGCTTGGAAGAAACAATACAAAAAATATTCTCATATCTTGGTTTACCAGAAAGCATTGCATTTGACAATAGCTTTGGTTTTACTTCAAGAAAATTTATTAAATATTTAGCTGAATAGGGGGTTAAACATATTCTTACACCATTTGGCAGAAAATGCAGTTGGCATTTTTAAAAAAAACACTCAATAAAATTAAAACAACTAATTTTCAAGAAACCATGTTTAATATGTTGCTATAGCAACATTCAACCCCAATTGCTGTGACAAGAAAAACTTCTGCTGAATTACTATTTGTAAAAAAATCTTAAAACTATACAAGTATGCTTCTTTCTAGTAAAAACTTCAAGAAAATTATTACAAAACAAAAGACATTTGTTGTAGGTGGTGAAATACTGTTTAAAGACATTTTAAGAAAGCAATAGTATTAAATCATTCATATGTTAATCACTGTTGCTTGAAAACAGATAATGACTTAATACAAATAAGCATAGCAGACAAAGAAGAAGAACCAAGCAGTTGACAAAAAAGAAATAATGGAATGCTAAACATCTAAACAGGACCCAAGAAAAATAAGCAAAGCAGTGTTAGAAGATCAAGCTCTGCATTCAGCAGATGTTATTTCCAATTGACACACTTGTAAAAGCAAAAGAAAACATCAAATTCCAGAATACTTAAATATCTATGTAAGGGTAGTTTCTTCCAAGTAGGAAGGGAGAAATTGCTATATGTATATATATATAAAACAAAAACAAGTTATAATCACGTAACTTGCTATCACTTGTATTTATGATCTATAGATGGTGTTTTACCAAAACCACCGAACAAGTGTATATTTGTTTACATAAACGACAAAAGAGTCAGAATTCACTATCTCTTTCGTTTGCCCACCCTCAGATCAGCTGATTTCAAGTTAATTTGCTATCATCAGTGAAGGATAGAGCTAGAAACTAGATCTAAACACTGACTTCAAGTGCTTATGCAAAAAGTTTCTATCAGTTTGCAAGCATGAAGCAAGTTACGTGATTATAACTTGTTTTTGTTTTTCATAAATGTACCTTTAAAGTTTTTTGCAATGATATATATTGCAGAGGCTTTGACTATGTGGTGAAACTGAACATGTTAGGCTGGGTTTGAAGACTTTACCAGTCTGAAAAATTCATGCTTGCAAACTGATAGAAACTTTTTGCATAAACACTTGGAGTCAGTGTTTAGATCTAGTTTCTAGCTCTATCCTTCACTGATGATAGCAAATTAGCTTGAAATCAGCTGATCTGAGGGTGGGCAAATGAAAGAGATAGTGAATTCTGACTCTTTTGTCGTTTATGTAAACAAATATACACTTTTTTTCATATGTCATAGCATCAGCCAGAACGCAAACCCACAACCATCTGCAACCAACCACTTGCTTGCATGGCGGCTGTGTTACCTCTCGGCTAACAATGCAAGACAACAAATATACACTTGTTCGGTGGTTTTGGTAAAACGCCATCTATTAATCATATATATATACATATGCAAGCAATAAATGTGTACATATATAATTTTGTATTGCAATGTAAAGTTTTTTAAAGAAACTGCTGTTTAAAAATGTATTAATATTATTAAAATTTATTTATATTGGAAAATTCCAATAAAATTATTTATTGTTTGTGTTTCTATTTGCCAAAATGCAGAATAAGTAGAGAATGGTAATTAAATGTAAAGTGTTTTTTTTTCCCTCTAGTTAATTAAAAATAATTATTACATTTCTTTAGTGGTTTTTATTGTCTTCTTGTTTGCCGAGGAGTCTAATGGCAAACAAAGAAATCGCTCCTGAGGAAAAATTTGTCTCCTGATATTCGAAAGTGGATCTAAGGAACTTTGTACAGGTCACCCTAGTTTAGGATATTATTTTGGAAAGTCTTCACGTAGAAAATAGCTAAGATTGTAAATAATCCGAACTGAATATATTCATTAACCTATAAGTTCATTCATTATAATTAAGAGCAAAGTAATTAGTTAATACAGCTTCTAGGTTTTTTTTAATAAGTAATTGTCTTAATAGTTATTTTTTTGCAAAAAGAACTTTATTGCTCTTTATAATAATTATAAATGAATTGCAATACTATATTTATTATGTTAAATAAATATTATAACAAGTTTTCAAGAAAAATGTAGTCAAGTTTTTTGTCTTTTTTATTTTATCAGATAGATAATAAATATTTTATTGCGTGTCTTTTTCACATCGACCATGTATAGATATATCATAGAGTCACTTCCATCATTGCAGAATGTACACAACAGTTGTAATATGAATTCTATTCTAATTATTGTTTAGCAACAAAAGTTAATTATTATATGCTATTTTCTTTGTTTTACAGGGATGCTTGGAACAAAGTATAGCTTAGTTCATGGTCTTACTGTATATGGTTTAAATTATTGAATATTGTAATATCTACTATTCATTAATTTTGAGTATGAAGCCAGTAGCCATATTATTTTATTTAACTAAAGAAAGAAAGAAAAAATGTTTTGTAATTAAATGTATGCATCCTCTTAAAAATCTTTGTCCTAACTTTGAATGAATCTTGTGTAATTGTTTTAGAATTAATATTTAAATTTATTGTATAAATATTTTTAATTCATGTGCTCATTTATTGAAAAAAAAAGAACAAGAAATAATATCTGTATTAGTGATTTTACCAAATATTGAAACTATAAACCTGTTAATTCTTGTAATTTTCAAGTAACCAAAAACTGATATTTCTTAACATTTTTTTTAAATTTGGGCTATTTTATTTACACTATTTCCTTGTGTTTTTACCTAGGGTTTACAAAGTGGCTATCAAGTAGAAATTTTAGAGCCTGATACACCTTGGAAATTTAAACCCTCTGAATTAGCTAGGTATGTATATAAAGAATAATATATATATTGCATTGTTTATGTTTATAATCATAAATATTTTTATCTGGTTGGATAGTCCTAAGGGATATTTGAATATTGCACAAATCATATTGAGCTGGAAATGATTTATTATTACAATTATTTGTTTTTTTTTCTTCATTTACAATTTTTTATATATATTTTTGTATTTCTTCTTTTTTAATTGTGGATTTTGAGGTTATGATTGATGCAAGTTAGAAAATTTGGGCATATGCATATATATTTTACTGTAGCCAGCCTTCTATACTGTTCGACACCTTGTCTGCAAACTTAATCTTCCAGACTTATTTAATGATAATAATTCTCCATAAAATACACAATTCTAGATATAGATTAAATGCAATTTAATAATAAATATTCTTAGCAAGTCTAACTATGTTACAAATTAGATATACATCTATATACCTTATATATATATCTAAACCCCTAGATGTACATAAATCATATTATAGATCAATATGACCTGTAAGAGTTCTAGCTGGCTCTTAACATGATCGGAGGACAGCTCTGCGCACTTGAAGTCCCTGTGCATATGGGCTATGTTCTGCTTCTGCTTATAAGTCCATGTGCACAAGTGAAGCTTCTAGAATCATCCTTTTCTTGATCTGATTTGCACTGAGTTCATTCATTGTTTCAATCTCTGAAGTTGATTGGCTCATAGTCCCATTCACTCACTCAGGTGATTCTTACTTTCACTGCTTTATGCTGGATACAAGAATTTAAATCAGTATCTCTCTATCTTTAATAAATGAGTTATTTTTAATCTTATAGTTTATCTCTTGCATGAAATCTAAACTCTAATTCCTTTAATTGTTTTATATCTCATTATTACACTGAATTCCATTCTCATTAATTAAACTGCTTTTACATTTAGAAAATAATCTTTTTTTCTAATCTTAAAAGTTATAAATAACTTTTATTTTCTATTTTAAAAGAATCAGTCTTTTAAAATTCTTTAATTTATTTAAACATTACTTATTTCCATTAATAATTTATACCTATATATGTATGTCCATTTATGCATATACATACATGCACATACATATCATTACTTTTTCCAAGTTCAGAAGTCAGATTTTAATCTCTGAATTTACTGTAAGTTATTAAGATACGTGGGTTTTTTTTCTTTTTTAGCATGCTGTTGTGAATTATGTTCTGACTCACTTGGTGCATTTTCTGTAAATGTACTTGTTTGTAAATCATTATTTTTTATTTTTCCTCATGTCAACATTAAGATCTGGATACCAGATACCACCAAGTACTAGAGCTTTTGCTTTGTCTATGTCTAGCTGACTATTCCCTTGACTGGTATCTGCATACAATTGCCTTTCATAATGCAGCCTTTGCATACTGACAGTTGCTTCCAGGCATTCCATAGTACTTTGTGAAGGAAACTGGGACAGGGCTTTGGCCAGCCTTCATTAATCTGCTTCATAATCCATTGGTAGCCATTGTCTTCTGTTGTCCAACAAGCTACAAATTTTATGTTTTATTCTTGATTTTAGTACGTCTTTATACTTCGTTTCTTTATGTTTCTGGTCATTATGGACCTTCTTTGACCTGATTTTGTTAATTACTGGCTGCTGGAAAGGTTTTTTTTTTTCTGAGTATTATCTATTTTACCCAAATTCATCTTAATTTTCTCTGAAAGTTTTTTTTGTCAGGGCTATTAATTTTTTTTAATAATTGTTATTTTTACTCCCATTTCACTGAATCAATCTCATCCTAATATGGGGTTGGTAGAGGCATGTACTTATATTAATTTTTGCCCTGATTTTTACATATTGGCGCTTCAACTATGCCCTTTATTCTAATGGCATTACTGTTCGTATCTAATACCCTTTGGGTCAGTTTTTTGGATAATGGGTCTTGTCCTACACTTGGAAGTAACAGTATACTAATTGCGGACTGATATCAATGATACTCTGCTACCACTGTCGATCTCCATGGCAATAGGCTGACCACATATTTATAGTTTTAACGTTATTTTGTCATCATCAATGGACATTTTTTTAATATTGGTATGCTGAATCGTCTGGCCCTGATATGAACATTTATAATTATTACTTTCCTTGTTGGGAATGTTAAGTTTTTGTTTAAACCTTATTTCCATGTGACCTCTTTTTTACACTTTTTGCAATGTTCTCTTTTATGAAAAAAATTGCTAGCTTTGTGGCTCTTTTTCCCACAGCAAAAACATATAAATGGGTTTTCGCTGTTAGCACTATTATCATTACTCTTCGACCATTCTTTATGGTTTTACAAACATCTGTTTGTGATTTCTATTAATCTTGAACTCGGCGAATTTTCGAGATTGCTTAAGCACGAGTTCATAAACTATTCCTGTTTTATAGCCTTTATATAATTTAAATCGCTAGCAGCCAATAATTGTTGCCCCAAACTATAGTTACACATACCCTTAAGAAATTGTTCCAGAAGAACTTCATTTAGGAAAGATCCATAGATGCATTTCTTTGCTAGATTAAGAAGAGCACTATCGTTATCTTTTATACTTTCATCCCAACCTTGGTTCTAGGCTCGGAATTGTAGTCTAGTGAACTGCCTAGTGGGGATTAAAGTGATTTGATAACACTTTAACCTGATCATATGTACAATCTTCAGGAGTTATAGGTTCTCTAAGCCTGTTGGCTATCTCATTAACTCCATTCCCAGTAAAGCATAAGAAAGAAGCAATCTTATATTTATCATCTTTAACTTTATTAATGAATAAGTATTTTTCCTTATGTTGAACTTACTGGGGCCATTATTTGACTCACTGCCGTCAAATTCACCTATACTCGATTGCATTTTTATTGAATCTTTATGCATCAATCTAACCTTTTATTTTGATTCCTTAATTCGAATCAACTAATTGGGTGCATTTGGATCTGAGCTCAACTTTGAGGGGTTTCAAACTTTCTGTAACTTATTAGTTTCATACTTTGAACTGCCTCTGTACTGTGGGTCGACTGAGGTATGTTTGACTTTCCCTATTCGAACTGCGAGCTCCTACTGTTATGGGTGCAGACCGTTGAGGTTCGTATCAAGACTGTGCTACTGCGCCAATTGCTATGTTTGGTGTTCTATACTGTTTGATCCCTTATCTGCGAACTTAACTGTTCCAGATTTATTTAGCAATAATAATTCACTAGTAATTACACAACTCTATTAGGTTTAGATTAAATGCAATTTAATAATAAATATTCTTACCAAGTGTAACTATGTTACAAATTATATATATGTCTATATACATTATATATATATATATATAAGCCCATAAGTGTCCTTAAATCATATTATAGATCAATATGATCTGTAAGAATTCTAGCTGGCTGTTAACATGTTTGGAGGCCAGTTCTTCATTTTTGAAGTCCCTGTGCATACGGTGTTACATTCTGCATTCGCTAAGCTCCAAAAGTCAAGTATCCTTTTCTTGATCAGATTTGGACTGTGTTCATTCTTTGTTTTAATCCCTGAAGTTTATTGGCTTGTACTCTCATCCATCTGCTTCTTCCTTTCATTGCTCCATACTGCATACAAGAATTTAAATCATTATCTCTCTAATTAATGAGTTATTTTCAAGGTTGTGGTTTATCTCGTGCAGGAAATTTAAACTCGAATTTCTTTAATTGTTTTATATATTCATTATCACACTGAATATTCATTTTCATTAATTAAACTGCTTTTACATTTAGAAAATAATCTTTTTTCTAATCTTAAAAGTTATAAATAACTTTTATTTCCTGTTTTAAAAGAATCAGTCTTGTAAAATTCTTTAATTTATTTAAACTTATTACTTATTTTCATTAGTAATTGATACCAATATATGTATGTGCACTTAAGCATATACATATATAAATTTTAACAGGACTCCATTTATATTACCCTGATCAGACTAGACTTGGTCATGACTATATCTGACTTACCAGGTCTAATTATTAACTATGATGAGCCTACTGAGGTACATTATCTGCTTACAGCCTATTACTGACAATGTTTTCTCTACACTGTAATACTTCCTGCTCAACATATGAATATAAACTCATGTTACCTAAGGATGCTTGAATATTTATTAGTTCTGGCTAGTTATATTTTCAAAAACCAGAATGCTGCAACTAGCAACCTAGGTTTAAACCTATTCATTTGGAAGAGATCCTGTTACCATAGCTCTGTGGATTTATGAAACTCATTGAAAATATTGTACTATATAATTAACTTGATGAAATGCACAATTGAATAGTGAATGATGCAAAGCAGATGTAACAATAACAATTTTTTCCAGTATAACATGTAAGTTGTCTTTACTTCCTCTCCAACAATTCTATTACTGACCCTGGCAAGGCAATTGCATCACTAGGTAACTATATTGTTGCATTATTATTATTTTTTTAAAATCAAATACATACACATATTAATATATTATCCAGATGCCATGTCAAGGCTAAAATTATATACATAAAAAAAAAAAAATCATATTTAAAAAAAAACATAGATAATGCTCATGCATGTAAAAAAAAAAAAAAGAAAAATTACAAAATTTACATACACACTTTACTCCAAAGTAAACACATATATATTTAGAGTAGGTGGACTAATATCATGATGAACTGATATTGATTAACAATTAATTTGAGAGAAAGAATAAATATTTATATTCTTTTATAAATATTGTGATAAAAGAATGATAACTCTTACTTTGAATCCTGGTTTATTATTCTTTTGACTTTGGTTTTTTGTTCCCTATCTTTCGTCATCAATTCCTGAAAAAATATAAACTACCATTTTGGTTCAGCAAAGAGTCCTTGTGAGGTTTTTTTTTTGTTTCGTGTACATTCTCAGAATTTCAAACTGAAATAAAACAATTCAGTAATAATTAGTTGAAGTATCTCATTAGTTCCTCCTATGTATTTTATAATCTTATAAATTTTTATTCATGCAATTTTAAGAAAATTTTTAATTCTGCTAAGTTTAATAAAATAGGTCATTGTAATTCTTTCATGATTGGCTTGTAATTTGTCATTAATTTAACTCGTTCTTATTTTTTTTCTTTTGATAAGGCACATTTTTATATGATGGAGCTGGAATGATGCAATTAAGTTTTCTTTTTCTTCATGCTAGGTTATGCAGGCTAAATATTTTATTTTCTTTCATGGAGCCTTCTGTATAGCTGAAAGATGAACCACTCAAGTTTTCTTGGCAAACCATTTTTTTATTTTTAGAATTTAGCTTATATATGTTATGAATCCATTGTATATTTGAATTTTAACATCTCTGAGTTTAGCATGTATATATGCATTCTAATGATTTTCACAATAAATAAATAAAAAATCTCTGTAGCCAACAAAATGTTCTATGCCAAAACATACACTGACTGACATTATTTTACAGTGACAGCCTTTTTATATGCTATCAAACTTAATTGCCCCCATCCAAGCTCAAAAGGTTGTTTTTCAATAAATAGCATAATTACAAAAAAATTCCCCTTTCAACAATTATCAAAGTCTGCTTTTTGAAAAACATAGAAATAAAATTATGATGATTCACCATGATTAGAAATAGAGAGAATGATAAATATATATATTATTATTTTCTCTTTATTACTACAAAGTTATTTATTTAGAAATACTTAGTTCAAACTTTTATTGCAAATCTCTTTTATAAAATTATTTCTCTCCCTTTCCAAACTAATTTTTACAATCAGTTAACAAGTTTTTTTTCTTTTCTTTCTCTCTCTTTTTTTTTTAATAGAAATATTTGTTTGAGAGAAAAGGCTAAAAAAAACTTCCACATACTGGAATAAACACTTTATTTACCAAGATTAATTGTGTTGTATTTGACTTTTATTCACCAAGGTTTTAAAATTAACATGCTGTGGATTATTATCAATGCATTTGACATTTATTTTTAGTACCTGATATAGCTAGCATGATTACTATGTACATATAACCAATTTAATCATTTCAGCACTTCTAAAACTGTCCTTTCTACTTGTAGGTTATTACGTCAGTGAAAAAGATATCAAACTAAATCCTCTGATTACATTTCATGGAAAGATTTATTCTTCAAGTGGGGAAAGGAGGATTAAACAACCAATTCTACCCATTAAAAATAATAGCCAAGTTTTTATTATAACTATTGTGATTGCTTATCAATTGGTTTTAAATTTGAATATTTTTGCCCAGATTATACATTCAGAATACCCATTTGGTAAATAATTTTGAAATTGTGTTTATTAGAAAGTTTGCCAAAGGGAAGAATACTTTCAGAAATGTCATCAGTTGAAATGCTTTGCCTAGTTACTTTCTCCTGTAAAGAAACTCTTACTTTGAAAAATGGTAGCAATTAGTTTGTTTAGAACTGATTTTTTTCTGGCCTAATCACAAAAGTATTAATATTATTCCTTTTTTGATAAGAAGATTAGATTTTTTTTTTTTTTTGTGCATATGGTTTAGTATGTGTGGGCTTCTTTTCTAGGTGATTAATGAATTCATCTAGAAATGCAAATTTTCTGACTATTTTGTTTTTTATGGTGACTTTTAGGATATTTAATATTAAGATTTCATCCGCATTTTAACTTAAAAAGATTTTCAAAAGCCATTCTTTCAAAAGTGATAGATTAGATATGATTAATTGTAAAATACATCCTTCCGTTTTGTATATTTTACAAAAAGCATTGATTAAAAGTTAGATTTAAAAAATCGTAAAAAATTTATATATTGATTTAGATCAAGTGTTCCCAAACTTTTTTCTGCTGCAGACCCCTTTACCAAAAATTTTAAAACCATCGATCTCCTAGTCATTTACTTTACTTAACTCAAATTAATAATTTTTCACTATACTCATTATTAAATATTTCATTAAATGTCAAACTTTTCATTTTAATCACTTGTAATTAATGATTTGAAAAGATAAAAGAACTATGGAATTTGGCATTATCTTGTGCAACATTTAATATAGGAACCTGCATTAAGAAAATTAAAGCAAAAAAATAGGAGCAGAGTTTTTTTTAATTTTTGACATTTATGAAATAAATATGTAAATTTAAAATAAGTACAAATATTGAAATCACTTTATTAAACATAAAAATGATATGAAAAAATCAACATATTTAGACAATTAATCATCAAAAAAACATCAACGGAAGATTTTAAAATCAGAATTATAAAAATAAGATTACCAAATAAGTTAGCTTGGAAGACTAAATTTAATGAGATGGGTGCACCTGGTGATCTGTCAACAATTTATCTATATCCGTTTTTAAATTAGTTGCATCCTCAATCTACATGTTCAGTGATATGCAATTGATGTCTGTTCTGAAACAGGTTTTAAAGCTACACTGAAGCCTCTTTCTAATAGATACGACATTGGAAATGTCAACAAATACTTTTGTACAGAAGTGGAGTATTTTATTGCAGCCAAAACTTTTGATGACTGTTTGAATTGTACCTTGAGATCCTCACTCATGCTGATGGTTATCAGCTCATCTTGTAAAATTATATTTGGTTCTGCACTAGTAGTCCCATATTTCCAATGATTGAATATCTTCAAACCTAAGTTTGAAATCTGAGTGAAGAGCCTCCAAGTGGTTGACATACTGCAAGATGCTTTCTTCTTGGATTGTGCCTACCTTAAATAAGTTAGGGAACTGGGAAAAGCTCAGGTCTTGCAATATTTTACTTAAAAAATATTAATCTGGCAACCAAAACTGATATGACCGATTTTGCTTTCTTGCAATTCAAATTGCTCCTTGCAGTTGTAAATTAACATCATTAAATTGGCCAAATAAGTTAAATAAGCATTGTCTATTTTAAGTAAGTTTCCTTTCAAACTGGAAAAATCTTCCAAAAATTCTAAAACAGATTGAAAAAGTGCAAGAAATTTCGCCAAACATAAACCTTTTGAAAGCCAGTGGACTTCGGTATGGAGACCCAATGGATTGAAATCTTTGTCACTTTCCTTGCATAATTGAGCGAAACAGCCTAGGGTTCAAAGCATTACTTCGAATTTTGTTCATAGCTATTATAACAAACTGAAGCGATTGAGGTGTTTTGTCACTAAGGTTCTTGGCTACTAAATGTTGCCTATGGATTACTCAGTGAACTACAATTTCTTCAGATAGGTGTTGTTTTAGGTAACTTATGAAACCGTGATAATGACCAACTATAACTGGTACTCCCTCTGTCACACTAGATAGGTGTTGTTTTAGGTGACTTATGAAACCATGATAATGACCAACTATAACTGGTACTCCCTCTGTCGCACCACCAGATATTATATTTGTCAATGAAATCGCTTTTTCACTGCAGAATAACTTCATTAAAGTAAAAATTGATTTGCCTCTAGTGTCAATTTCTAAAGTTCTAGCAAAAAGCAGTTCTTCATGCACTTTCTGATCTTGAATAAAGTGAACATACGCCAGCAATAAAGCTTTATTACTGGTAATGTTGACTTATCCAATTAGAGGGGAAAAACTTTTTTTTTTTTGCTGCGAATGATTACACAAACAGTTTTTCACATTATGACTCACTTTGTCAATATGTCTTTGATATGTATTATTGCTCAAAAGAATCCTTTTTATAATATCTTGTGCAAGTTTGTGGAGTACAGAGTTCAATATTTTCTTGACCACTGGTAGAATCAGTTTCTCTCCTATGGTGTCGTCAGATTTCGTGATGAGTGAGAATATGTTGTATGATGCCCTTAATCCATCATTTTGCTTTGATGATGAAACAAACATTATTGTACTTTTCTTCAGAAAATTCTGAAGAGATGACAAATCTTTTTTGTCAGGGTGAATTCTGTTCAAGTGATCTGATTGTTTTGATGGTTTCATAGTGTCATTGCTAAAGACTTTTTCTCGTGTGAGACACATTGGTGAATGCTTGTTTGATAATGACAGGACGATTTCGACAGCTCCTGTGATACAAAAAAATGAACTATGTACTTACTTGAAACAAGATTTTTGTTCAAACTCAAATAAACTATATCCACTAATTTTTTGTTTCATAATATTCCTCCTCAATAAATAATTATATTCAAAGTTCAAATAACTATATGTCACATCAAACGAACTAATTTATAATAGTGTTTTATGAAAGCATGTCTGTACAAGACTGGTAGATTCTGCTATATTGAATATTGTCTCATCCCATCACGAGCAAGTGCGAACATGCAACGGTTTTTCATGACCGCACTTGCTTTGATACATTTGATAAGATAGTTCACAGACATGTCTGTGCTACATCTATTTTTATGTGTGTCTCTTTTAATGACTCATTTTATCTTTTTGCTCCAAGTTTGATATGTAATGTGTTTTTATCAAAAAGTGTTTTTTTGAATTATTTTACTTCTTAATTAGATACTTATTGGAAAATCTTAGATATTTTGAAGTAACAAACAAATAGTAATAGTAAGGGAGTCTATTTTTGATGTCTTAGACCTCCAAATTTTTTTATTGAAACTATCGACCCCAGGGGGTCCATATTGACCACTTTGGGAACTATTGATTTAGATGATGCACATGTAATTTTGAAAAATAAAAAGAATAAATCTTACTTATAAATTATTAGAATAATTTCATTTAATACTGAAAAAGAATAAAAAATCCTTAAATAAAAAGTATTTCATGAAATTTATTGTAAATAGATCTTTATGTATCAAAAGATCTTTAAGAAGCATTTTGTGAAAAAGGAAAACTACAGTATTTTGTCATTATGATTAAATAAACCAATCTAAATTTAGGAGTGAAAAAATACTTATAAAGTATTTTATTATACATAAGAAAAAGTTGTGTTGTGATGACACCGAAATATCAACCCATTTAATATTCATTTTTGTTTTGTTTTGTCTGGATTATATATATAATTTAAGAATCATAAACTCTTATAAATACAAATGAATGTAAATTCAAACATATGTAAATATGTTTCTAATATGATATTTATTATCGAATATGAAAACAAATATACACTTTTATTTACATTTTACAATGTCTGTACTATACCAGCTGTCATTGGCGAGGCATATCTTCTAGTTCTAAGGTGAACTACTGAAGGAGGGATTGCAATTTCCCTTATAAATTTCTTAATCACTTCCAAAGTGTTTTTTGGCCAGCCTGCTTTGTGAGTAGGTCGACTGAAACTTTTGGTTATACTATGACAGCTTGCTTCGTGCCAATGTTTGGTTTTAATAGCGTCCAGTTCTAAACATGGACTTGTTTTGCTGCATCAATTGTTTAGCTTAACCGCTGTTGTTTGGACTATGGAAATTCTGCCTTTCAGCTTTGTGGTAGTAATTTTCTGGAGAATGTGTATACTGACATTCGTGTTTAACAACAGTTCTTTGCAAAACATGTATGGAGAATGAATTCCGTCTTTCAACTTTGTGACGGTTGTTCTCTGATCCTACTTTCAAAAAGACTATTTTTTTTCCAGATCCCCATCTTTAATGGAAACATTTGGATTCAGTGAGCATGATCACCTATTGACCTGTTCTTGTCATTGGCCATGCATTATCTATCTGTATACACATAAGTTAATGGTGATCAATGCTCAGTTCGATCTAGATAAGATGAAATGTGGACTAGTTCATTATTTGAAGGCAAGATGAGATATGACCATTTTTTTAGAATTGATGTTGTGTATTTGATAGAAAAGTTTCTGGTCTGTCAAAATCCAGTGGCTCAATGTCTATTTCATGATAATTTAGATGGCATGATCATATTTATCAAAATATTTTTTAGTTATAGTCACAGTTTTTTTTTTTGATCAAATAATACACACACTTATACAGTGAAACTTTGATTTATTATTTTTCATAGGGATTGAGAATTAAAATGATAAATTTAGAAAAATCTTAATATTGGGAAAATGTTAAAAATTATAAATAACCATTATTAATCATTAAAATAATGTATAAAATACATTATAATGTATTTAAAGGCCTACTTGCCATAAAAATCTTTGATTGACATTTGCTATTGAAAACCTTACTCAATTCAGTATGATCCTTCAAGGCCTAGAATACTTTTATGACTATATTGCTTATAAAATTTAACTTTTACTTTTATCAGTACTTTTTTTGTATTCTTCTATTATTTTCAGTTGCTCTTTATGTTAAAACATAATTCAAAGATAATAAAATAAAATTTCTTAATAACAGGAATGAAACATTAACTATAATGAAATTACTGTATAATAAACCAGAAATAATGAATTAAATTTTAAAGTATATAAGAATGCTGGCACAGTAATTCAAAGCCCAAATTAATGTGCTACTAACAATAATGTTGAGATTCTTCATGTATGTTCAAAAAGTTGGAGAGCAAAAAGTATTTTATTTCAAATTTAAAAATAAAAATTGATGTGTTGCATGAGAATTATTACCATGGTAGTGACAGTTTGAAGACTGTTGGAGATGAAAATAATTTTATTTATATAGGGCTAATTTGAAAAATAAAAAAAACAAAAAACAAATGTACAAAAAGTGAAACTAATGCTAGTCATGCAACTGTACACATATGTAAAAGATAAATGGAACTTTTTATTTTTGAAATATCAAAGTAATCTCGGATAGTGATTAGGTACTGGGAGGCCTTCAGCTTTCTTTCATTCTCTTGGGTCTATCTGAATGCTATTTTTGATGTATAGAATTTGAAACTAAATATATTTATTTATTAGTTTTTTTAAAAAAAAATTGAAGAGGTCAGAAGTCTAGAACAAAAGGAAATTACAGTAGATTCAAATTCCAAACTCGTTGATTGGAAGAGAACAATTGCAAGAATAATTATAAACTTCTCTTCCATTGTTGTTAGTCTTGAACAAAAGAATTGTATATTTTCAATAATTTATTTAAATATTTATGATTATTTTTACAAAATATTTGTATAATTTCTTTGTGTAATAATTATTTAAAAACAAAAATAAATATAGAATTACACTTGGATTATAATTGAATGTTTTTGTTTTAAAAATATAAGTCAATGAAATATGTTGTAATGGTGAAAAGGAAATTACAATCAGTAATGGTTTACTAAACACAGTAGTATAGAATTTTATGTTTTAATAATTTTAAGTACAATTTTAAAACTGAATTCCGTAGATTTATAATAATTTAAAATTAATTCAGTAACATTTTACAAATGAAGTTCAATCAATAAAATTTTTGTTAATTTTATTTTTTTGACCATCACTGCAGTAATCATCCAATGAGAAAAAAAAAAACTGTCATCGTTACATATTTCTCTTTACAATTTATTTATTTTTTTGTATATTTGTATGGTTTTTTTAGGATGTTTTTTGTTTGTAAACTTATATTTTTAACAAATTAAATTAAATTTATTGAATTCTAATATAAAATAAAGATTTAAAAACTAAAATTAAATGTTTAACATTTCCAAAAATTTCTACCAGAAGAAAGAATGGAACGACTTCATATTTTCTATATCATTCTCAGTTTATTATGCTTTATCTATATATCAGTACAATTCAGTACTACATATGTGTGTGGGGGCTACTTATCTATGTCTTGATAAAAAGTTGTCCTATTAAAAACAATCAGACATTATCTTATGTGATACACTTAATATATTATTTAAAAAAACTATTAGAAGAGAAAAAGGATAAACTAACTTCATTATCAGTCAACTATTAAATAATTTTAATTCATACTTGATTAATCAAAATTTCAAATATTTTATTGTCATTGTTTGTTTGTATTTTTAAAAACCAAGTTAAGATAGTATGTTAAACCACTAAACATCACTTGATCACTATTTTTTATGTTAGCACATTACTGTTATTAAAACAGGCAAAATTCTCCATATCGACTATATAAGCTATTGAGCTTAGATTGAAAATATTATTGTGTTTTCAGTAATTTTATTCTCATAGTTTTGTAGTTAAGTAGAGATAAAAGGTGGCTGCAGGAGGGCTGCATTGGATCCTAAGATCTAGGTGCAGTGCTCTCAGATCCAAAGCTCCTCACTGACGAAGGCCACAAGCCAGAAACTAGTCTGGAGATATTGGATGAGTAGGCGTTAGATTGGAATTTTATGCACAAGCCTTCTGGCATCCATTGATTACTCTGGTTGGCACTGAGTGGCACCACTGTATGGAGAGTTTTGCCTATTAAGATAGTATGCATTATAAAAGGGTAAACACTTAGACTTGAACTATTATTTGCTTATGTTTCTGAGCTGATGACTTTATCCTGACTTCATTAAAAGATTTCTTTCCAGAATTAGAATTTTTTTTTTTTAAATGATGAAGACTTATACCTAATTCAATAATAACACTAGGTTTAACACTTAATCTAAATACTGTATTTGCAACAATAGATTGAAACAAGATCCGATTGCATTATATATACAAATATTCTTGAACCGCAGCTTAATTTATTTTTGCCATCTTTCAAAGTTTAGGTATAAATACATCAAATAATATATTGCTTGAAAGTTTGTAAGAAGTTTGAGCATCAGAAGTAATAGGGCTGGACCATGATTTATGGACTTTAAGCTCCAGAGTCTGCCCTTCTACCAATGCACCAAACCATATTTTTGTCCATATGCTTTTAAAGCGATCACTTTTTCCCATATAGTTTGCACAATATATTTATTAATAAATATGCATATATTATTTTAAAAAAAGCTAGTTGTTCGTAAACTATTTGCTTTTTAATCCTAAATAATTTTAGCCAGTTTATCAAGAAGGTTATTCACATGATCACCATCTCTTATACTAGCACATAATTGTTATTAAACAAGGTAAAACTCTCCATACACTATTGATTACTCTGGTTGGCACAGGGTGGCACTACTGTATGGAGAGTTTTGCTTTGTTTAATAACAAGAAGGTTATTCTTAAAAAAACAAAAATTTAGATATAAAATAATTTTTGGGAACAATTTTCTTGGTTAAACTGACTAAAATTACTTGAGATTATGAAGCAAATGCTCTAAAAATAGTTAGCTTTTTTACACTTGCATATTTTATTAATAAATATCGTGCTGCTATTCAGAGAAAAAGTTTCACTCTACGCGTGCATACAAAATTAAATATTATTATCGACACTGTCAGTTCTTCCCCTTATAGTGGCTTCTTATTCTATACATTTTTTTTTTTTACCAGATATAAGAAAATAAGATGCATCACAGATAATATTTAAAAGCGTTAAGTATATCAGATATAGTATTAACTTATGATTTAGTTTCATCACGAGAAACACCTTGGCTCCATATGTTCAACCAAGAAACGTTTCAACTGATGATTTACGACATAAGAAATGAGCTTCTTGTGGGATCCCACACAGATGTTTTTTTCTTAATTCAACTTATTGTTATAAAGATAACTTTTTCTAGGCTTTCTTAAAGTCTTATCAATACATTCAGAATCTTTTAGTCTTGTGCTTATCTGCTTCAGAAATAGTATTTTTAATATTTTTCTGATTTTATAACTGTGAGCAACACTAAATATGAATCATTACTGGCAAAATTGGATGCAGTAGAGCCATATATAAATCTGTCTTCTGATTAATATCTACAAATTTTGATATTGTGAATGTCTTTGAAAAATAAAAAGTGTAAGATAAATAAATAAAAATAATCATACAGAACTCTACTTTAGAGACTTTCTGTATTTAAGTCTTTATAAGAGAATCACAATTTTGTCTTTTTTGCAAAAAAGAAAAAATCATCAGGTTAATTATGTTTGACAGATTTCTTATAATAGTCAACTAAATGACATCTCCAAATCTTGGTATTCCTGGCTTAATTTGAAAAAAGGAGAAAAAAATGAAATGGGAAAATACGCATTTCATAATATATGCTTATTAGTATTATGGTATTAATTTAATTCACATTAAGGATGGATCAGTTCAGTAGTATTGTGATGGACTCATGAACTCAAATTATTGGATTGAAATTCAACTTATAACTTGTGGTATTTGAGCATCATATGACCTCCCAAATAACAAATGTTTTCAAAAATATTCTTGATTAGTATTGGCATTATCAAAGTTTTTCCTTACCTAATATAACGGGACCTTTTAATTCTGGAGTATTACTTTACCTGTGCACTTATCCCATCCTTAATGTAAATTAAATGAATACGATCATCATCAACATTTTCAAAGATTATTAATATATTACAGCATGAAATACTCTCCAAATTAATATATAGCTCTCTTCTGCATATATTACTAGTAAATGTTTTTGCTTCATCTATCAATCTTATTCGGTCTTTTCAGGTTTTCAGGATCTAGATTTTTCTACAATCATTTCTTTTAACAATATATTCAGCTCAAATCCATTTTAGTCTTTTAATTTGTTCAATTTAAATAAGTATGCATAATCAAATTTCCCCTTGCTTTTTTTTATTTATTATTATTTAAGGTAAAGTTATATATACAAGGGTCTCATGTCTTGACAAATAATACCAATTTTTCTTCATCTAAGCAGAACTTTTAGTGTAAAATCTATTGTCGGATATTATCATGGCATTTTAGGTTTTTGGGGTAATTGCTATAATTATAAATATCAATGTGTATTTACACTGTACAATTCGTGTTAGCCATTGTTTTCCGTTTTACATATTAAAATTGCCACGATTTAATCTATTCATTAATTAAACATATTCGTTTTTGTTTTTTGTTATTGCTGATATGTAAATAAGCATTTATTTACATAGCGCTGTTTATAATTGTAATACATTTAAAGATCAGCCTTTCAAGCTATTGTGCACGCGCTTTTTACGAGTGTTAATAATAAATGAATACTTTCATTAAATACTATATCTCGTGTTGGGAATGAAAGTATTCATTTATTATTAACACTCGTAAAAAGCGCACACACAATAGCTTGAGAGGCTGATCTTTAAATGTATTATTGCTGATATATAGAGTAATTTATAATTCTTTGGCTGTTTCCCAGTTGGAAGCATAATGTATACCATGCTGGATTATTTCGTATTTTTGAAATATGCATTCTAAATATAGAATCACACACATACATTCAGTTGTTAAAGTTGGATTAGATTGCTATTAAAATAGTTATTTCATCTTAACTAAGCATGCTTTAGCAAAAGGTGCTAATCGAAATGAATATATTATTATGGATATGCAAATTTTCTTTATCTTTTATATATGTATTGTATTTCATATATATTATTTTTAAAGTATACAAAGAAAAACCTACATATATAAATCGTCTAAACCAGATTAGTTAATAGAAAGTAATATTATATATACTTTTTACAACACGTAAAGTTCTGATTTATTTCTTTGTATAATAAATTCATTTGAATTTTGATAGCTAGTTGCCAAATTTGACAAAGAGATGGCAGCAGTAATTTTTACTCTTTGTAAAACTGTCATCTTCTATAAAAATGTTTGGCTGCTGAAAGTTCAATCAGAATTACTGGCTTTCACCACAATAGGCTAGGGACTTGTCAAAGTCTGAGAATAGTTTCCTGATCAAATATAGCCTCAAGAGTTTACTTAGCCTCTTTCTGGAGCAAACATGTGACAATTTATTTCTGTAATTATTGTTTAAAACTTGTCGGCGCGTATTTTTACATTCTTCATCTCCTAGCAAAAATACTTAATAACCTTTATTTTTACTTTTTAGCAAGTGTTGTAAACGTTGTTAAATTTCTTTTATTTGAAGTGATAAAAATCCCATTTTAGTGTAAAACCATTTTTTTTTTTTTTTTTCATATGTCATAGCATCTGCCGGGACGCGAACCCACACCCGTCTGCAACCAACTACTTGCTTGCATGGCGGCTACGATACCTCTCGGCTAACAACGCAAGACGTAAAACCATTTTAAGAAAAAATATCCCCTTCACTCCAAATAATCTAAAGTTGAATACTTATTTTATTTTTTGTATTCATAAATAAATATTGAACTGAAAATTAAAGAAAATCATTGATTTCAGCGATGATTTATTACTATACGCAATTATTTTAAGACACTGGTAGTAAACTAATAAATTATAAAAAATAAAACTGTAATATAACACAAAATGAAATATGAATTTTTTTCTACTACAATACAAGCTTTTTCATACCTGCACTTCTATATGTAATATATATGGGGGGTGGTGGTGTTTGAACTCAGACTTTCATATAACCCTCAACCATCCATGCTATTTCATACCGCTGATACACTTGATCACACACATGTCGAAAAAGATAAATAATCACCAATATTCGTATTTCATGCTAAGCCAGCACTCGTCAGTTGGTCCCGATTATCATCTCACACATAATGAATTAGTAAAATTAAATCCAAGAGAAACTTATATTGTATATATCTATACTTAATTAAAAGAAAATTAATATTTTACTGTTTCTATTTACTTTGATGAAGTAAATTGGATCAGGGGGGTGTTTAACATTAATTTAGAATATTATTCATAACTTTTTTCTCTTGGATATTACATTTTCAAAAGAGATGAATACATGGAACTTGTGCTATGTTTGAAGCAAAAATTAAAGGGGGCTTTGCCTTCTCGGGGAAAAGCCTCCAGCAGAATATGATTGGGGAGATTAATTAGAACCAAATTAACTCTTTTGTTATTGAATACAAAAAAAAAAAAAAAGTAATAGTAGCATACATGAATTCAAATATAAAATTAATAATAAGGTTTAGGCTTGAGGCAGTTTAAGAAAAAGCTAGCTTAAGAGAAAAATAGAAGCTATGATTTCCAACAATATTGCAAAAATAAAGACAGAAGATGGTGGTGAATATAGGTATCACATAAACCACATCCACTGATATGAAGTTCCAGAAGTAAAAGACTACAGATGTGATGTGATGTACTGTAGCTTCTTATTAAACGAAGTCAAGAATCTCTCAGCAATTTTACCAAGAGAAACTTGTTAGCTAGTTGATTTTACATTCCCAGTATAAGTTTTCCCATATTCTGCTCCATCCCATTTCCATAACATAATCTTTGTCAACTCTATAGCCTTTATATCTAAATCCCCCTTATCTTTTTCTGAACCCAGCATAAAAACCAATAATCTACTTTCTGTATAATCACTTTTTCATATTTATTTTTCCATGACTTCATTATATGTGCCCTTTCTGTTTTCAAGCATTTACATTCAATTAACAGATGCCTAATATTTTCTATTCCTTCCTTACATAATTTACAGACTAAATCATCCATATTTTTCCATTTACATGTATATTCTCTTGTTGCTAAAGATCCTGTTCATGCCTTAAACAATAAACTACTTTCCTTACTATTATCATATATTAACTCTCACCTAATATTCTGTTTATTTATATATATTTAAACTCTTTTTACTCCATACTAGTTCTCCATCTCTCTAATTCCTTATTCTTTATTAATAAATCTATTCTTTTATCCCATTCATTACCATTATAACACTCAACAATACTAACACAACCATCCCATCTTTTGTACAAATATACTGATATAAATTCTTTATCCAAATCTTTTGCATATCTTATTACCTTTCTCACCCATCTTGTTGCCTGTCCTTTACTCATAACCCAATTAAATACTATTTTGGCTATTCTTTTATTATTCATAAACTGCAATCTACCAAACATTTTCATTTTACTTTTTGCATCTCTCATATGAAAACTTGACCATCCCATTTCTCCTTGAATTGCCTCCCTTGCTGTCCATACATCTGCATCCAATGCATGTCTTCCTACTTCCCTTTGAACTTTTTCTAAGTAATCTAATACTTCTTTACTAACACATAATGCATCATTACCATATGTTAACTCTGCTACTGCAACTCCTTTCCATATAATTCTAGTTACATCATATTTATTATGTGAAAACACTGTTAATTTTTTTATCAGTCCCTTTCTTTTCTTTGCTTCATTTATCAATTTTTTCTCCCATTCATCCAAATAATTTTTCTGATTACTTAAAATAATTCCCAAATAACTATATCTATTCACCACACTTAACTTAATATCTCCCAATAAAAATTCTACATCTTCTCTTTCCCCAGTATTAACCATCATTATATTTGATTTTTCTTCACTAAATTTAATCCCCATCTCTTTACCCACCCTTGCACATGTCCTCAACATTAACTTCCATATCTTCTTTCTGCACACAAAAGTATATCCGCAAAAAAAAAAAACCTGACAAAATATATACTCCTTTACTACCTATTAATAGTATCTCTATACCTTTTCCTAATCTTTCTATTGCTCTTTCCATTTCACCCAAATACAACACAAACAAAATAGGTGACATAGGGCATCCTTGCCTTAGTCCCACCCCATTTTTAACTTTAATTGATTCTATATTCCCTAATTGATATATATAATAATTATTTTCATATAATTTCTTAATAATATCTACTAAAGCTCCATCCATTCCCAAATTTGCTAAACTTATCCATAATCTATTTCTATTTACTCTATCATATGCCTTCTCTATATCTATAAAACTCATATATAACTGTTTACCTGAATTCCTACTCATATCCATAAGTTGTGTAACTACAAATAAACTATCCTATACACCTATTTAATTCTAAACCTCCTTACATTTCCCCCCACTACATTATTCCCGTCCATCTGTTTTATAACTCTTCTAGCCACCATATATGAGAAAACTTTATATAAAACTGATGTTACCGCTATCGGTCTATAATTATTTAACTTTCTATGATCTTTACCCTTTCCTTTAAATAATAATCTTACTCTTGTATTACTCCAACTACTTGGGAAAACTATTCTGAGCCATCTTATTAAAACCGGATAAAAACTTTACTTTTGCCCTATATCCTAAATTCATTACCATCTCTGCTGCCCATCCATCTAAACCTCTTGCCTTTCCACTTTTCAATTTCTTCTCTACCTCATTCAGTTCATTTTCTGAAAACCTAATATTCCCATTACTATATGCTTTCATGTTTTCTATCACTCTATCCTTCGCATCTAACATCTTTCTATATTCATTACATATCTATCTAAGATTCTCTCTAAATCTTCTTTAGAACTACACTATTCCCTCATCATCTAGTAATACTATCCCTCTCTCCCCTACATTTCTTCTTTTAATGTAATTCCAAAATTTTTTACTTCCATCTCTTCCATTTTTATTAATATCCTCCAACAATTTACTATTCAATTTCATTCTCTTTCTATAATTATCTATTTTAGCTAACTTCTTTTCTAAGTACTTTTCCCATTTAGCATTAATATCTTTTTTACTTTCCTTGTTCTTAATAGCACACTTATATTCTCTGCATGCTTCTTTCCTCTCTTTTATACTTTTACTAATTCTCATTTTTTTATTACTTTTATTCTTCTGAATATTCTCACCTAAAACCCTATTTGCCACTTTTTTTTTACTTCTTTACACCAGTCTTTATACTCATCCCCAACTCTTTTATGATTTCTTCAATTTGTATTTTATATTCTTTTAACTTATTTTTATCATTCACTCTCCATCCACATCTTTCACTATTATTTCTACTTTTATTTCTATTCTCCACATTACTAACCATTTCAATTACAATAAAGTTATGTTCACTAGTGTATACTTTTTCTTCATTATCAAACACCTTAATATTCCGTATTTTATTCATTCCCTCTTTCTCTACCAATACATAATCTAATGTATGAAATATATTATTTCTAGACCATGTGTATTGTCCCTCATAAATATTTAATAAATTTCCAATACTCAAATTCACTTTCTGACAAAATTCTTTCAAGAGCAAGTACAACTAGTGCCACTTTCAGTCTTGTGCTGTGTTAATGGTTTTCTGTTGACAATGTAATCGGTGATTAAACTTTGAGACAATTTTACTAATTACTTATAAAACTCGGGATATCCAGATGTATAACTAATTTAGCTCTTGTTGGAATTTAAGAGGTTGTTCATTGCAGCAATCTTTCTCAGATTTCAGCATTTTCTGATGTTTTTCTCTGTCTCACAAATCAACATAAAGTCTATGATTAAATTATTAATACTTATCAGAAAAGTAATATTTGTCTTCATTTGATAGATATTTGTTTTTACTACTGAAATAAATTTTAAATGTTCACATTTTGTTTCTATATTTAAAAAATGAGATCACAATCAAAACAAAAAGATTATACATTATCGGTAGAAAGATTATTTTCAGTTTACAAAACTGTTATTTATTTTAAAAATCTAAAAGAATATTTATTTCTGTTGTGTCTAACAAAATATGTTTTAAAAGTTTAAAATTTTTTAATATTTATTGCAATATTTTTATACTCGTAAGTATAAATCTATTATTATTATTTACTAATAAGTAGGTTATTTATGTAGAAGCTAAGATTCTAAATACAGCTTCAGGCCATATTCACATTAGCTGCTAATATAACGTTATACTTTTGAAAAAAAAAAAAGTATTTCAAGTCGAAATAAGTTATTAATAATTTAAATTTCTTGATATCTAATAAATGTAATGAAATATGAACTTTTTTATCACATAAAGGAAACCCACATAAAAAGATATTAAGAAGAAACATGAATCGCATAACTTCAAAATCACATTAAAAAAATCTGCATAAAACGAGACCCAGGTGTATCTTTAAAATCTAATATTTTAACAATGAATTCATAAATGATGCTTTAATACTGAATCAAGTCTGACTTTATTTAGAGAACCCATTTTACATCATAACATCAGTTTGTGTGTGTGTGTGTCTCTGAGATTATTCTTACATATTCACAATTTAATATGTACAAATTATTTAATATGCATTCTTTTTTTTTGTTTGTTTGTTTAGGAGAAATCACCATAATGTTCCTGTTGAGCGTATTGTTAAGATGCTTGAAAAGTATGAGCGCAATGTAAGTGTAGATACAATTTTAAGAAGCAGTAGTAAATTACCAGTTAAAGTCACTGAGAAAGAACTGCCATCTCCACCAAAGGAAAGGTATTTTAATTTTTTTTTTGCCTGTTTTTAAAGTTATAATGAAAATTAATTATGAACTACCAAAAAAAATTATACATTAGTCTGAATTGTATTATTACTGATTATTGAATTTTTTTGCTTATTTGATGGTAGTTTTATATTTACTTGATTATTGGGCCTGTCTTTGTATTGGCTCTTGTGAAAGTTTAAAAAAACTAATTATCTTATATCCAGTTGATAGTCTAACTTCTTTCTGATGGTCAATTTTTTTTACTCTTGGTGATGTAGTGATGGATTCTCATTAATTCTGGCTATGATTTTGTATCTCTAGGATAAAATTTCTATAGAAACATGATATGACTGACAGGTACTTAAGTTTTTTGTCTTGAGAATATCTGTAATTTAATTTTTTTTTTTTTTTAAGTAATTAAATTATAATAACTTAAAACATTATTATTTCTCAAAAAAAGACCTTAAAATAGAATTAACAAGATTATTTCTTATATGTAAATTTTTTCTAACTTTTAATCTGTCTTTTCATTTGCTTATATTTGTGGGCTAAAATTTGTTATGTTTTATTATTCAGAAACAAATCAAAATATTTTCTTCAAAAGGGAAAATATTATATGACTCCCCTTCCCCTATTCTTTTCAAATTTATGAGATTTTATTAAATTCCAGGACCATTTTTGTAAATTTTTGCAATTGTTTAATATTAATAAAGCTAAACATAATAACTCGTACTTTAGTCATTTAGAAAATTTACTTTAATAAAAAATAATAAAAAAAAATTATGCTTAAGTTCATTTGTCAATATTTAACATAAATTATAGTAACATTTCATAATAATGTTAAAATTACAACATCCTTTTATGGATTGTGACTTGTTTCCAATAATGAATATATATAACAACAAAGATTAAGTTAATAACATTAAATGGATGGTGATTATTCTCCATTAATGAATACATATAGGACAAAGCAACATGTTTCTATTAAATGCACAATAGGAATAGATTTGTAAAGGTACAAAAATAAAATGTACATTGGGTACTGTTAATATATATATAATAATCAAAAAAGCAAGTCATATATAATGTGACATTGCTTTTATAAGCTTGTATTTACAAAAATGTAATACAGAGAGCATACCAATAGCTAAAACAAGCTCTTAATTGATAAGTGCGGTAAGAGAAAACGTTTAAAATCTCTATCCAGAACATTCCTATCTCCGGACCAATTGTTTTCGAGCTTATGGCTTACTTCAGTGAAGAGCTCAAAAACCAGCACGTGTGTCTGAATATGTTCTGTATAAAGATTTTAAACTGTTTCTCTTACCACACTTATCAATTAAGAGCTTGTTTGAGCTATTGGTATGCTCTCTGTATTACATTATTGTAATATATATATATTTTTTATTGGCAGCAAGTTATGAATATAAATTTACAAATAAGACATCAATACTTTTCTACTTAATTAGTTATTAAACTAAAACTTCATGAGATTTAAAAAAAAAAAAATTTAAAAAGATTCTATTAATCTAATTACTAATTCCTGAAAATAATGCTAGTTTATTGTTTATTTTTTAAAATATTCATTTCAATTTTATGTAAAATGCAAAACAACAACCAATCAATGATCAATTTCACAATGCATATTAAAATAATAATACAAGCACAAGTGCGTGTGCGGCGCAACTGCTCCCAAAAGCTGTAATACAAATACAAATAGCTAACTAAAAATATTAAAATAGCTGAGCGCTTTCAAAGGATCTTGCCTTCATACTCATAATAATAATACAAAAACCTTATAATTGAACAAAATGATATGGAAGTATGGGAAATGGTAAAAAAAAATGGGAAGAAAATCATTTCAGATGGTTTGGGCAATGAGATCACAAATTGTATTTTAGTTTTAGAGCTTTGAAGAATTTTTGGAATCAAGATGAAAGATATTATTATTCATAAAATCCTTATTATATTTGCTGAATATATGAGATATGGGAGAAAACCTAACAGCATCTGAATAGTAAGGAATTAGATTTAAAAGTCTCTTTGATCTAGTATAACATTGAGAAGGATTGGAGAATATGTTTTAAAATAAATCTGAGGTAATTGTAAATTTGGAGATGATCTTGTATAAATATGTAATGTGTCTGATATTAATGATATATTAAAACTGTTAGATAAATGATTATATTTAAAGTATTTGACAAATACAGATTAAATTTTCTCTTTTAGTGGAGGGTATGGAGGATTAATGAGAGGAAAAGTTAATATTTTGTTGACTGATGAAATATTTTACTTTGTCTATGTATGGTGCCAATTATTTTAAATGCCCTATGGTATTAACATGAAGTTGGAAGGAAGCATTACTGGAAAAAGTAATTCCAAGAGCTTTCTATTTTTAGAAATGATTTTAAAATCATGAATAGAATAGTGGACTGTAAAATTTTAGATTTTTTCCAAATAGGAGACAACAGATCTTTTGTCTTTATTAATCATAATTTTATTGTTAATATACCATGTAATAAAATTAAATATTTTGCAGTAAAGAGTAATCGGAAAAGAAATTAATGCATCTGAAAATTTTACAGTCATCAATATAACAAAGAAGGTGGGAATATTTTATATTATCCCTTATATTGAACAACAATAATGCCAGAATGCTATCTTGGGATATTCCAATTTAGCAAGAGTGAACTGAATATGTATTATGATTATATTTAATAAAAGCAGTTTTGTAACATATAAATGATTCATAATTTGAGAGCTCTAAATTATATAATTTGACTAAGAGAATATTATGGTCAATTTTGTCAAAGGCTTTACATATATCAAAATAAATGACATCAAGCTTGCTCTGATCTTCTTTAACATGGTCAGTATGATCAGAGATGATGATGATATTGGTTTCAATTGATTTATTGAGTTAGAAAAACATATTGATTGGGAAATATTGCTCCCAGATTTTGTCAATGGTATATAAGACAGATGTAAGTCTATAATTATTAACCAAATTTTTAGATCCATTTTTATTAATAGGAAAACCTTTGCCATTTTCAGAGTTGTGGAAAAGCCGCAACTTCTTAAGAGAACAATTAGATATACAGTAAAGAGGAGATGGAATAAATTTAGCATAACCTTTATATATAAAAGGATGAATATCATTATGACCTAAACTAGAGTTCAAACTTGGGATGGAAGATAGGATATCAGATTCAAAAAAATAATCAACAGTTATTTTTTCTGTATAAGAAACATTGGAAATACTAGAACTAGAATGAGATTGAGAGGAATTGGAGATCATAGAAAAGTATTTAGTAAAATCATCCGCCTTTAAAGTGGTATTAGTATTATGCTATAATTTCCTTTTGGTTCAGCCAAAATCTTTCATTAAGACCAGAATTTTAGGGGAATAGAAATATTTGACTCCACATTTTGTATAGATTTTTCATAATGTGCCTTGTAATTGCATTTGGATAATCTTCTAAAATTAATAAAATTATTGTAAAAGATATTTTTTTATTTTAAGGTGATGTCTGTGATGGTATGAATTTTTTTTTTTTTTTTTGATAGTTACTGAGAACCATGGAGGAAAATGATTGTTTGAGATCATTTTTGTTGTAATATAAGATTCTAACAAATTATTAAGTGTATTCATAAAATAGTCAATGTCAAAATTAGCATCAGAAGAGTTGTAAAGCGGATTTCAATTAAATTTAGAGATCTTCAAACATAGACCCAAATAATCATCTTTCTGTAATTTCTTCTAATAAATTGAAAAGAAATAAGCTTGGTGAAATAAATTTTAATATGAAATTTAATTGGGGAATGATGGAAATAGGTATTTCTCTCTGTATTTTGTATGAATTTTAGGCTTAAACTCTTGAGTGAATATCTTACTGTAATGAGCATTGTTGAATCTTTTTCCAGGACTTCTATCAAGGGTCTTGGGTTGTTGAATGACAATGTATGTCCACACACTGCTGCTCACACTGTCAACCTCTCCAAAAACTTTATTTTGAAGTGTTTGAGCACTCCATATAGTCGTGATCTTGACCCATTGAACTATCACCTATTTGATTTTCCGAAGAATTACTATAAGGACGAAGAAACAAGTGATGACAATGGTACATTTCAGGCTACTAGCTCAGCCTGAAGCATTTTTAATGAGAGGATGTTAAAGTTTGTTGACAGGTGGAGAAAGTATGTTGAAAAATATGGAGATTATATTAAAAAAACGATGTCTTTATTTTTTTTGAAAGCTTCTTCAGTCACAGATAATTTTTGACTCATCCTCATGCACTGCAGATATAATGAGACATGGATTCATATTGAGACTGATATGGATTCATATTGAGAGTAAGGTACTTAAAAAATTTCATTTGAAGATATTCATAATATTCAGAAAATTAGATAGTAATTGTTGCTTTTAGAATATTATTCCCTGATAATAACATTTTTTTTCATTAGTGTATCTTTGTCACATTTATAAATGATAGTACAAGCAATGTCTGAATCGTTTTTATTCATATTAATATGTAAACAAAGGCAAAATTCTCCATACAGTACCCCTGTGCCAAACAGAGTAATCAATGGATGCCAGAAGGCTTGTGCATAAAATCTCTTATCTAGTGCCTACTCATCCAATATCCCCAGACTAGTTTCTGGTTTGTGGCCATCATCATTGAGGAGACTTGGATCTGATAGCACTGCACCTAGATCTTAAGAGGAGCCTTGGATCTGAGAGCACTGCACCTAGATCTTAGAATCTCTTAAGCAGTGCTCTCAGATCCAAGGCTCCTCACTGATGATGGCCACAAGCCAGAAACTAGTCTGGGGATATTGGTTGAGTATGCACTAGATAGGGATTTTATGCACAAGCCTTCTGGCATCCATTGATTACTCTGTTTGGCACAGGGTGGCACTACTTTATGGAGAGTTTTGGCTTTGTTTATAACAATTATGTGCTAGTATAGAGATGGTGATCATGTCATATTAATATGTTATACTATTATTTGCTGGCACAACATGACAATAATTCAAAAATATTGGTAATGGTATATAATATTTTTGATTCAGTGAATGCAAATTTTTTAATTAATTCACAAAATAGTATATTTTAGAGCCAATATAATTTCAAAATGAGAAGATATATTTATAAATATTACCTAATTGATTTTTTATTGATAAGATCATTTGAATATCTGAATTTTATTAAAAAATAAACAATAGCACTAACAGAAAACTTGATTATTGTTTTTTTTTTTTTTAAAAAAAAAAATTGAAAAAAGTATATAAATAATCATTGGTTTTAATGATCTAAGTAATTTGTTTAAAACTCAAAAGATGCATAAAATACTATTAAATCATTAAAAGTGATTATTTCAGTTAAGTCATTAAATTCAGTTTGTATTTCAATTTACAATGAAAAATATGGTCTCGCTCTTTAATCTCATCAAACTATTGATCTTGGTATCCCTATTTACTGATTTCCATTGTCTTCTTTTAAAATGTCATCTATAAATGGCCTGTTTCACAAAATCTAACTATTTAACCATTTTTGAGGGATTTCTCATATAAATGGTATAAATCATTTACATAAACAAAGGGATTCTTGATTCGTTGTTCAACATTTAGAGTGCTTTTAAGTCATAGCCTGGGGGAGCATAGTTTACTCCCTTTGTTTAAATAGTAATAACTGTAATACTTGCAAAGCATGAAATAGTCCACAGTAATAAAAATATACATATATATTTTTTCTAAATATAGATACATAGAGTGTATAGTCTTGACGGATTTAGTTCTCTGGATATAGAACAATGCTTTTTACTAAAGAGCTATCAGAATTTAAGATTGATACAGCTGTTCTTAATGACATTTTTTCTCCAAATGAAGGCATTGAATTAAATAGGTAGAATGCTGTAAATTTTATTGGAAAGGATAGATCATTAACTGGAAGGAAATTTTCTGGTGTTGAATTTCTGTGAGATCTAATTTATCTTCTACTTTTGGAATGTTTAGATTTGTCAATAAATAGCTAACATTATTAAAAATTAGTTTGCGCTATGTAACCCATGCCTATTTTATCACAAAATTATATTTTAATATTAGATTACAAAAATTCAGAGAAGGAAAAGTTGATTTCTATTAAATAAACAAATTTTAATTTTATAGCAAATTTAGTGCAAGTGTTGGCAAGAACACTAAATTATGGAGTAAATTAATTGGAAGTAATTGTAATGATATTTTGGCTTTATCAACGATTGCACCATACCTCTGAAATATGGAATAGTAATAATAATGAGTCACAAAGTTATTGCTTTGTGTTTAAAAATAATACTGATTATCTTTATAGAAATCTTAGGAATATTAAAACATATTAAGCTTTTATATGACATAATCCATGAAAAGAGAATACTAACAGATTCTATATTGACAATAAATATTAAGAAATATTGATACTGCTTGAGAAAAATAAATGTTTATGAGTTTTAGACCATGTACTTATTATTCTACATGAAGTGACCTGTACAAAATAGCTTAAAGTAATCTTTCTATAAATGTTAATTTGAGTATATATGTATATCATTGTAGGATTTATCAGATTGTTTGGTAAACTATTATCTACTTGAATACCTTTTTGTTGTTGTTGTTGTTGTTGTTGTTGTTGTTATTGTGTGATTTTTGGACAAACATTAGTTTAAATGGCAATAACTATTTATAGTGTATAAATAAAATAAATTTAAATAAACAATTTTTATGGACTAATTTTTATTGAATTTTTTCATGACTCCTGTTAACTATCATAAACATCTTGCTTATGTAAAAAGATAATTATAAAGAAATTGGGAGCATCGGTGCTTAAAACTATGCCATGTTATAGGTTAGATTATGGATTGAGGCAGAATGTAAGTTAGATATATACATTCTTCCTTTAATTTTTCTTATCTTATTCATCATTTAGTTGGGCTAATAGAAGACTGTTGTACTAAGCTTTTAACTCCATCTGTTAATTTTCTACTGTGTGTTTGTATAATTACAAGTTTAATTTTTTAATTACACAGCAATTCTTATTTTTCATAATTTGTTTTGTAATTTTTTTATAGCTTTTTCTCTGTTTCATACTCATTTGTGAGTGCTTCTAATGATGATGGTGACGATCAGTCTTAATAAAAACTACTAAATTTTATTTGTTTAAAGAATTCCCCATTGAGATATATCTGAATTCGTACTAACACATTTAAATATTCTTCCAATTATAGTTTATTAAAATAATTTTTATGGGGGGGGTGTATAATACATTTGTTAGATTTTCTTTCATAAGAAGTCTTTACATACACATTTATTAAATATTAATTATAATTTTTACAAGCATTTAAAAATATATAATTTGATTTATTTATTTTTCTGTTTTAAGGTCGAATTTCCAGGACATTTGTAATGCGAAAAAAAAGAGCCCTCGCAAACGCAAAATAAATTGTAAAACATTACAAAAAATGGGTAGTAATGAATGTAAATCACCACCAAAGGAACAGTATGAAGAAAAAATTAGGCCAACTGTTTTTCTAGCAGAAAGTTTGTCTGATGAAGATGTAGATAATGATTGCAAGGAAGCATCTACGAAAAATTTGATTCTTGAAAAATCAACCAACATTAAATATAGTGAAAATAACTTCAATATATTACCTATCAGTAAACCCAACAATATTGAAGAAAAAGATGAATTGGAGGAATTGGTTAATAATGAAGTAGCACAAATAATTGAAAAATGTGAAAAACAGGATTTGATCCTCAGAAGTAAAACAACTGAACGTGAAGATGAATGGAAAACCAATAATGAGTATATCAGTGATGATAAAATTGAACAGGAAGCAAAGTATTGGGAGGCTGTTGCTCAGCCTGATGAAAATTTCACTTGGAATGATAATCAGGCAGTGCCTAAAACACCCAGAAGCAAACGGAAAAAATCTCAGGCTGCTAAACAAGAAGAAAAACATGATGAATCGGAACAAAGCAATGAAGAAATTGCATGTTGGGAATCTGTGGGTGAGGAAGTAGAATGGATTAGTAATCTTCCAAAAGCTCAGAGAACTAGTAAAAAGATACAGAACTGTAAAAGAGAAACTGAGAATTTGATTAATTTTGAATCTTCTTCTGATATCTGGAGAATTCCTGAATTTCCTAATTCCAATAAATTTTCTGATGTTAAAAAATCTCCTTGTGGAATAGAAACAATTGATGCTTCATCTTTTACAGATCCTATGGATTTTTCTATTTTGTATAAACTACAGAGAAGCCAAATTGATTCTAGCATTGTAAAAGTTGTAATTGCTCGAGATATTTGTAATGATGAAAGCAAGATAGAACACCTATCTAAAGCTGCACCACATGAAATTTTAATGTTAGATAAAGGCTGTATAACAGATTTTGAAGATGAAACTGAAGATATTTCTTTCTTACAAAGCTGTTTTCCCAGAATATCTTTAGAAGATTTACAAGATGTTCTTGAAAAATGTAAAGGAGATATTCATTGGGCTGTTAATATTTTATTAGATTCTGTAGAAAAAATTGAAGAACGAGAATTGCCCACAGAGTCACTAACTATGGGTAGTGATGTAAGTCCTGATGATATTCCTAATAGAGGTCAGGAAGGTGAAAGAGAAATATATTCTGATTTTGGTGCTATTTCTCCTAATATTCATATTGAATTACCTTTGGATATACAACCACATGAACATAGTGAAAGAAGTCAAAGGGTTGAAAGTTGGGATCAAGAGAAGCGGTATCCTAATAAATTTAATAAAACATCTCCAGCTCTTGGTTCTGCAATTAAAAAGGGAAAAAATGGGGATGAAATAATAGTTTCTGTTCAGCGAGAAAACAGCTGTGATAGTGGTGTTGCACTCAGTGTTCAATCATTTGCAGAGTATTCTAGTCAGACAGTGTATGATCATAGAGGATATGAGTTTCAGGATGATAGTCGGTATACATCAGCAGAAGCCAGTCAGTCATCAGAAGCTGCCTCGCCTACCATCACTGCTGATGAGAGTACTTCTTTTAATTTAAATAATCATTTTATTAAAAATGATAAGGCTATGATGGACTTGCGCTTAGAACCTGAATTTGCACTTTCATTGCAAAAAATGTTTGGTCCTCCAGGATTTCATTTAGTGCCAGGTTAGTATATTTTTTTTGTAATTTGTAAATTTAAAAGGTTACTAACAACAAGTCTTATTAGTAAATTAAAATTTATCAGGACAAAGTTTGATAAGTCTTTTCCAGCATAAATTTAATCTGTTAGTAGATATTTTTTCTTCTCAGTCTAGAATTATTTAACACTGCGTAATCAATGCTTTCTTTAATGAGGTCTAGGATTATAATTTAATTTACAACTGTCAAACTTTCTGTAGTCATAAATTTGACTCTATTCTAAGTCTTATTTGCTGTCACCAAACTTTTAATATTTGAACTTAGATTTGTAAATGGAAGCGACGGAAGATTTTTCAAATTTGAATCACTTAGTCATAATCTCATTTTATTTTTTATCAATTTCATGATGAAAATAATTTTTGTAAAGAACAAAAGATGAACTGTTAAAAAATGGAAGTTAACAATTATTACAGACTGGTTCTGGATTAGACCTATCAAAGATTAAACAAATGTCAAACATATAGAATGAACACAGAGCAAAATTTTTTTTGGTTTGACTTGTTGAATTTGAATTTTAGTTATACATTTTTATTTCTGAGTACAATTCAGGCATTTAATTTTTATAATCAGAGCTTCGCTGTACCAAATTTACTTAATCAAACGTCATGTTTCGTGAATGCACCATGAGTCTTCCTGGTAATAGATGTTAAATGATATTGCAAATAGATTCTATTAAATATTTAGTGCTTAAATAAAAATAGTTTTAGAGTCTGAAAGAGAAGACCTTACTATCTAAGCTGCAGTAAGTCTAAATTGGAAAAATCATGTCATTGATATTCTGTGTTTGATATATACCATACTGTTTCAAAAATGGATTCAGTTATTCTTTAGCAGTTATCATAAAAATGTATAATTTCAGGATAATGCTAAACCTTTATAACTTTCTAAGTATATGGGCTTGAATTAATTTCAAACCATAAATAGTATAGAATGAAATAAAGGTAATCAATGGATGAACGCTACAGAACTGTGATTCTTAACCAGAAAAAAGAGAAACTGTTCAACAAGGGAATGTATTTTCTGTGTCAATTCTAGCATGATGTTGGCTAAGGATTATTTGCATAGATAAAAATATTTATGAATTTAAATCCAAAGATTTATAGTAATCTGAGTATTACTGGAAGCACTTTATTATAAAAGCACTTAATTGTTGGAAGTTCAAATTATGGTTATAAATTATTTCCTTAGTAAATAAAAATAAAGTAACAAAATGCATGATATCTTTTTAAATTCTTTTAATTAGAGTTTGATTTGTTAGGTTTTATATCTAGTTAGTAAATTTTTTAAATCTATATTTGAATGTTTTGAGATTACTATCTTTGCATTCACAAGTGAGAACTAGAGCACATTAAAGCCTCAAGTGATCTTTTTTAAAAAAAAAAAATATCAACACAATATTACACATTTTCTCAGGCTTACAAGAGATGGCGCTAGAGTAGTAGAGAGAAGAGACTTTCTATTTTATAAAAATAGTAACTAAGTCGAAAAATTACCTGCAAGACAAGAGATTGTTCAATCAAGGATAAATCAATTTTTGTGTTGCACAGTTCTCAAATATTTCTCCCATTGATTATACAAAAAAAATTTTGTAGCATAGCATATTTGTAAATTTTGGAAACATTTTTGAAGAAATGAAATTATGATAAAATGGATTTTTATATAGAATATTGTAACAGAAATGATCTTGCCCCAACACATTGGTCGCTATTTGTAACGTAAATGGGTTTATTGTGTATTGGAATGAACTATTCTCCTAGGAAGAAACTTCAGCAATAAGAAAAATAGATGTATAATTAAAACCAGGACTGGCATAAATGAAGTGCGCTGAAGAGTTCTGTAGAGAATTATGTGAATAATAAGAAATAGAAAAGTAAAAGATGTTCATACAATAACACCAATTGAAGTGTCATACATTTTAAATGGTATATATAATTAAATATGCTTCAGGAAATGATGGAATTGCCATATATTTTAAATGAAAAAATAAATACATAATTAAATCTGTAAAAGGCTTCAGGAAATGATGCCACCATTACAGATATTTTTCAAGAAATGGATGAAAAAAATAAATTTTTGACAAAGCTGTATATAAAATATCAAAATGATCTGGATATAATATCAATTACAATAAGAATGCAGCAGAGATATTGATGTTTGGAAAAGATGAAAAAATAAAGTATAAATTATAAATCTATCAGTCTAAGAACTAAATAAGATGTTTAGAAATCATTATAAATTGCCTATACATAACTTTAAACTCAAGCCTATTGGTTGATTTGCTGAATTTAAATTTTAAGTAGAATATTTTTATATGCATTTAAGCATGATTTTAGACAGATCTGTTTACATTTTTAAAGAGTACATCAAAGAAACAAATGAGATGCAATAGTGATTGCTTTGGGAAATTGTGTATGGTGATATAATACATTGGTGGTTACAAGTACACATGACATTGAAGTCTTTTAGAATTAAAAGCATATAATATATATGGACACATTTGCATTTCACAGGTTACTTTGTATAGTTGGCATTAAATTCATGTATAACTTTTTGTTTTTTGCCTATTTCTTCTTTATTTCTGGAAGAAAGATTTAAAAAAAAATCAAAGGCTCACATCTTTACCACTAATGTTGAAAGGCTACATCATTTTACAACTGTGTTTTTTGTTGTTGTTTTTCCATTATCGGCACTCATTTGATCAACTAAAATTAAGATGGAATCTTTGTTATCTAATTAATAATATCTAAATACAACAATTTATTGATCAATAACTTGCTTATTTTTAAAATTCACCTAATTGGATCTGCTATGCCTCAATGCTCTCCAATTAGTAAGGGCATATTTGTTTACTAGTGGCTGTTTATGCTATTCTCAATATCAAGTCTGAGAGTTTTTTTATTCTTAAAAAAGTTGTAATGATGAATATTACTTTTGATTTTATTTTTGCGTGGTTTTTGTTTTACAGAGAAGAATATCACCAAATGAGATTTATCCTTAGTGTAAGGCAAGTGAGATTGTGAAATATATTTGTTGACTACATCTATCGACTTCCATTTTGGAAAACGTTATTGAGAGATCTCTCGTAACTTATTGCTGGTTTATTTTTCACTTGAACCTAATTACACCAAATATGTTTCAGAATCTTTTGAGTGCAGAATTTTCACAGAAATTTTCAGTAAGCCTTGATATTAATAAAAATGGATATTAGATATTTTTGTGGAATAGTAACTGAAATGCATGATTCCAGAGCAATAAGGACTGAAATTACACAGAGATTTACCGAAATAAATGTGAAAATATAACTTTAAACTGAATTTTTATGAAAAGGCAATCTTTTTAAGAATTTGATCATTTAAAACAAATTGATTGTTGGATTTTATAACAGTCATAGCTACAAGCATGGGTAAATGCAATGGTAGAATGTCAGTCTCTGGAGTGTAATATCCTCGGATCATATCCAATGTTTGCTCTTTAAACACTCGAACTTTTTATGAACTCTTTACCAATAAAGCCATACATCAATTTATTTTAATATCATTGGGTTAAGTATATAAATATTTTTGCTGTTAATAACACTGAAAATGGTAGCAATTGAAGCATTTTTAATAAATTTAGCACTATTATTATCTAATAATGTAATTGATGCAGATTAGAAGCACCGAATCTATAAAAATAGTGATCAGAAAATTCAGTGTAGGTCAGTGAAGAAAACATCTCGTAACTTTCAAAACTATATATATTTCTTGATTGCAACATTGATATAAGATATAAGGCTATAGAAAATAATAAGTGGAACTTTTATTATAATGGAAAAAGAAATTTATTTTGTCACTTATTATATACTATATTAATAGTTAGTAAAATATCTTTTAAATGGTCCTTTGTAGGATAAAAAGTCTCTCCAATTCTGAGACTTGCTAATGGTAGGATAAAGAGTTTGGTAGATTTCTATTTTAGTCTAGCTATTCTCAAATATCTATGTGCCCATGTATTGACTAATTTTGATAGCTTAATCATTTCATATTGGCTACAAACTAGCTACCTAAAAGAAGCATAAATCTGCTTGAAACTAGAAAAAAATTCTATATTTTTCTCCATTTGGATTAAACCCTGGTCCATGAGTGTGACAGATTGTGTCAATCCCTGTTCCACAAATATTTACATTTTGCTGTATATTTAATTATATAAAAATAAAATTCTTTTTTAATTAATAAAATACATAGAATTTTGAATTAAGTTTTATATAGACAAAGTAGTATTTTCAGTTTAAAATATTTAAACTTTCAGATGAACTTAGATCTGAGGTCTCCAAACTACAGGCCATGGGCCATATTTGGCCTGCGATATGATTTTATCAGGCCCGCAAAAGAGTTGTGCGAAATTGTGCCAATTAAACCAGTTTTCCGATGCATATTTGCAAAACGCATGATGTGTTGATAGATTTCAAATGCATTAAATAAAACTTAGTATTCCATATTATATTAATATAATACTTATGTATTATTGTAGCAGAGAGATATCATATATTAGTCTGGCAGTAATTTTCTTATCTTGTGATCTCTGAAAATAACGTATGCATGGGAGCTTTTGACAAAATGACAATCTTTAAGTTTATTTCCTGCAAAATGATGACTTACAACTATTTAGTAGAACTGAAACAAACATATAAGTACCAAAGAGAAAAAGTCAAATAAACAATTTTCAATATTTGTGATTCCAAAAAAAAAAAACCAATACACTGCTAACTTTTTAATGTTATGATTTTGGCAACATCAAACATTACAAAGTTAGCAATGCTTTGATAGGAATGTGAAAAGTCCTCCTTTCTTTCCTTGGTTGCAGGAATAATACCCAATAGTTTTAGAAAAATACACAAAAATTAATTTTATAGGAAATATACATGTACTTCTATGCAATGTAGATGGACGTAAACAATCAAATTTGACAGACGCAAAGAACCAAATTTTGTAATTTTCTTTCATCACTTTAAAAAATTGTAGTAATGAAGGCATACTGGATCCATTTTTCTGTACGAAATTAACACAACACAAATATATCTTTTTAAAAGAAAAAAAAAAAAATCTATGAAAGAAACATAAGCAGACGATGCTTGAACGCTAAATTTAATCGAATAATTTTAAACCAAGAAAAATACCGAAATTTGTACAAATAGTTTTTAAAATCACATTACAAAACATTCAACAAGAGGACTTACTGTCTGAAATAGAGTACAGTATTGTAGTTTCCAGGAATTCTTTTATACAAAATGCAATTATCAGCCCCCTCCCCGCCATTACTACTTCTTACCCCGAAATGTTTATAGAGCACATGATTGCGCAGTACATGCTAAAAAATGGAATCTTACCAAGCAATGTAAACCGACTGCAATTTATTTTTTGAAACGAATGTTGTCCAAAAAATAATAACAAAGTCAACGTATTTATTCAATTAGTAAATGCAAAAAAAAAAAAAACAACAGTAAATTCCTGCAGTTCTTTGAGTAAAAAAGTCAACGTATTAATTGAATATGAAAAATAGAATAAGAACTCTAAATTGCAACACTACAATCATTGGTTTTTCGACTGGATAAATAACTGAAAATTGCAGCAGTTGGTGAGTTGTTTTATAAACAGAATTAAAAATGTTTTTGATCTCAAAGCAAGTAAAAGAAAAACATAGTAATACCAAAGTCTACATATTAATTCAATTAGTAATTAGAAAAATGAGTAATTGTAAATTGCAACACTTTGAGTATATGCTTTTTAGACTGGAAAAGTAACTGGAAATTGTTAAAACAGCAGCACTTTGAGCAAATCAAAAAGAAACAACATCGTAATAATAATCTAGTCACAGCAGTAAATATAAAGTGAACATATTAATTCCATTAGTAATACGAGAAATAACTGTACATTGTAGCACTCTGATCAGATAGTTGTTAGACTGGCGAAATAACTATAAATTAAAGCACTTTGAGCAGATCAAATGAAACAACAGTATTAATAAAGTCAACGTTTTAATTCAGTTACTAAATAAAAAAATAAGTATTAATTTCAGCACTTGGATCAGATGGTTTTTCGACAAGAGGAAAAACATTCCTTATGTCATTCAACATGGAAAAGGTGTCATCATGTCTGTGTAAGCAGGAGTAAAAATGTTTTTTATATGAAATCAAATAAAAGGAAAAAATATATAAATAACAAACTCAGCACTTTATTTCAATTCGTAATTAAAAAAAAAAACAATCAGGAAGATTGCATTAATATGATCAGATGGTTTTCATGAAGTCTTAAGAAATAATTATAAGTTGCAACATTTTGAACAGATAAAAGGAAGCAACAACAATATTAACAAAGTTAACGTATTAATTTAATTCTTAAATAAAGAAATATTTGTCAATGAATTATTTCAATTAGTACATCCAAAAATTATTTTAAAATGTAGCACTTTTAGCAGATAAAAGACAACAATGGAGTATTAACAAAATCAACATTTTAATTCAGTTACTAAATCAAAAAATAAGTGTTATTTTCAGTACTTTGATCAGATTGAATAAAAACTCAGAAGATGAAATTAAAAATGATCAAACAAAATTACAATTACAACAAGGAGCAACTTTAAAATGTAAAAAACAAAATTTTCAATCAGCAAATGCAATAATTTCCAAAAAAAAAGTCACTAAGAAGTTTTGAGACGTAAGAAATTGTGTTTTGTTTACACATTTTGTGCACGTTCAAAAACACGTTTTTCGAGATGAAAAAAGCTCGTGTTTATTTCACGTTCGCAAGATTACACGTTTTATCGCGTATGTGAATAATCGTCCTATCTATCCTAGGTTGCAGGAATAATACCCAAGTACCAGCAATTTATTTTCAAAATAAATGCTCACATGCTTAAATTGAAAAATTTAAACAATTTTCAGTATTTGTGTTTTAAAAACAAAAAGTTAGTTCAATCAAACAAATTCACTATTATAGTTTTCGAAACAAATGCCTTTTTTTTTATTGCAAATATTGAATACTGTTTATTTGAATTTTTCTATTTGGTACTTAAGTGTGTTTTATTTCCACTAAATCAAGTTATAGATTGCCATTTTGCAGTAAATGAAGTTAGATGATCATGCTATTATTTTTTATGACATCACAGCATACTTTAAATCATAAAATGATGAGCAAAACCAGCATTTTGACTAATTACTTTCTTCTTATAATATTAAATCATCTATGCTCCTTATTACTATTTTACAGTGTTTTTATTACAACCCACTATGACAGTTTCGATTGCCCCAGCAATCTTTTTCAGAACTTCTATTTATATTTCCAAACCGTTAACTACTAAATTAATTTTACATTTATACTTAAAGTTTGAATTTAGCAGTTAACATTTGGAAATATAAATAGAAGTTCTGAAGAAGATTGTTGGGGCAATCGAAACTGTCATAGTGGGTTGTAATAAAAAAAAAAAAGCATTATAAAACAGTAATAAAGAGCATAGATAATTTAATATTATATGGATTTGGCAATGCAATAAGAAAGATAAAGGTATAATACTTCCTCCTTGTTGGAATATTATCTAATATTCACTTTCAAAATTAATTCATTTCCTATTTAGCAAATTGTAAATGTGTTTAATTCGGTCTTTATATTCCACATTTGTTTGAGCGGTAATTGTCATCATTGCCAGACTAATTAAGATTATTCACAAGTTTATTAATACTGAACCACAATTGTATACATTGTGGAATTTTTTTGTTCTTGTTCGACCTGGATTAACAGTATCAATTCACGGCATTGAGATATGGCTCTGATTTTGTGACATTAATCTTTAAATTGAATCTTTAGGTTCGTTACTAGCTTTTAGGTATTTTGTCTCCGTTGCTACATATTATAATTGCCCACAAGAATTCTGCAGTATTCAGTGTAGTGGTGCAGTGTAATACTTTATTTATAAATGCATAAATTTATGTTTAAAGGCGTAATTTCACTTATTCAGATATTTGCTTGTAAAGAGCATTTATAATTTCAGTAATTTCATAATTATTTATAAATTTATTTATTTTTTAAGTTTTAACATGAGTTGGGAAAAGAAAAGAAAAATTAATGATGAATGCCATGTATTTAATGAAGAATGGAATGTAAAGACATTATTGCTGACTTAAAATAATACAGTATATGCCATTATTATGAAATGAAACATGCTTTAATGTTTTCGCAATTTAAAGGAATGTATCTTTCAGATAAATTGGAATTATTAAATCGTTGTCTGTGTTCTCAGCAAGACTATTTTACCAAGGCAAATTTAGAAAATAAAACTTTAACCTTGGTAAGCTATAAGGTTGCTTATGGGTTGACTAAAAGAGAAAAACAATTTACTGATGGAGCCATCATCAAAGCGTGTATGGCAGAAACAGTGGCTGAGTTATTGCCAGAAAATTAATCTTTTTAAAATAAGTCTTGGATTAAATACTGTTGCATGATGGATTAAAAATATGGGAAATAGTATTGTTCAGAAAATTGTAGGCAAAGCTCAGTGTTTCACTCAATATTCTCTCACATTGGATGAATCAGCTGATGTCTATTATACCTCACAAACTTCTTTATTTGTGGCATCGATGATGAACTTAAGGCAATACAGGGATTAGCACCACTTCATAGTATGCATACACTACAATAGGAGATATATTCACAGAAGTGCCAAAAACACAGATTGGAATCGTTCGCAGTGTGTAACAGTTGATGGAGGAAAAGCATGTCTAGCATAAAGATGGTTTGATTGGACTAATCACAAAAGCTTATGAGCATGCAGGAATATCAAAACCAGTGTTTCTTCACTGTGCTACCCATCAACAAGCACTTTGGAAAAACACATTTATATGAAATAGTTAAGATTTTACTTCATTAACTCTTAAATAAATTAATATATATATATATGTGCTCTGCGCACAGATAATGAAGCTATTAATAAATTGTCAGTGAAGTTATTAAAATTTTACCGCCAAGCGCTTTCGGGACAGTCTACAGTCCCATATTCGTGTCCCGAAAGCGCTTGGCGATAAAATTTTAATAATTTCACTGAAAATTTACTAATAGCTTCATTATCTGTGCGCAGAGTACATATATATATTAATTAATATAAACTGTGTCTTGGAACCTGTTATTTCTATGGTAAATTTCATTCGCTCTCATGCATTTAATCATCGCCAGTTTTGGTCTTTTCTCAAGGAATGTGATTCCAAGCATGTTGACTTGATATATTATAAATCAGCTCGATGGCTTAGCTGTGGCAAGGTTCTTTCACTCTTCTTTCTGCTCAGGAATGAAATTGGTATATTTTTTATTGAAAAAAAAACCCCATTATGAACCATTTTTATCAAATAACGAGTAACTTTGGAAGTTGTCTTTTTTTGCAGAACCACATGAACAATTTGAGTTAAAAGTTTCAGGATGAAAATAACTTATTTGTGATTTATTTTTTCATATCAAGGTATTCAGAGCAAAGTTGATACTTTTGGAAAGCCATATTAAAGCCTAATTTTGCTCATAGGCCATACTGTTCAGAATTGCATAAAAAAGTGAAGCAGAATTTTCATTCACATTCGCAAATTTATTCATTTCAAATTTAAATCAGTAATTTCAGAAACAATTTGCTGATTTAAATGCCTGCGCTAAGGAAATTAGATTGTTTCAAAATTCATTTGATTATGATGTGCCAGATGTTCCAGTCAACTTCAAATAAAAATTTTTGAACTTCAGGAATCATATTAAAGATAAATTCAAGGAAGGAAATTTGATCAATTTTGAACCCTGTGCAGTTTCCAAATTTGAAGAAATTTTCTGGTAAATTTATCTTTATTTTTGGAATACATATCTTTATAACAAACTTTTATCCCAAATGAAATATATCTAATCAAAATACACAGCAAATTTAGCTGTTGAACATTTGAAGTCATTACTTATAATTGGCGTTGTTTTAACTTCAATTTAATAATGTTTTAAAAACACAAGAACAGTTCCTCCATTCACATTAACAATTTTAATATAATTTGTAATGAAGATATGAAAATTTATTGGTAGCGTTTGTTATCATTAATATATAATTTAATCTCACATACTGTGCAGCTAGTTGATGAAATTTTAATGCTTTTAATAAAATTTATATACACCTGGGTCTCTTTTTATGTGGACTTATTTAACATGATTTTGAAGTTACACGATTCGTATTTCACCGGAAGTCGATTTCTGATAATGCGCTATTACTTTAAATAATAAATTTCGCGCACTTACGTTATATTGAAAGTAATAGCACATTATTGGAATTCGACTTTCATCTTAGTAATTTCAATATTTTCAGTGCTTTATAATAGTAAGATTTTATGCAGTAATGAAATTAAAATCATGATTTCCACATTTTATATATACACACATTAAATTTTACAAGATTATAATGTAAATTTGTTCAAACATTGTGCGTGTTAATTTTGCATTTTAAATCACATTTTGTTTCTGCTTTTTAAAAAAGAACGTAATCAATTATTATTTTCTTATTAATGACACTAATCATTAATGTATTCTTAAATTCCAATGAGAGCTAAATGATTGTATGTCTGGATATCGCGAGCTTTGTAAACAATTAATAAAATCATCGTCTCAAAGATTAATTACTAATTACGTTGTCACCAGAAAATCATAATAATTACAACATGTATAAAAAAATGTAAATTACTGTACTGTAAATTATGCATAAAAATATATTATTTTGAATAAAATTTAATATTATAGTTAAAAAAAGTTTGTCTTGTATCAATTTTTTTCAAATTTGAAATTTTTTATTAGTCATATTTTATTTCTTTATTTTTTTTTTGTGCGAATTTTAAAGTAATTTTACGTTGGTGCTTTGCTTTTATGCGAATTTTGAAAAATCACAGACCGCATCCCTCCTTTTTCAATGTAAATTACGTCTATTTTTGCATGATTTTGTTTGCGCGTGTTTTCTGAGGAACCTATCTATCGCGTAAAATGAGACCCAGGTGTATTTACTTTTTTTTTTTTTTTTTACCTGAATAAATTTTCTTCAATTTTTTTTTTATTACAACCCACTGAAAGTATTAAAGTGAACAATTTGGCCCTTGTGGCGAAAAGTTTGAAGACTCCCGAGAATAGGTTACATATAATGTTTTTCTAGCATCCTTGATCCTTTCTGTGCCTCTTTCTGAGTGAATAAAAGAGTCAAAAATCAATATTAATTATTTTTAGGTAACTTATTTTTAAGCTAAGTACAAGTATATTTGTGGTAAATAAATATGTCACTAGTATCGTAATCATGTAAAAACTTTTTTTTTTTTAAAAAAAATAAAAAAGATAATTTTATTATTATTAAAGGTAAATAATTGGCTCATGATCTTTGTAAAAAATTGATAGCTGTGCAACCAATGGTGAAGATTGCTTTGTATTTTAATCATATTTTTATTTTATAATTAGCTAATTAACATTCATTTGACTAATCTGTTCTAATCTGAACGTTTTATTTTACTAATATTTTTATATGCATTTTACACATTGCCAGTACAATATTTTGTTTTTTCATTCTTCCAAAAATAGCTCACAGTTTCAACTATCCAACAGTCTTTTTCAAAGCTGTAACATTCACAATAAGTACATTATCATAACAAATTAAACAAATAATTTATTTCAAATCTAATTGGTTTATACTATTTATATCATATTGCTTGTGTCTAAACATTCACTCTTAATTGTATATAATTTTAAAATTGATCAAGTTTAAATGCTTCTTATATATTTTTATAATTTTTAATATGTATAAAAATGTTGTTTTATATGTTTAATTTATTATAGTAGGGTATATGTAATATTACTATATTGAAGTCTGCTGGACCGTTGGAATTATTAGCCATCTTTTGGAATTGTGGAATAATAAAATATTGTATTTGCATCATGTAAAATATATGGAAAAATATATTTATATAATTTGTATTGTACTAATATAGTCAATACAGAAAAGATATTGGGAATATATATATATATTATCCAATTATTAACAAGGAAATATTTTTTTACTGACCATTAATCTGATAGCCAGACTATGGATTACTTATCTATAAAAAAGTTCTACACTTGCTTAGAAATCTTCAATTATCTAGAAAAAAAATCCCAAGCTTTTTCAAACCACAAATTGTGGAGATGCAACATTATCAGTACACCATGAGATCATTCCATTAAATGTTATTTCTAAAAGAAAGTATTCACATGAGTGGCAGTTGTAAGTAGCTTTATATAAATGAAAGAATATATATGTTTGTAATTAATATGTGCGTATGTTTTTTTTTTTTTAAGAAATGTTGTCTTCTGAAGATTTGGTTATTAAAGTTGATGCAACTTTAGCCCAGCAGTTACATAAACAATGGAGTCACACCTTAAGATGCAAATTTGAACAGGAGCAAGTTGATCTGGAGAATATGTTAAGACAAGGTGGTTTTGCTACTAACACTCCAAGATTATTCAAGTAGGAGAAATAAGATCAACGCTACAAGTGTTTGGGTTATTAAATAATGAAAGAATGATAAAATATGACCTTATTTTAAACTCATGTGGGACCAGTCTTTCTTTGTATATATATAAAATTTGTATAAATTAGGGAAAATTAATTTTTTTTTTTTGTTTTCAATTTACAAACACAGTATTTATTTATTTTTGAATCCATGACATTTGGTTCTAAATCATGATGTCATGAATATTAGTCAAGTATTTTATATGTGTGTGTGCATATGTATATACATGTTGAAAACATGTACTGTGAATAAAAAAAATTAAAATGTAGAAAATTAAAATTTTCTTTTTTATTTTCTAATTTTTTTATATTTATTATATTTTAAATAAATGGAATTATGGATATGGAGATTTCAGATACAGGGGATTATTGTGAAAGATAATTTCTCTTTGAGTAATTCACTTTATTATTTTGTATTTCATTAAAAAAAATTGTAGTATTATTTCTTTAAAATTTTTAATATTTTAGCAAATGTTTTTTTTTTTATATATTATTTATATTAAACAATTTATTGCTTAATTAAATTAATGTTTCAAAATTATAAATAATTTTAGAAAATAGAATTAATGAAATTTACCAACTTGTATTTGATTAAATATCTAATAGGGTTGCTGATTGGCTCAGACACTTTTAGCGATTTTCTTATTGCAAGTTATTTTTTCTGTAATATATATATATATATTACCCCCCCAAGTTAAATACATTGTATATATTAGCTCAATTATTTTGAGGACATTTTTTTTAAAAAAAAAACTAAAATTATAAATAATATTATATTATTTTAAAGTAAATATTAATTTTTTTTTAGATAAAAAATATATATATATGAAAAGTGTTTGTTAGTAAAGCTTTAGTTTATTTTAGAATATAAACATTAATATTTTTATAAGTGTTCATGGATGTTTTTTTCTGTTTATGTGTGTGTACAGGGGTTACCAAATATGCTCACCTTTGGAAATATTAATGTACTTAGTTTACAATTAACTACATACTATATATAGTATTAACATTTGTTAATAATGTATTCATTTATTAACAATTTATTAATGTTAATAAAAACAATAAATATGTATGTAATGAGTTGGCTATACATACATAAATGTATTGATATACATTATATACATGATAAGAATACATATTACTTCCTGCGATAATTAATAATAAAAAAACAGCTAGCAATGTGATATTATATTTCAGCAAAGTGTGATCTTCAATATGGACAGCTTTCATAGAAATTCCAAAAGGAGAGATGTTGGTAGAAAAAAAAAATGTTTCAAAGATTAAGTGTACTATAATTGATTAAAATTTGTTTTCTATTTGATTGATATACTAAATAAAATGCAAAATAATATTAATGGAATATAAATTATATTTTTTAACCAATCATAATATACTTAACTTTTAACTGCTGAACTATATTTTATTTTAGTAATTCTTTTTTGCAATTCATTTGAATATTGCTATCATCAGAGGCCAGCCTTTGGTGAAAATATATGACCACATTGGTGGTTTTTTTTTAAATATAATTTATTTATATATATACTTTTATATAAATTATAGGGTCCTATACTTATGCTGGATGAGCCGAAAGTTCTTGGATATTTAAAGGATTTTTTTTAAAAAAAATAAAAAAATGATATTTAAATCTTTCTTTTTCGCATTACTTGAATAAACTAATGTATTTTTGATTATGGGGAACACATCTAACTAATATTCAGTTTTCAAACACTTTAATTTATAACTTACGTAACAAGTACAATTGTGACTATTATACAGATTTTTAATTTTTTAAAGTAAAAAAAATCTTCCTTGGGATAATTTTTCAAGTTTTGAATTGTATTTTTTTTATTTGTATTGGAATAAATATTTACTGTGATTGCCACTTTGACAATAAATATTTTTGAATCTGTAATACTATCTGTTTTGAACCCTTAAGAACTGAACAAATATTTTGAAATGCACAAATGAAATCTATATCCTCGATGACTTTTGGCTTATCTTGTTTTTATTTTTAATTACAGTGAAGTTTTTATGTAGCACATGGTTTCGCACAATTTGTCAGACCCTGTATGTGTTTATATTAAACATACATACATATACAAATATTCATATATATTTAATTCCTAAACAATCATTAAATATTGCTATTTGTAATAGCAAATATATATATATTTCAGTATGATTCATTTTTATATGGAAATATCAGGTCAATTTTTATAATTTGCAAAACCAAAAAAAAAATCAAATTATACTTGTGCTTGTAAAATATCCCTTTTAAATGTTTTTTGAAATTTTATTATGATTTTTGTTACATTTTTCAATTTTGTGTTTTTCTTTTTTTTTTTTACTTTTATTCTCTATTACAATGTCTTTATATAATCCTTTTTAAAAAATCAACTTTACAAAATGTAGGAGAGATTTTTGTGATTACATTTGTAATAAACCAGGGTACTTCTAGATTTTTACTTTTTATTATGTATCTGAACATTTTATAATTTTATTTTTTATTATAGTCATACCTATTCATGAGGTATGTTCTTATCTCTCTCTTTGTGTGTACGTATATGCACATGAAGGAAAGTCAGCAAAAGGTTATTATATCGTGATTATCAGAATTTATGCATTTATTGATAGGTGGCACTAGAATCTAAATTGATTTCAATATTGGTAATAGAAATACATACTCTGTGATCATTTTATATTCAAGTAGTATTCTAGTGTGCATTTTCAAAAGAATTATTATAAAAGAATTTTACAAAGAAATGTTTTTTCTTTATGGTGACAAATCCTTATCATATCAAATCATTGTGAAAAGATTTTAAAAAGTGGCATGAAATAACATAAACAAAAATAGGTGTTTTCTATATTCATAAAGAAGTAAGTATTTGCTATTATGATGACTAAACATTATCATGATAAATCTCCAGTAATTCTATTCAAATGATGAAGAACAGACAAAAAAAATCTACATTATTGATTTTGGGGAACTGCTAATTAACTGGATGAATGTTCATTATTATTGGAATTATATAAAAAATAAATATCTTTTTCAAGTTTTATATCCTGCTTATAACCATTTATAACCCATCTACTGACTTTCCCTCATTTATGCACACACACTTATTTTTGTCTTTTTAAATGTTCATATATATATAAACACACACACACACACTGGGAAATTATCAGTTTGAAAGTGGACAAAAAAAGAATGAATAAATGTAGAACAAATAAGAAATTGTAGTTCAAAGAATTAGAGGGATAAGTCTAATGAATTCCTTCCTGCTAGGCTAGATCTCTATTTTTAAATGTTTTAACTTTTTTTTTTTTAATTTTCTGTTTATTTTGTGATAATCCGTAGTTTTATTTATCAGGTCATGACACTTGTTTTAAGTGTTTTTATCATTTGTTCTGATTATTCTGCTTTCTTTCTTAATTATTTATTAGATTCTTTTTTCTCAAACTTCACAGTACTTTCCAAAAGGTTTTTCATCTGTCTTCTGAAAATATGTTCAATCCAGATCTTTGTAATTTTTTTGAATATATTTCTATTTTTTTCATGATTTTAAACTTTTAATTTTTGTAAACTAAATAATCAATCTAAATAAGATTGAAACAAACAACTATTGATAATTATATTTTAATATTTATTGAACCGGCTTTCAATAGAGATGAAAGCTGATTCAATAAATATTAAAATATAATTATCAATAGTTGTTTATTTCAATCTAATTTAGTATTGATTATTTAGTTTATATATTTGTTACAACATTGTGGACAAATAAAAATTTTTTATTGGATATTTGATCATGATAGTTATTTTCAATTTTTATTCCTTATTGTTCAAGTTCACATTTTTGGGGCTTCTTTTTTTTTTTACATAACCCCTAACTCACATAAATAAAACTGAAGGGTTTAGATTCTGCTAAATTAATTTGTCTACACATAAATTAATATTTTTTATTATAATTTCTGTTTTCTTATAAGAACAATATATTTCTTAATCTTGGTAAAATAATAGCTACTGAAATATTAAAGATTATATTTAATAACAATAAAATGTGTAAAGATTTACAAACTTCTATAAAGACTTTTGGTTTAAGGAGACTATTATTCTTATTTATAGAAAAGAATAGTATTAGAGTTCAAGAGTATAATAATAATTTAAAAAATTGCAGCAGAAGAGAGAATTAGATAAGAAAATAGGTAGAGAAAAATTTAAGAGTTTACTGGATTGAGTTACAATGAAAAACCTGGAAATGATTTTTTAAATGTAGAGATATTTTTTTAACATAAATAAAAAAGATTAGAATTCTATGGTATTTTCTCTGTATCTGCATAAGTATAAAAGTTGGATACTGAGGAAAAACATGAAAAATCTGGAGGAATTTTGGAACTGTATGATTTTTAGCTAAATCATTTTGAAAATTATGTAGGTAGCGAGAAAAACAAACAGATGGATACTTGATTAGATTAGACCTTAATATTCAAAGTACTAATGACCAGATTGAAAATGTGCTATTTTGATCATATTATGAGATATAATTCATTAAGAAAATATATTATGCTTGGAAAGTGTTGAAAGAAGAAGAGGGTCAATGGATTTCATTATCTCAATAGAGCCTGAAAAACCAAGCATTTGATTTGCAATCTGGAGGAATTCTATTCATATGATTTTCAGGAATCGATATTTAAAATAGAAAGTAGATAATAATAGTAAAGAAAAATTCAAATAATTTTAAAAAGGAAGCTGCTTCTGCCTATAATAAACAATTTTTAAATTTCTCTAGTATCATCTGCAAAAGTAAATGCCTCAAACAGGTATTTGACATGAATGAAAAAAAGTCATATTTTAAAGCAAACGGTTTCCCATTTATATGATAGGTGACAATCTTTGATAATGTCACATTTTACTTTTGTATCCTCTTATGTTCTTTTTTTTTTTTTTGATGATTCAATTTTTTTGTTAAGCAATAAATTATTTTTCATTACTATAATTAACCAAAACTAAAACAAGAGTTGCATAAGAATTTTATCAAAAAAAAACAACAAATTATATATATATAACTGAGTATATGAAAGTAAAATAGTCCAGTACAGGCAAAAGCAAGATTCTATCACAAGTGATTTTGTTGATTTTTTTTTTTTTATCCTTTAATTGAGAGTAGCTTGATATTCATTGAACTTGACCATTAATTAGATGTTGGATGAATTGACCTTAGGTCAACTAGTTGAATAGCTTTTCCAAGTTCTCACATTTGAATTCTTGGACATGGAATGGCAAAGGAATGAAAATTTATCAATGTAAAGCCTTTTAAAAATTAATCTGTGTTCCATTTTGGGGATAATTTGGAAGGAATGTATAAATAGCTAAAGCTTCAGTAAATCTTAGAGCAATGAGGGGATTCTATCATTTAGTGTTATAAGAAAAATACTATTTTTTTTATTTTCATGAGTTTTTTAGTAATTATGTCAGAGTGTTGCTTTTAACTTTAAATTAAATGAAAACATTTCTACACCTAATATTTTTATGTTTATTCAATTAAAAAGATTTGGCTATAGACATTCATCACTGAACTAAAAATAAATGAGTATCTCTGAATATGTATATATATATTGACCAAAACAACAATCTCAATAATAAAGTTCCAAACCATTTTTATAATATTGATAAGGAATATTTGTCAAATTTAAAGCTCTTTTTGTGAAAAAAGTAATTTACAAAATCACAAGTTCAATTTTTATTGATTGGATATATAAAAAATCTATTTTTGTTAAGTCAGTAAAGAAATTGTAAATGCAATTTAGAAGTTATACCAGAATATATTTTCAATTTATAATTATTGTAGCTTTAACTATAAATCAAGTTTTGAGATTATGATTTTGCAAACATTATAATAATTAGAACTTTGTTCCCTGTTTGAATAATACTATATATGATTAGAAAAGAAGAAATTGATAGCATTACAAAAACAGAATAGAAAGTACCTAGATTTAATGTGACTCTAAGATGAATATTTTGCTTGTGACTTTTATTTTCTATGACTGAAAAATATAACTTTATTTATGAAAATACATTTAATAATAATAATAATAAAGAAACTTAAGAGAAATATTTGTAAGAGTATGTACAATGAAAAAAAATGGAAGGATATGTATGTTGTTGTTTTTTAATTCAAAGAAGAATTAATATTTAAGCAAGAAGCCATTAAAGAAAAAACTCAACTGACTAATTAAATTCATCATCCTCGTTTGATTGTTTTTATTATTTTCATTATTTATGTATTAAATAGAGCAGGAATGACTAAAAAGATGGATCTTGCCTCAAACAACATATTTGAAAGAAATTTGATTATCATTTATGGACATAACAGGGCTGCTCTTCATAAATTTTAATAATGTTAAACACTGAAATTGCCAGTTTGGATTTTCAAGTTTATGATGTTTGCTATTGTAATATGGAATGGATGCAAATTATTCTGTTCTTTGGTTCTCTAAAAAGAGGATCTTAACTGGATCATTGATAGTGATTCTATTAGGCATAATTTGATAATTTGATTAAAAGGAGACATGATTTTAGTTTCATATACATCTTAGAGAGTTGAAGTTAGAAGTTCATTGACTGATAAGAAGATTGACTTAAGAATGATTGGTGGATTAAAACTGCAAGTGATATATAGCTATTTTAATTCTACTTTAGCTAGCTGCATTGAAAGCAAAACATGAATCTGAAAAATGATGTTACAATTCTATAACATAAATAGATGACATTCTTTTATATGATGATATTTTTAAAAATCAAAAGATTTTAATGATATTCCTACCATATTGAAATTATTTAAATTTGACAGTGGTATCCAGCTTAATTTAAATTAAAAGAGTCCTTTATAATCTTAATAATGGAAAAGCTGCCTATTTTGATGGGTTACCTAGAAAAGTTTTAAAATTCTGTGTTTGGTGTGTTAGCTTCAAGATTTGAAATTTTTAAAGAATATGTGGGTGCATGAAGTCGTCCAGTCTGTTCTTAAGGATACTTTTATTATTCCTATTTATAAAAATTAAATAGATATCTACTACAGCAAAAATACTTTTATTAGAATAGATTGCTTTATGGTATAGGTGAATAGTTAGCATAGATTAAGTTTGGTTTTAGAGAATGAAAAAGCATTATGGACATGATTTGTATTGCTAATGCGATAATAGTTTTGTAATCAAACAATGTACTTATATAGTGCTTTTATTGATTTGGTCAAAGTATTTGACTAAGTTAATCAAAAATTAACATGTAGGTATTTGAAATTAGTTGGTAGTTTTAAAAACTTTTTTTATTATTATTAACTTCAAGTAGTAGATATAGAGAGAAAATATTATTATTGGTAGTAGAAAATCAGGTATTTGAAATGAAAAACATATTATACAAGAGTTGTATTACTTCCCCTTTTGTTTTCCATTTTTATGAGAATAGCTTTTGGAACAATTTATAAATTACTTCATAAAATAAATATCACAAAGTAATATTTAATTAAAATCAAGAATTTCATCTTTCTTGGCTCCGAGACCTAACATTATGCTGATGATTGTATTATTCTTGGCGTTTGAAAAAGCACGAAACCATGGTCAGAGGTTGGGGGGGGGGGTCCTGACAGATATTTTAAATGCTGGCTCTGGCTAAGCATTTATCACAAAGCTTGTTGAGGAATTGGCAATCCTCATTGATTATATCTTACAAGCTTAAGAGAATTGGGTCATGTGATCTATGATTTATTTTGACTGATTTACATAATGTCTTAAATGCAAACTATGATGACTTAGATTTATTAAATAATGTTTAGCTAAATGAGGGTTTTATTAACTAGGAATGGAAGATCTGGAACTTTCGGGATGGTCATTAGCCTTTTAGATAGAACGTTGAACTTGGATTTTACACAATACAAAATAATGGAGTGTTGAGCCTAAAGGTGGTTGAATTATCTTGAATTTTAATAGATTCTAGTTAAGAAGACATGTGATAAGATTTTTATGATTATAATATATACATACAAATATATTCATTATTAATTTTACTGCGCTTTGGAATATATGCCAAGAATAAATAGAAATATGAAGAGTGTGAATTTTGTAGTAGTTGAAGTTAGTTAAAAGGTTGAATTGGTCTGTAGTGATCTGTGTGGCTTAGTGCAGTGGTAGAGTGTCACACTGGAGTATAAGATCTTTGGATTGGTTCTGGTTCTGGCACTTCCAGTGCTCAAACTTTTTATAAACTCCCAAGCAATAAAACTGTGATTATTTACTGTTGTTTCCAGTTATACTGTATATAAATAATCCAATTTCCTTTTTCACGTATTCCATTGTTTTTATTTTGTTTTAATTATCTAATAGAAACAATGATTATTGATAGAGTCTTTTGATAGAATGGGGTTTTTTTTTCTTCATCCATGTATATATATTGATTCGTTGTTGTTGCAGTATCTAATAATTTGATTAACATCATAACATTAGCCATTATGCTTAAAGAATATACTTTATATTAGAGGTGTGTTCTAGGTTAAAAGTTCAACATTTGCATCCCAGTTCTTAAGTTGTATTATAAATGTATTAAAGTTGAAGTCTATTAAATTTTGAATTGAATATTTAACAATCTATTATTATGATTGTCTTGTCAGTTTGCAGTAAATATCTTGTTTCTTTCAGCTTGTTTTGATTAGTTTTTGGTTAAATTTTCAATAATTCTGTACTTGGATTTGCTACATAAAATTTATGCATTCTCTGTATTTAATTCTAGTTATGAGTTTTAATATAGATGCATATATCTGTGGTAGTATTGAACATTAGTATATTTAAGATAATTTTAAGTTCTTGACTGATTTGATCCAAAGTTTACAAAAGTGTTTGGTATATGAGAAAATTACACGAGACTAGATGAAACACATAAAGGCCGTTCATCTTAGTGAAATGTTATAAAAAATTGTCAGAAAGCAACATTCTTAATATCATGTAATTTTTGTTGAATTATTATAATTCTATTTTTTAACTGTCATATTTGCCATTACTGAATGATTACTTTAAATCCAGAAAGATTGGAGTATGCTCTGTGTCAAATACTGTTACTATAGATTCAAAATCAGCAGTTTAAGAAATGCCTATAAGTTATAAAATTACAAACATTTTAGAAACGTGTTTTTTTTCAATTAGTCATTTCATTGTAAGTTCATTCTTCTCATAATTTGTTTTCTTATAAGTTACAATCAAATTCTAAACTCCAGTATTTGTCATAAGCTTGTAGAATATAAACATCTTTTTTTTTTTTTTTCATAATTAGATGGGTTTTTTTTATGTTGCTAATTTTATATAATTTTTATTTTTTATGTAAATGAAAAATATTAAGTTTAAAATTATTCTACTACTTATTCCTTTTAAGACTGAAATCACATTTGTAATAGAATTGATCAAAATACATAATCAATGTTCCAAGTTTTCACTTTAAAAAGTTTGGTATAAAGGCATTGGTTTTTAAAACTGAAACATAAAATAAATTATTTTTATGGATGTACTGTTTTTATTTCATGAAAAATTGATTCTGCAAAAATAATACATATTTTTGTATGTGGGGTGGGTGGGGGTCTGTGGTTGTGATAAGGGAATAGTTTCATTTGATAAACTTTCTTAAATAATAAAGTAAATTTTTAAAAAATTGAAATTGCAGTACATCACCATTACGGTAAGAATACATTAAATAGTAATAATAATTCAACTCTTAGTTTCTTTAGCGGTTAAGTAACGTTTGAGCACCAGAAGTAGCAAATTATGTTTAATCCAGTTACTTTGAGCTCTCAAATTGATCATTGTGCTAAACCATACAGAGTAGAATTAATAATGAATGAAAGTTTCCTAATTGATCCTTGATGGGAAACAAAAATCTTGACTAAGCTATTTTAAATAGAGTTAGCCTTTATGCTTAAACATCATTTGATATTCTCTTATGAAAACTTTTGCTTAATACACTTCATTTTTTAGCCATATTTAACAACGTTTTGTTATTACGTTTGTCTTGCTAGCTTCCAATAATTCTCTTCTACTTTTTGTTTTTCTTTGATTGGTTATTGCATAAAGTTTCAATAATTTTATGCTTGCATCTCAGCATAAAATTTGTCCATTTGAATAAAGAATAATTGATTTACTAAGTTATCCTTGTTATTTCTCTTATTTCTAGATGTTTTTGAATGCAAAATTGTTTCACCATTTTATAGTATTAATTTATTTAGTATATACAATTTCAAAAAACTTTAATTTTATTATTTCTCAAATAAAAATTTAAATCTATTATAAACACATAGTTTGCAATTATAGATATTTTTTTTTGTTGCTATTGTATAGAAATCATTGTGAAAATATAGATTTTATTTACCTTGTTTTTAAATTGTCAGTAATAATTCTGATGTTAGTTGTTATCTCCTCCCCATCTCATTTTGATTCTTTTTATTATAAATAAACAAGTCTTTTTTTTTGTTTAAAAAAAACAAAACGAAATTATATATATTGCATATCTTTGCTTAGAAAATGTATATTTGTAAGTACATAGAGAAAGATAGGGTATCTTTTAACTAATTTGATGTTAAAATTTTTGTATTACGTTAAATCAATGAGCTTTGAACTTAAATAATAATAGAGTTGCTATAGTGGATCTTATTGTTCAGACTAATGGATTGAAAGGTTATATATCATAAAATCTTTTTTAATATATTTTTTTTTAATTTACTTTTAACGTCTAGAATATTGGATTCAAATAGAAATTACAATATCTGTAAATATTCTTAGTAATTGTTTTGGAATTAGAATTCTTAAGTTTTCTTTTTTTTTTTTAATTTTTAAATTAATTTCCTAAAGATAAATCAGTTTGTAATATTTTGACCCACTGTTTGGCTTAATGCAGTTATACAATACCAGACACTAAAAGTGGATTGATTCCGATTTGAAAATATTTCTAAAAAATGTCACATGATCTTCCAATCGACTAATATTATTTATTAATTATTGATTATTTCTGTTTTTGTAGTGCTAACTTTCATTTATATATATAAAATAATTGTGTTTTTTTTTTGTTTTTTTGTTCTGAATAACATAATTTAATTTGGCTTTTAGGTACAGCACATTCTACTTTCAACAGAATTTTTGATGATTTTTTTTAAAAAAAACTTCAAAATTATACTATTAGTGCTATCAGCTTTTATTCACAAACATATATAAATAATGAACTCTAGATACCATTGCAGTTAATACTACCAGATTATCATAAACAGTTTGTAATTCGCCTTTATTATAAATTGTATTTCTATTATTATTATTATTTTTTGTCTTCTAAAGGTCTGTTTGTTTCTTGAAATAGAAATATATCCTTGTTTTAAAGATCTAAATCAAAATATTCCTAATGATATCTGATTAAACATTATATAATTACATTTCCGAAAGTTTATTTTACAATGTTTTTTATTATTGTTTTGGGAGTTTTTTTTCAGCAATTTGCAAATAAGTCTTTCTTCATATTAGCATTCTGTTAATTTTATTCTATACAAAATAATTTCCGTTATCTTTACGTGTTAGTTCACTATTATGTATACAGTATATGTAATAATTATCAATTTAGAATATATTTAACCAATCTGATTTTTACAGTTTCATTAGTATATTATGCACATAAATTTTTCACTATGTGTATGAATTACTGTCATAAAGTGGTTGAAAATGTTCCCACCTTCTGTGAAATTTGTGTTGCTGTAGTGTTAAAGAATTACAATAGAGAGATAAATTTAATTGCAAATAAATTCAAGCTTTAAATTCAAACAGTTTATATACACATGGGCTTGAAAAATTAAATGTTTCTAAATTATCTGGCAAGTTACGATTGTTCATAGAATACATGTATAATAAGAGAAGGTAGACTGGAGTTTTTTTATATGTTTCATTCTCTTGCTAAGAATTGCTAGATACTTATGTACTTTAATTGGAAGATGATTTATTGGCTAAGGGGCTACAATTTGAAAAAAATTCCAAGTTAGTTTAGAAGTCCTCAATTCACTGAAAGGTTTCTGGTTCAATCTGGATTCAATCTTCAGACCATGGTTATGGATGTTAAATGCAAGAACGACTATATCATAATATTTTTCCAAACATATATGGGGGAGGGGTTATTGTCTTACATAGTTTAATATAAAAAAGTATTTGTATTGGTGTATACTTTTATAGGGATTGGAAATATTAGAAGACATTTTGTAAAAAGAGAGTTATGATTGAAATAGAACCTAAATTTTGAATTATTTTTTAAATTTAATCATTTTGTACTTAATTTTTTGAAGGAATGAGGGTTAAATTCCCTGCCAGAAGGAAGGTTGTCTAGCTAGGCCAGTGTTGGACAATTTTTTCAACTAACAGGCCAATTTCAGCTTTCCCTTTTTAAATGAGGGCCATGATTTTTTTGTGAATTAAAAATAAAGTAACATTATTATTATTAATTACACAGAGGGTAAACTCTCCATATAGTATCACCACTCAGTGCAAGCCAAAGTAATCAATGGATGCAAGAAATTTTGTGCATAAAATTTCTATCTAGTGCCTTTTCATCCAATATCCCCAGACTAGTTTCTTGTGTGTAAGCGTAAAAAATGGTGATCATGTGATGTTTAGTAATTATTACTACAGTAATTACTATTTCACATTTAATGACAATTTTTTAATTTGCCTTGCAACTGCTTTTTGTGATGTATTTGTATTCTTGAATTTCGTTTTAATTCTACACTGCTAGGGTGCAATCTTTTATAAACGCTCTTACAGAAAATAGTTCAGATTTATTTTTTTTTTAAATAATGTAACTTGCTTTAATATTTCAGCCACTTTATGAAACTCCTTTTTAAGTTTTATATTTTAATATTTTTCTTCCCCAACAAATTTGCTGTAAATAATGCCTCTTAATATTGTATTTTTTTTAAAAAAACTAAAATTACTTTCCAGATATATCAGGTACATTGATTTACATTTTTTTTTCTATAAAAAAAAAATGTGATGGTTTTTTTTTTAAAAAAAATATGTGATTTTTTTGTGTCAGTATTTTTATCTAATCTTATTTGGTGCAGTCCTAATATAAAAATAAAAAAAAATTGCAAAATAATAATAATAAAATGAAGTAAAATTTCAGTTTTATTTTTTCTAGTATACATTCATCTGTGAAAATTAGTATAAAGACATAAAATGCCCTCAGTTATAGATTAAATCCATAATCAGAAAGACTGCACAATATACATAATTTGTTAGAATATTATACTTCTGATACAAGAACTTATTATAAAGATTGGAGAGAGAAAAAGATGTAGTTGAGAAAGTAATAAATATTTTATTTTAACTCTTAATTCAATATTTACACTCTGCACATGTTTAAATAAAAGTTTTATTCAGGCCATTTTATATGTCTTTAAAAGTTTGTAGGCTAGATTGAGAGCCTTCCTGGGCCTGAGTTGACTTGCAAATTGGAGATTTCTCATCCCTGAATTAAAAGATAAAATGGTAGAGGCCTGTGATGTAAGCCTTGATTATTGTTGGCAGTAGTTACCAAAAAAATAATTTGAACAGATTTGATATATATTTTTAAAACTTATTTGTTTAGAATAGCAAAAAAACGGATTTGATATCAGTATTTTATTAAATTTTTATAAAGGATTATGATTTATAAATGCAAAGTTAATATTTTTTATCTTGATTGAAATTTTTACTTTAAAAATATTGAATGTCAAAAACTTAAAAAAGAATATCCCTTACATGCATTATCAAATTCATTAGTGATAGATATGTACGTGCTAAGTTTATGTGAACTGACTATATAAAAATAAATTTTAAAATATGGACTATCTGTTCTCATCATCTGCAGATTTAATATTCTGCATTGTAAAAAAAATATTCAACAAAAAATTAAAAGTGTTTTCGATTTGTATTCATGAATTTTTATTGGCATCAAGAATTCTCATCATTTTTCTTGTCTTATACATTCAGTCACATGGTTGCTTTATCTCTACTACTGTACAATCTTTTATAACTACATATTCTTTTTAGGGGTAAACTAATTTTGTTGATGTTTTTTTTAATGAGTATATATTTGAAATATATGGATTTAGCATTATCTATGGTTTTGAACATCTATATGAGGACTTGGAACCAGGTGCCACATTTGTAGTGGACCTATTGTATGTATTTATAATTAACCTTTCGCTGCGAGGGGCTGGGATAAATTTGTTTAAATTTTGTATTATGTGTGTGTGTGTGTATATATATATGTACTTGATTTTTAAAAAATATTAAAAAGTTAGTGGTCATTATTTTGCTTTTAAGAATATTTTACAAAAGCAATACTAAATAAATAAATGGTTTCTGTTGATCATCCTTAAACATTTATAATTATAAAAATATAATGTATCATCTTTTGAGGTTTGCTTTATTTTTATTTTAATAAAATGACCTCATTTTATTTTAGATATTGTCTGCATGTTATTTTTTAATCATGATTTATTGTACTGCAGACATTAAAAAAGAAAAGACTCAAATATTAAAATTATTTTTATTTTATTTTAAAAAGAGAGAAATAACATCTAGTCATGTCTGTAATTTTTTTTATTAACACTATTTTTTTTTGTAATTGTAAAAAAAGATTTGATTAAAATATGAAATATTTGTTATTGTGTATTTGTTTTTTTTTAATCACATTTTTGTAGATTATTTGAAATTGAAAGACCTTATGTTTTTTTTTTCCAAGTCACAAATAGTTGTTGGTAAATGTGTAAGTAAATGGTAAAAATTCCAGATTATTCTGGATTAGTCACATTTATGTGTCAGTGTACTGACCTAAGACACAATTGTAATATGATGTGACTTTCATTACCGGCAGGGTTTCCAAAAATGGAAATTAAAAAAATCATATCAGATGGCAGAAGGTATGTACTTTCATATGAGGTCTGACGATTAAGTTTGTGAACTTGTCACCATGCATTTACTTTAGTAGCACTATAGTAACAACTCTGTAAACTTTCATAACCTTGGTATATTAGTATCTCATACTTGTATTTATGAGGATATGTTGCAGTATCTTTCTGAGTAGCATTTGTTATTGCTGTTCTGTGATTTTTTGTGCCATCGTGAGAATATCATCTTGAATTATAGCATTAAATAAAATTAAAGTTCTTTTTAAACTTGGCAAGAGAAGAAATAACATCAGGCAATATGCCAATACAAGTTTATTGGGATAATGCACTGAAGAAAACAACAATGCACAAATGGATTAAATATTTTTCTGAGGGGAAAGAAAGAATCAGAATTGTTAGCTGTCTATGATAAACCTAGCAGACCAAGGAAACATTGATAGAAAACAGGAAAATCTTAACTGAAAATTTTGGCATTACAAATATGTGTGCAAAAATGATCCCAAAAGAGCTGTGGAGCTTTTATTCAAACAAACAACTGTACTGAAACACTGCCTATACTCACCTAATCTAACCCCAATTTTTCAGTACTTACATAGTTTGGCTGCTGGAAAGCTTGCTATCCATTTTATATTAAATTATCTATTTTCAGGGGCTTCCTATACATGGTATAAACAATATGGCTGTCTATCGTATTCAATATTTACGGTTTTTTTTATTTATTAAAATGATAAAGAAACACAAAAGTCCAAAGGTTTATAATTAAAAACTTTTGTAAATACAGTAAAGAAAATAAAAAGAAAATATGATTAAGTAAACTATAACAAAGATGTGAACAGGCATCACTTTTACTGTCCTATAATTTTGAAAATATTCCACTGAAACATACGAAAATCCAAAAGATTGTAATTAAAATTTTTTTATGTAAATTCACCACACCAGCTGTAATATAATCTCAATACACTCACAAATGATATTTTGGAGTCTTCTAACCACTTTTCAAGCAGATAAGTGCTAATGTTTGCATGTAAAGGGTAATATGGCATTATCACATATTTTTCAGGTGGGCACTATCCTATAATTTTGAAAAAATTCCACTGCATCTTATTCTATTAATGAAAGATTATAAATTTTAATCATATTTCCAAAAATGATAAGGCAAAAAAAATGTTTAAAAAAATCAGCACATGTTAACGAATGCCAACAAAAAAATAACTTTAATTTTAACTACATGTTATCTGTTTACCTTGTGTTAACATTTGGATGTTGTAAATGGAATTTATTTTTAAATGTTTCAATTTTTTTAAAATTAACATGTATAGTTTGTTAACTTTAAAAACTATTAAATTGAATATTAATTTTAAAAAATTCAAATATCTGTTTTAATAAATTCTATTCACAACATATAACACCCAAATGTTAACACGAGACAAATAGATAACAAATAGTTGAAATTCAAGTTATTTTTTGTTGACATTCATTAACACATGCTGCTTTTTTTTGTCTTATCATTTTTGAAAATATGATTAAAATTTGGAATCTTTCATCAACAGAACAAGATGCAATGGAATATTTTCAAAATTACGGAATAGTGCCTGCCTGAAAAGTATGTGGTAATGGCCATGATATTATACTTTATGTGCAAGCAAAGACATAATGGCGATGTTATGTGCGAACATGTTCTAAGCACCTATCTTTACTGCATTTACATTAAAAAAGTTTTTAATTACAATTTGTGTTTCTTTATTATTTTAATAAGTAAAAAAAAAAACGTAAATATTGAATACAATAAATTAGAGTCAGCCATATTGTTTATACCATGTATTGAAACTCCTGGAAATGAATAATTTATAATAAAACATGGCAGACTACGTAAGTACCCTTTTTTCTTTACCTGAAAATAAAATATTGAAAGGAAGATATTTTGATGACATTCAGGATAAGATGACTTTCCTGAAAAGGGGTTCCAAAATTGCTTTGCAGGTGATCATTGTGATATTCGGCCATTAGGTGTGTAGCACTTTTTTTTGGATAAGTTCGCAAGCTTAATTGTCAGGTCTTTTATGTGGATATTGAAAGAAAGAAACATTTTTAAATGTTATCTATTCTCTAGAGATGGCCACTAAATTGTAATATGCATACTTTTACATTTTTACAACCAGATTTTGGCTCTCATTGGAAACATTTGAATCTTTTTCTCTTACAAAAATGCAGGTTCAAAATATTCATTCACATCTCATTTTTGTAAAAGGAATTTTAAATCAAGAGTTAAGATTATTTAAATAAAAAATATTTAATTAACAGTATTAAATTATTTGTTGGGGTGATAATATATGTGATAATGTATGCACATATATTTGAATAACTTCAGTGTTTGATGCAATCCTTTACAATTATTATTTTCTGTTTACTGTTAATTCTACTTAAATCATTACGTTGTATGCAGCACTTTAGATTGGTTTGAATTTTGATATTCCCTTTTGTGAAGATTTTATTCATTGGGGTATTTTCTTAAAATTATAACATTAATGAGAGATTTTATCTGGCTTTTCATATGATAACTTGCAACTTTATTTAATTAAGTACTGTGTCTTACTTTTGCTTGTACTTTTGTTTCTTGTTTGATATTTTTGTGGCTGATAAGGCTTGTTATATATTTATGCTGTTTTAGATATGCACCTGAGCAGTTATGTTTTGTCTTCAGCATTTATCAGGTTTTGTAATTCTATCATCTTTATCTGTGGTTACATAAATGGAAACGCTGATGGTATTTACTAATAACTTTAAACTTTTATGGTTGTATGGATAATCTTTTAACTTCTTTGGCTTCATTTTCTTCTGCTGATTATAAATACTGCAAACTATTTTTTTTTTGTCATAAAGACACAATAGAATCAACAAACTTACATAAAACTATCACAAATGACTTGTCCCAACATTGAATAAATTTTTAAAAAAATTTGAGAGTGTACTATTAAGATTATTTTTACAGAATTTAAGACTATTGATAATTTTTAATAACCAGTTGTCATTTTTTTTTACACATACCACTTTAAAAGAATATGAATTCTTTTTTGCTATTTTATTAATAAAAGGTGAGGGGGAGTGCACATTATATATAAAAAGTTACACTTTTACTCCAGTTAGAAAGGATAACTGATGCTCCAAAATGCATTGTAAATCAAATATCTGACATAAAAAAATAAGAATTCTTATGGGGGGAAAATTAATTTCTTATTTTAAATTTTAAAAATGTGTTAATTAATGAAGAAACATTTTATTAAATTTATTATAATGTTTTTTTAAAAAATTATATTTTTTTTCTTTGATAGGCTGCCATTTTGTTTCTTAAGTAGTGATAGAATATTGTGTGTATGAAGTTGAATTGTAATGTGCTATATGGCATATTTGAAAAAGTACGTTTAATGTATGTATAGTGTGAGGTTGATTTGACTTCTAAGCTGATGGATGGTTGTAGGATGGAGCTAAGTAGTGAAAGTTATACTGATAAAAACAAAACCTTGTAAATATTTTCTACTTCAGTATTTGTTAAATAAAACATGAAAGGGGGGGGGGGAACTATAATAATACATTTTTTTTTAAAAATAATATCCATTTTAAAATTTATTTTGATGCACTTTGTGTTCTTTTATCAAAGTCTTTTGTTCTCATAATTAACAGCATTTATTATTATTTTTTATATATAAAAAATCTTTGCAAATTGTATTTATTTTATATAAATGTGATGAAATTAAATAAATAGTGGATAAAGAAATGTAATGTATAGTTGATTGCTGAAGTTTTAATGATCTAAATGATTAAATTATTTTTTTTATCTGATACTAAATGTATATTTTTTTAACAGCCGCCATTATTGGAAACAAATTATAAGATTATTGATTTAAATTTGTGCTTTAAACTTGCGTTTAGAAATCTTAAATCATATGAAGTTCATTGCATGGAATCATTTCTTTCCTTCAAAGTAATTTACAGTTGCGATGTATAATATACAATTAGAAACAACATTTTTTTCAACAAGCAAAAGAATGTTCATAAGAATTTGAATTCATAATATTGGTTGATATTTATAATTCATTTAATTTTAAAATTTAGTGTTAATGCACTTTATTGTTGTTATACATAGTCAAAATTTGTTTTTGATTATTGCTATATTGAATGAAACTGGCATTTTTTATTTTTGTAGTAGTTAATGATGAATTTTTTTTTTTACTTTCGATGTATCATAAACAAAATACTAACTGACTTACAAAAGATGCTGGATGAAAATCAGATAATTTCTATAATCAAAATAATATTGTACAACAAGTAAACTATATTGAACTATACATTTTTAGTGTCAGCATTTTATTTTCAGATGATATGGTTTTAGTGAAGTCACTATCTTATGACATTGAAATTTCGAAATATATTTTAAAGATCGTAATTGCAAATAATCAATTATAAGTCAAAATAATGGGTCCAAATTGATGATAACTCCTATGGCGAATCATAGCATAAAGACCCATTGCCACCTGGAGTAAAGATGTTTATAAAACTAGGTTTTTTGTTCACAATATATAATTATGAGTAAATTAAAAATATTTTTCACTTGATCAAGTTGTATTTGAAAGATAGAGAAGGAAAAAATGAAGCAAATTGCATTGTACAAATATTTTTTCTGAACTATAGAAAAATAAGAATTCAAGTTAAATAATAAAATGTTTAGTCTTGATGTTCAGACTTCATATATTCCATAGATCCATCTTTTTTGTATTTATTTAAAAATTTGTATAGCATTTCTTATTGACAAGTGAGAAAGAAGCATTATCCATTGCTCAACTCCTAACCCAGAGATTGTTTTTTCTACAATTTAATCTAACAGTTTTTCATATGATAGTCAATTTTGGATTTACTTCTCTCACTTACTAGTTATCATATGATTTTTTTTCTTATCACCAGCCTAGCCAAATTTGAAGTCCCTATTTTTTTATCTAGGATTATACCATCCAAAAATTACAGAATCAGAGAACAAAATTGGATAGAATGATTAAAATGGAAGTATCGTAGATGAACTAATACAATTTGTAGGAAAACTAACTACAATATGATTTTTTTTTTGAAAAAATATAAAGAAAAAATCATTTAAGAGAGAGCAGAATTAGACTATTTTGGCTAATAGAAAATTTGTATTTCAAGAATATTTTTAATAGATTCAACATAGGAAGTCATTGTCAAAGAGACTTAACATATGTTAATATAATAATAGAGAGATAAAAACTGTTAAAGACAGTAATAATATTTGATATATCTATGATTCAGAAATAATCTAATGAATTTAAACTAGAATTTAGAAATTATAAAAACTCTTTAAAAGTAACTTAGATTTGAGTGATTTAATAAATAATTAACATTTATTATTATTTGAAGCAATAATTCAATAACTTTTCTATTGGGACTAATCGAAGTATAAAAATAATTAAAAATGAATCATTTAGGAGAAACATGCAAATTCTGTAGAGCAATATTGAAAAAAAAAATTATGTTAAATGGAAGCTATAAATGAGAATAAGTCTTAGCAGTATAAAATATCTTGTTATTAAGAAGAAAGTTATTTTAATTAAAATGGGGGGGGGGGGAATAATATAATTACCTAAATAGGATAGCATCATGAAATATGTTAAAAATTCTACAAGGTCTGAAAAATGATCAATTAACTTTTACAATAACAACAATGAATGATATACCAGATATTTTTAATAAAAGAAATGAGATATACTATTATATCTATGAAGAATGAGAAATGATAGAATCATACATTTTTGAAAGAAGCAGATTAAAACTGAACAATGGCCAAACATATAAAATATCTAAATGATAAGAATTTGAAAAATAGAAGAGTGCATATATTAATATTTAAAAAGGAGAAGCAATTCTCAATAGTTTTTCAATTGTTGAGTAATGTAGACTTGAGTGATTTTTTTTGTTGTTGTTATTGTTTTAATTTTTAACTAAGAATAGCTAGACAGCCATTTATTGTCAATATTAGATGGCTAACCGCGATATAGCTATGTAAAAATCCCAAGCCTATTGAAGAAATGTTCAAGTTGAGTCTGTCTGGATTCAAAAATGAAACACATCACAGAGAAAACTTGAAATGGAGATGAACTGGGAATGTTAATAGATTGTAATAAATGGAACAATTAAAAATAGAAATGTTATTAGAATAAATGATAATAAATGGAAAAATATTGATGTCTTTGATTGAATCCCAAGAAATTTTTACACAGTTGGGTGAATAACATAGAAATTTGGTAGAATGGTATTAAAAGAGCTGTGCAAATAAGATCAAAGTGGTCCCTGCTTCCATTGGATTGATAGTTGTGAAAAATGATAATGTAGAAACTGAGAAATCATTACTTTTTTTTTTCATATGTCATAGCATCGGCCGGGAGGTGAACCCACAACAACCAACTGCTGTCTTGCAAGACTGCTGCGCTGACCTCTTGGCCAACAATGCTTGACAAAAATCATTACTTATGTCTCTAGTATTATTGTTTTGCAAATTGGTTATACCAAAATTTTTTCTGCTTTTTTTTTTGTTTTTGTCAGTATACAATAGGATTAAAGTCTGCTTTTATTTCATGACTTGATAATGAAACATTTAATTTGGTAATAATCCGTTCAGTGAATACATAGAACAGTTTTCATTCTTTATTTACATGGTTACAAATATTGGAAGAACAAATGAACTGGAATTATAAATAAAAGATGGAAAGCAGATCTTTTAGATTGCATCAAATTCTCATTTTGATAAAATGGTGAATTTTTAGGTAGATGTGCAGAAGAATTATTAAATGAAAAATAGTATTTTCAAATTAACAGGTAGATTTTAATTGGAAAACATTTGAAAGAGATAAATATTTTAATATGAAGACAAAAGTGAAAGTAGATGCATTTTCTGAAAAAAAAAAAATTATCATTTTTTTTTCAAGAAAAATTCAGAGGAAATTAACATGAAGCAAAGTTTGATTATATTTCGTTTAGTATATAAAATATATATTTTAAAATTATAATATATTTAATTTCCTTGATCCAGAGTGATTATATTGGTATAATAAGTTGAGTACATATCAATGCAAAGATACAAACATTCATTATTAGTTGATATTCCTAATCTTTATAAGTATTCCAATAAATTTAAGCTATGAATCAATATCATGGCTCATATTTAACTAAGATCAGTAAGAAGGTTACTAATACTTCAATAAAAATGCAGTAGTTTTTTAGTAAGCTCTACTGCGAAATTATGTAGTAAAGAAGGAAAATGCCAATTAAAAAAAAAAAACCATTCTGAAAAATAGTACAGGAAAATTAAAATAACACCACTATTTTCAATCATTATCAATCCACTGCAGAATGAACATCTCTTCTACTAATATGTCCAGCCCAACTTCAATCTCTTAATTTTTTTCAATGATGTTGATCATATCTGTTCTCTCATTCATAGATTTCACTCTCTTCTTGTTACTTCTAAGATATACCATCCCATAATTCATTGAGTGATCTGAAGACTATAGCTCTTGTGTTAAGTATCCAAGTTTCAGATCTGTAAGTAAGAACTATATCTGTTAAGAATCCAAATAAATCCATAGGTATGTTTCTTTTAAATATTAAATTGTTTTTACCAAGAGCATTTCATCCAAGTTTAATTCCATGATTAATTTCATCCATTACATTAGTATTAATAATCTGGCCAAAATATTTGTGGTTATTAACTTCTTCAATCCATGATTATGAATCATTATTTTATTCTCAGAAAGTCCACTGAACATTATTTTAGTCTCTTGTTGTACAATGTAATTTTGAGTCTCTGATTAGACTCTTTTTTTGTCCTACTTTCTTACTTTGATGACTAGCCACATTTTCTGAAGATCTGAAGCATTATTTGCTAAAACAACTATATCATCTGAAAAAGTTAGATAATTTAAATAATCTCCATGTAATTTTATCTCTTTAGCTTTCCATTTTAATCCACAGAATAGTTCTTGTAAAACTGTTGTAATAATATTTTAGAAATATAAAATCATCTTGTATGCTCATGAGTATTAATTTTTTTTTATTATCATATAATGTAATCACTGAGTCACATTTTAATAAATATCTAGAATGTTATTATTTTGCATCTATATCTTGATGGTCTAAAACAGGAGTGAGCAAGACATCGATTACAATCCACCAGTGGATCGTTACATTTTGAAGTGACTGTCTGAATTTTCAAACAAGTATTGGCAATATTACAAAAACTATTTAATAATGACAGTGATAAATAAAATAATGTTCAAAGATTTTTTAAAAATTGAAAAAAATATTGATTGTGATGAATTAGAAGATTATAATTACAAATATTTTAAATTATTAATGCATATTAAAAGTTATAGATGAAAATAATGTTAAACGGAGTGTTTTAGCCGTTTAATTTTTTATATATTAAATTAATGCTGACTTATGGATCTGATATTATGACACTTAGAAGAAGAAGAATATAGCAACTATACTTTTCCTTTATATAATAGGAATAAATATATGTTGGAATTAAAAGCAAATACATGGATGAAAAAACAAGCATTGTGGGACATTATTGATAGAATTGAAGAGCTAAAATGAACATAAGATAGACATGTTGCTAGAAGAAATAGCAATAAATATATAATCTAAGTTTTTAATGGATTTGAGTGGATTTTATGAGGCAAAATATGATGTGGAATTTTGCTGGAGTGATGTGAAATAGTGCTACATTTTTTAAAAAATCTGGTAATACAGCATCTTGGTTTGTTTTGTTTATCGAGAAATATTCTCATTCAGTGATTCATTGAGAATGAATAGCGTGTATAAAATAACTTACATAAATTTATATGATATGTTGGACTATTTCCATCATCTATGTTGAATGTATAGAAAATTTTAAACTTTCCAAATACAAACAACTTGTTAGTAATAACACACAAATAGACAACACAAGTTAATAATTACATAACATTTGAGTAGTAGTATTCTCCACTCTTCTTCAGGTGTTGCTGGTCTATATGCACAGTGACAATATTCGCTTAGAAATTGAATTCACACCTTTAGATTCTTGAATATCAAATTTAAGGCAAAAGCTTTAACCAACTGAGCTATTCTGTCAAAGGCAATATATAGTAGAAATTTGATATATTTATATATGAGGATTGGTTCAAATCCTCCTGAGTCCTTCAATTTTTTTTTTTATATGAGCAAGGCTAATTAGTTTATTATTATTGTTTTTTAATATTTTTCCTAAGAGCAAGATTAATTAGAGACTTCCATACATTGATTGATTTACCATTGTCATATGAGCAACTTCCTTGAATTTTCTTTTCCTCTTTATCCAATATCTTTGTATTTTCCCAATTAAACATATGTCATTAGTACATACATGATCTGCTATGGTAGACATGTTTTTTGCTTTTTTAACCATTAGTTTGTGTTCTTTCAATCATTGTTCAACAGGTCTCACCAATGTACTTCCTTCTACATTCACATCAAATTTCATAGATGCAGTTTTTGTTATTCAGTATTTCCAGTTTAGGCTTAGTAGAAGTAAGAATTCCTTGAAGTGTGGTATGGCTTTGGAAAGCTGTTCTAATGTTATATAGACTGCATATTTTCTTTAATTTGTCTGCCATTGCTCATATGTATGGATACATTACCATACCAATAATTGTTTTCTCTTTTGGTGTCTTTTTGTGTTGATTATAGAAAGTTTTCTTGATGACCACTGATGGATAACCATTCTTCATAAGCATTTGTTCTATGTGAATCTTTTCTTTTTCCAAATCACTGGTTTCTGAATAAACCTCCTTTGCTCTGTTACATAGTGATAGTATAATTCCGTGTTTAGTGCTTCTTGTATGATTGGATGCATATGCCAAGTATTTGCCAGTGTGTGTTGGTTTCTTACTATTGTTTTTACTTTGCCCTGAGGGAGTCTTGTCACAAAAACATGTAAGAATGCCAATTTTTGTTCTTGTTCTGATTCCATTGTGAATTTAATTGTAGGAGATATGTTGTTAATATGCATCCAGAATGACGGTAATTGTGCCTCACCATGTAGCCATTTCACAAATGTATCAACATACCAAAGTCACTCTCTAGGTGGACATGGAATAGTGTTTTTGGCTGTGGTTTCAAATTCTTTCCATGTAAATGTTGCTGAGCAAGGGTGACTGTTGATCCCATCCCTAGATTTTGTTGGAAGAATTCGGGGTTATATTGAAAATATGTTGTTGTTATGCAGAATGTTAATAATCCATTATACTATCAATAGGTAGAGCTGTTCTAGTTTGTAGACTATTATCATCATATAATCTTTTCCTTATAATAGACAATGCCTTATCATATGGTACATTTGTAAACAGACTTTCCGCATCAAAGCTTACCAATATGTCAGTTCTTTCCATTTTCATGTTCTTGACTAATTCTACAAAGTGCTTAGAATTCCTGATGAAAGATTGTGCCCTGTATACCAATGGGACAAGAACTTTGAATCTTCAACAAATTTTGGCATAGTGAATTTTTAGAACTAGCAATACGTCTTAATGGATCATTGTCTTTATGGATTTTAGGTAGTCCATATAAATTAGGAATCTTGCTGAAATACGAAGTTAATTTTCTTTTTTCTGAATCACTGAAATACCTGCAATGCTTCCAGAGTAATGCTTGTAGTTTTACCTCTGTATTTGGAATTGGATTTTTTGCTACTTTTTATAATGGTCTGCTGTGAGAAGCCTTGTATTTTGTTATCATAATAAAAAAAAGTTGAAGGACTCTGGAGGATTTTAACCAATCCTCATATATAAATGTAAATTTCTACTACACGTTGCCTTTGATAGAATAGTTCATTTGGTTAGAGTGTTTGCTTTAAATTCGATATTCAAGAATCTAAAGGTGTAAGTTCAACTTCTAAATGAATATTGTCACTGTACATATAGGCCAGTAACACCTGAAGAAGCGTGGAGAATAATAGTACTCGAAACATTGTGGAATTACTAACTTGTGTTGTTTATTTGTATGTTATTACTAACAAGTTGTTTGCATTTGGAAAGTTTAAAATTTTCTATACATTCAACATTCACTCATAGATGTGATGGAAATAGTCAACATATCACATCTAATAATATATGATCATCACAAACCTTCAGACAAATAATAAATTTACATGTTCTTGAAGTAATAGGATAAAAATATAATTGGATTAAACTAGTAGCAGTGTAAAATTAAAGTGGAAGGAGTGTTGTTTTTTATCAATGTTTTACAAGATTCATTTTAGATGTTTATGCAGGAATTCTCCCATATCATCTACCCTTTAGTTTCAAATTTTTCTGTAATTATCTAAAAATGTGATATAATGGTGACATCTATATAATATATGTCTTTAATGTATATATGCATATATTTTAAAACAATATAATTTTAAAAACACATATAAACATTAACAAGAATAATTAACCAAAAATAGAATAATCACATTTATGAAAAAAAAAAATTGACAAATCAAAAGAAAGGAATCAACTACATGGATGATTTTGGAAGATGAATGGTAGATCACGTGACATTTATGAATTTTTAGTTTTATGTAACACCTTTTCCAAACTGCCAATAACCAAATCATGGATGATGAGATCAGGGATATAGAGGCCTATTGTATATCAATGGCAAAGCTCGATGACAAAAATGTTGATAGGAAAAAGAAATTGTCGGTTACTTCAGTAATTTATATAATTTCCTATGATGCTGATTACTTATTTAATCTCTGAACTATGTATTTTGTCTTTCTTGTTTGAAAAATAGTAAGCTGATTTAAGGAAAAAACAATATTAATGAATTTTCCTTGAGTTTAAAGTAAAAATAAATCAAAAAAGTTAATATTTTTAGTTTTTTTTAATAGTACCAATTCTGAAAATATCCAATGAACGGAAAAGTTGATCAGCATAGTCTGTGTATGGATGTATAGTCAATGCAAAACTCATTTTTAAAGCATTTTTTTTTTGAGTTAGAACGGCCATGCTCATTTATAAGGGACCGTTTATTATTTTTTATTATATACATCATGGGGGAATGAATGGTGCAAGTACTTGCCTAAACTAGAGTTCAAATCTTAAATGAAACATATAACTTTTTACCAATTCAATGTTGGTTGGTAAATTTGTGTCTCACTTATTTTGATGAAGTATACAAGTAAAGAGTAAAGTCAGTGTAACTCACCAATTGGCTATTGATTAGTGTGGTGAATATTTTATTTTTCAGCATTTTCAACACATAGAGATTCTGGAGAATTTTTTGCCTGAAAGGGCTGTTTATACCTCAAACTACATATATAAAATTTACAATTTTTTTATTCAACCAACCAATGATCAAATCAGCAACTTGTTCAATTACTATTCAATAAAGGGGTATCTGGCTGCTTTTATCTAGAAGATAAAATAAAATAAAACTAAAATACCACCAGATAGTTGGTTTTCTGGTGAGTAATGCCTATTTCTTCACACTTCCTTAATAGAGGGCTGTTGGAAAGACCTCAGCCCTGAAGTGGATTATCAAAAATTTGTTCTAACTCTTGATGTTGTAAAGAGTTGTATTGTTTTATAGCATAGTTCTAAACATGATTTATTTTATTTTTTAAAATTTATAGGCCATTATAAGTATTTATGATTCATTTATTATACGCTTAAATAGTTGATAGTATATATAATCACTACCATGTAACATTCATTAGTTAACCAGGCTTGCAATAGATGGCTGTGGAATAAAATAGAATGAATTATTTTTATAATTCAAGCAAGTACAAACTTTTACTGATAATAATCAACTTAGTTTACATATTTTATTATATTTAGGCAACTTAACCTGTATTTATGCAAAAAATGTGTATACATGAGTCAATGATAGATTAATTTTCTGGTGAGCAAAAGTTTCAGATTTAATTATCACTTGGACTTAGAAGAAAGATGTTATTTATTAGTGCAAGTTTGAGAAAGATTTAGATATTATAATGTTTATGATCTCTTTAAACACAAGCAGATTTGCTATAGCTACACATATCTCTGTGAGTTTTGAGAAAAAAATTGATGAATGAAGTTGATTATGGTTCATAATCAGTACAAAAAAAGAAAATAAGTAGACCATTTTTTACCCATATTATATTAGATATATACAACACTTCTTCAGAACTGTATGTTTATGTATTTACAGTTGTGAAGAAATCTGTTAAGCAATCAAAACTGTTAGCCTAAATAAGGTATTGAATAAAGAAATTGCTTGGTATTAACTCCATGCATTAAATAATTTGATGTTATTGATATTTATATTTAAAAAAGAAACAGCCATGAACATTCTTTTTTAAACCACTAAACATTACATGACCACCATGCTTGCTCATAAGATGCTTCTGGCATCCATTGATTACTCTGGTTTGCACTGAGTTGCACAACTGTATGGAGAGTTTTGCCTCTTTTAACATTCTTTTTTAATAGTCATTCTTTTATTGTATAGAAAGCAATGGAAAAACTATTGTTTATCTGCAAAAAAAATATAATGTGGAATAATCAATGTTATTAATGAATGCAAAGCTTAGATACTATTCTATATATGTGTATGTATTCGTGCCATATGGTAATAAGCAATTACAAACTTTCTGTATGCTGTATTGAAAATGTCATTTATATGTTGGCTGGAGTTAATGGCGAACTTGATGCTTAAGTATAAAATTTAAAATGCAATAATTAAATAGTTTTATTGCTCAGGAATTCATATTAAGTTGAGCATTGGAAACGGAATCGGAACTATAATATATTGATCTTGAAATTCCAGAGTCATCATTCTACCAATGCATGAAATGTAAATTTATTTATTTTTATTGGTAGAACTTTTAATTTTGTTATTTGGTCAATGCTTCCAGCATCTCTACGATAATTTTTAAAATAACATGGCTGATGCAATCAAGCCGAAATATTAATATGATAGTAATATTAATTATAAACAAATGAAACTAAATAATATAGGGTTTATGAGCACAGACTTTCAGATCACCCATCACTCTCCACTCTATCTAATAACACTGATTCACTCAAGCACATATATGCTGGAAAGATAAATAATCACCAACATACGTATTTCATGCTAAACCAGCAATCATCAGTTGGTCCAGATTATCATCTCCCACACATATATACTATAAGTGCTCAGATATATATTAAGATAGACAATCTTCAACCGTCCATCCAATTGAAAATCTGATGATGGGTGGTTGGAGTGTGTAGTAGATTGGAGCTTGTCCATTAAAGTATGAAAATTGTCTATCTTAATATATATCTGAGCAGTTATAGTATATATGTGTGGGAGATGATAATCTGGACCAACTGATGATTGCTGGTTTAGCATGAAATACGTATATTGGTGATTATTTATCTTTTCAGCATATATATGCTTGAGTGTATCAGTGTTATTAGATAGAGTGGAGAGTGATGGGTCATTTGAAAGTCTGTGCTCATATACCCTATATTACATATATAGACACAGGTATATAATAAGCCTGTGTTTCAGTCGAAACTAAATAATATATTTATAATATATATTTAAAATTGTGGAACTACTCTTCACACATAGTAGAAAATTGACACACCAACTCCAGTTAATAATTGGTTTAAACCATAGGTGGTCTATGGTTAGAGCTTATTCTTTATATAAACCAACAATTATTGACAGGGCCTAAATTAAGGCTTGAACTTATTATGAGTCTGATTTTTAAATTTGCATATTACTTAGATAAATTTCATTTTATATATCACAGGAAAGGGGAAGTTTTTTTTATTTATTTACCTGTAAAACTGAATCTTATCACTTTGTATATATGAAATAATTGTCAGGTAGTCATGCACGCTTCCCTATGATTTTGAACTGCACACAACCTGAAAAGGTTAGGGTTTTCAGCAGAATTCTGCTGAGTTCACGTGCAAATGCATGTTTACATGTGAATCTGTGCGAGAACAGTAAAATGTCACCGGCAAGTGTTCAAAACTGTGGTTGAAAGGGGAGTGAATTGCCGGCCACACAAGTTGACACTATTGTGTTTTTCCAGAAAGAGAACATCTTCCAGATGCGAAGCTATGCATTTGCGGAGCGTAGGAACATGGTTTTAGTCAACTACATGATCTGGGGAATTCTGTTGCCACGTAGCTGGGGTCTGCGTAAGGGAAATCGGTTGGACGGCTCCAAAATCCCATTACTTATAGCTGTGAGGCTCATCTCCTATTGGAGTCAAACAAATCGTAACTCCCTGCCCCCCTAAAAAAATGTTTTTTTTTTAAAAACAAACTGTTTAATTAAAGTTTTTTGAAAAAAGCCAAAAAATAAATGAACTTTTCGCTATCATATAAAGGTTTCGGTAGCGTAATAAATAAAAATAAAACACCTCATAATAAGAAAATAAAAAACGATAATTAAAAATCAAACCAATCCCCTCCACCCTTTAAAAACCAACTGTTGGTTTATTAAAATGAATTGATTAATAACCTTTGCAAAAAAAAAAAAAAAGCTCAAAATCAATAAAAAGTTGATAAGGAAAAAAGTCGATAATTTAAAAGCAAACCAACCCCCCTCCAATAATCATATATTTTGTTAATCTATCTCCTTTATATGTATTCTATATTCGAACACATTTAAAATTAATATGCGAAGTGTCCAGTATATCGGCAGAAGATACTAAAAGATGAGAATTAAAATTCAAACCAACGCCCCTCCACTCTCTAAAAACCAATTGTTGGTTTATTAATTAAAACTGAATTGTTTAATAAAGGCTTTAAAAAATAAGCTGAGAATCCAAAAAAATTTTTTTTACCGTAGTATTATGTAAAGAAACCGATAATTTAAAAGCAACCCCCCCCCCCCCACACACACACACCATATAAAAACGAAGTGTTTGTTTATTAAAAACGCAAAAGAAAAAAAACCATACAAGTTTTATGTATAGAAAGTAAAAAAAAAATTTTTTTTACCATAGTATTCTGTAAAGAGAAGAAATCGGTGGCCCGTGAATTGGTATATTGATGTGCATTGGGCGAAAAAGAGCACCATCAAATGGTACAGTTCAGTATTTATACTATTATTGAAATTTGCATTCAGTATAATATCAAAGCAGTTTTCCGAAGCTATAGCATACTGCAAAGAATCATTATCTCTACAAAACCTATATTAGAAATGATGAAAACAAAAACTGAATTTATGAAATACCCGATAAATATGGAGGAACATAAATTGCTTAAATCATTGAAAAATATGAAACCGATGAAAGAAAAAAAAAGACATCCGTACTTATGTATTAGACCTATTGTGAAATATTACATAATATTAGTTCGGCAAACTAACATTGTGGAGGGAGGGGGGATAGGAAATGAAAAGTCAAATGGTGACATAATTTTATATAGCTCTAAATTAATTACATTAACATTACTAAATGGAATATGTCTATTTTCAACAATCTTGTTGGCTTTTATAATTTTCAAGTCGTAATTTAGAAGATATCATTTAACTGAAGATATCTTGTCTTTTTTTAAAAAAAAATAGGAAAGAGAAAGTTTAATTAGATATCTGTATTTAATTATTCTAATAATTAAAAAAAAAAAGGTAATTTTCTTTTCCTCACTGTTTATAACTTACAAGCTTAAGAGATAGGGTCATGTGATCTATGATTTGATCTATGACTTTTATTTTGACTATTTGTAAAGGTGTTTAATTCATCATTACTTAGACATTTGTTTGTGTCATAGACTTTCATCACAGCAGGTCTAATACGTAAGTGTTGATATATCTAAAGTAGCACATCATGTATGCACTAATCAATATGCGTATGTTTAATTGAGAATGCACAAGAATATTGAGCAGAGAGAAAAAAGTAAAAATATAAAGCAGCTACTCATGTATCAATGGCGAGTAGCTGCATAAATTTACTTAGTGTGACAATCCATAAATTAGTGTATAAACTACCTCTTGAGTACTATCTTTGGCAAAATAGTTTAATTGGTTAGAAGTTTGACTTTTTCTAAAAACATTTAACAATTCAATTAAATTTTGGACATAGTTCAACTTATTAAGTAAAATACTACCATCATAAATGATCAGACAGAGATCTTCATTTCAAACTTTGCATGAATTGGTAACTTCCACAAAAACCAAGTTGAATATGTAATACAAAGGGCATCCACTTGAATATATATATAATAATCAATTATACTTCATTATCTATAAGTGAAATAATGCTTAAAGCTAAATGGAATAATATGTAACCATTAGAAACCATTCAACACCTAAACATACCAATATCAATAGTGCTATGTTTAGGTGTTGACTGGTTCATTATCTATATATATAGTAAATAGTACAGTAAGAATAATGTAAATCAATGGAAAAAAATAGGTAATGCTTATTATTTTAGTTCTTTTAAGACAAATGCACTTTTGGGGTGATTTACCATAATCATAACTTTCCATTGCTATCAGACTTAATATATATATATATATATATTATTAATTTCAACAGCATGTATATAACTTAGTATTGCTTGGATATGTAACATTTAAGATTATAATCATATCGCAGAACATTCTCATTCCAAATATGTTACCCAGAATTCTTTTGTAGGTAGAATCATAATGAGTCATTTAAATAAACTTGCAAATACAATTTTACTTTTTATTTATCAATGCCTATTTGTTCAGTCTGACAAAAGAATTCTAAGTAGCGTATTTGGAATGGGAATGTTCTGTGATATATATTGTATGAATATGTATAAAGGAGCAAATTTTTGTTTTGTTTTTGCTAACATACTTCATTTTTTATTTTAAATATTATCATTATTATATTATCAGTATTTATTTTAGAATAACAATTATTTTATTTACTTTTTAGATTGTAAATCTTTATTAAGAATCTAATATTTGCCTGTTTTGTATTAGATGAAGATTTTGCTAAAAAGATGCAAGTTGAAGATTCTCCAATAAAATTATACGATTTTACTGAATTTCCAGTTTTGAGCAAATTAGAAAATGGTAGTTCTTTTAAGTCAAAGTCTTCCTCAAATCATGGAATTTTTTCAACTGTTCTGAACAATTTGGTGACTGGTGTGCAGAATAATAAAGGTGCAACATACAAGACAAAAAATAACACTCTTCACAAACCATTAATGGAAATAATGGATGAAGAATTGGCTGTGCAATTATGGCAAGAAGAGGTAAGTTTTGCAATGAAAAATTAATATGCATATGGTTCTCCTTTTTTATCATGAAATGGTAGAGTGGCATACTTTGGAGCTTAAGGTCCATGGATCTTGTCCAGTTCTGTCACTTTCAATTCTCATACTTATGAATTTCTAAGCAATAAAACTATTTTTTTTTTCCCTACTTGTATTTGTCTCATTTATAGAGATGGATTTTTGCAGAAGTATAAATAATCAAAAAATTGGTCAGTTGGAAGATCATATGATATTCAAGCACTAAAAGTAACAGGTTGAGCTTTGATACAAGAACTTAAATATCTTGAGTCCATAATTCTATCATTATATTAAAATGTGAAAAGTTTAATAAGAGATGTAAGATCCTTTGTATGCCATTGCTAATTGGATAGAGGGAATAACATTAATATTCTCATCCCCTTTTAAAAATTCAGTTCTAATTAAATTATTAATAAAAATAATCAATAGAGAAGTTTTTGATATGTATTGCATGTGTGTGTGTATAATGATATATTGTACATTATTCATTTAACTCTTGTAATGATCGACTGCTCTGTCCACTTTAGCACAATGATAGAATGTCAGACTCTGGAATGTGGAATCTAGGATCGATGTCAATGTTGGAACTTCCAGCGCTTGAACTTATGAACTCTCGAGCAATAAAGTCATTCTAATAATTTAATGATCGATATGTATTTAATAACATGAATAATTGTGCTCTGTTTGTCTTGAATCTACTTTTGAACAAAGAATATACATAAGTCATATTTTTTGTCTTATGATCTTGAGTTTCTTTAAATTCAGCTTTCCAAAGTCACCCTTTTACTAATTTAATGTTTGACTTTATTTTAAGCAAAAATGTATTAATTAGTTGTTTTTTTTTATAAATATATATTTTTTTATTAATTTATTTATAATGAATAAATTTATATTGTTACACATTTTAAGTTTGTTCTTTTATCTTTTTAATAATTGACTTGTTTCTGAGTCAGTCATATCATCGTGGGCTAATATATATTTTGTCAATTTTTCATTATTTGTACTGTTTGTATTTTGCATTCGTTTTAAGGAATAAAACTCTGTGAAAGAAATTCATATAAAGTACTAAAAGTAATGATTTTTTAATTTCACACGATTTATAAATATCATTTATTATTGTAGAATATTTATTATAAGTAGGTTTTTATCAGTATCCAAATGTCAGTATAGCGATTCAGTTATATGATACCTTTAGATTACCTGAAGAGCAAAAGTTTTTTGTAAGAGGCATGCTTAGTGATAGAGATGGTCTTAATTTCTATGCTAGTGAATGGTTGTGATATGGTAAAGTTGGGATGAGAGATGCGCTGATAAAAGACAGCTAGAAAATTTCTCTTCTGTGATTTAGTACAATGGTTAAATAAAGAACTTAAAAGATTCCTTGATGAGTTTTTAGCTGGATAAAGGGGGGAAAAGTTCAGTTTGGTTAATTGAATGGAACTGTTATATTCAACCTGCCATTCAAGCATTATATGACCTCCAAAGAAACTAACTTTGAAGTTATTATATTCTTTTTTGTGTGTGTTATAGCATCGGCCGGGACGCGAACCCGCAACCCAGGCAACTGCCTGCAAGTGCAAGGCAGTCGCACTGACCTCTCGACCACCAATGCAAGACAGTTATTATATTCTTTGTCCCATAATGTGAATCTGTATGTTGCTGTCTTTTACTAAATAATGTTAGACCTTTTTCAATTTGTTCAGCAGACATTTTTTTAATGGTAATCTAAAATTTCCATTCATTTTTAAAAAAATTATAAATATTAAAAATTCTAACTGTTGAACTATTTAATATATTTAAATAATATAATTAATTTTATTATAATTATGCAGTATGTATAATGTGTTCTATAAAATATATTCATCCTACAGAAATCATGTGTGTTTGTAATACTTAATAACAATTGAATTTTTTAATAAGTGGAAAAAATAGTAATTCAAACAAGTAACAGTTAGACTAGTAAACATCCTTACCCCATCCACCCTCATCCTACACACACACATTTTAAAGTATTTGAGGTATTAAAGCATTTGCAATTATTTTTACCTATTATTTTTGATAGATTACATCAACATCAATTTTATGAAATTTTTTTGAATTAATGTTTTTTACATTCAATAACTAACTACACCTGGGTCTCTTTTTACGCGGACTTATTTAACACGATTTTGAAGTTACGCGATTCGTGTTTCACCGGAAGTGTGTTCAATAAGTCCACGTAAAAAGAGACCCATGTGTATGAACTCCGATAATGCGCTATTATTTTAAATATTAAATTTCGCGCACTTACGTTATAATGAAAGTAATAGCACATTATTGGAATTCGACTTTCATCTTAGTAATTTCAATATTTTCAGTGCTTTATAATAGTAAGATTTTATGCAATAATGAAATTAAAATCATAATTTCCACATTTTATGTATACACACATTAAATTTTACAAGATTATAATGTAAATTTGTTCAAACATTGTACGTGTTAATTTTGCATTTTAAATCACATTCAGTTTTTGCTTTTTAAAAAAGAATGTAATCAATTATTAATCATTTAGTGTCCACAAGTTTATTTTTAAAAGGTCAGTAATAGCAGTGGGCATAATTAAATTTGACAATTAAAAATTAAAATCTGATTTTTAATTGTAATTAACAATTTAAAAATTACTTACTGCGACTTGAAATTAATGTGAAATTTGATTTTTAAACCGAATTGAAAATTAAAATCAAAAATAAGAATTTAATTTTTAGTTGTTAGTTTCATAAACAATTAATAAAATCATCATCTCAAAGATTAATTACTAATTACGTTGTCACCAGAAAACCACTGTTACAACATGAGTGTGAAGTTGGCACTAATTGTTTGCAAACCTATGTGTTTTTTTGGCAAATAGCTATAATAATTAAAACGTGTATAAAAAATTTAAAATTAGTGTACTGTAAATTATGCATAAAAATATATTATTTTGAATAAAATTAAATATTATAGTTAAAAAAAGTTTGTCTTGTATCAATTTTTTTCAAATTTGAAATTTTATTAGTCATATTTTATTTCCTTATTTTTTTTTTTGCGCGAATTTTAAAGTAATTTTACGTTGGTGTTTTTGCTTTTATGCGAATTTTGAAAAATCACAGACCGCATCCTCCCTTTTCAATGTAAGTTACGTCTATTTTTGCGCGATTTCGTTTGCGCGTGTTTTCTGAGGAACCTATCTATCCCATAAAACGAGACCAGGTGTATTAGAAAATAATGTAGTCTATTTGAAAATAAATATTGTTTTTTTTTTTTTAAAAAAAAAGGGGGGAGGGGAGGGAGTGGTTTGCATTAGATCAAAGGAAATTTTTGTTTTTAATTTTTGAATAAATATGAGTTACTTTTCAATTATTTATTATACTATTGTCAGGAAAACCATTTGGCTTATCCATATATTTTTATTTAATTGATAGAAATTTATTGAGAATTTTCTGTGTATTTTTGTAATTTCCAGCTGTGATGCAATGAAGCAAAACACCAATTAAAAATAGGTATTCCAAGCTGAAAGTATATCATCTAATGAATGTATTTGTCTGAAATACTTTTAAATCAAAAATTAAAAGTGGATTCACTTTTGTCTTAAAATATTTCAAACAATTGTATTTTCTAGATGACAATTTTATTTGCAATATCTATTTAATTTGTGTTTAGTTTTATTGCATTAGTGACTAGAAATTATTTATAAAAATATCTTGAGAATCCTCATTAAATTTTTTTCATCTAAATCTATAAACCTGTGAAAATATATTTGGATTTTGTATATATTAATAAAATTTGATTTAAAAAAAATGAAACAGAATTAAATACAGTACAAAATGTAAGTGATAATTCATAAATTGAACATATGTTTTTTTTTTTTATTTTTAGAAGATAACAAACATATATATATATCATCAAAAATTTAACTAATTTGTTCTGTGGAGGAAGGATATGACTCGGATATATATTCTGTACTTATATATGTACAATAATGAAGTAAATTAGTTCAAAACTGTGCAGTTTAGTACACTAATAGATTAACTCAAGAACTAAAGAATCCTGAATTGAATGAAATTCAATTCTGTCCCTTCCAGTACTTGGATATCACATGACCTTCCGAATGATGAATCGTCCATTTATTATTATTAATTATTTGTATGACTTCAAAGCTACATAATCCAGAGTAAAAAAAGAGGCATTGTTAAATTAATTATTTTATTTATAGAATAAATAATTTAAAATATTTAGATTAAGCATTGTAAGTTAACAACAGCCTCTAGAATTGTATAATTATAGTATTTCTCCTCAATGACTTATCCATTTAATACATATTGATAATATATTATAAGTAATAACATTGTATAATGTATGCATTTATGTATATTTATATATTTTATTATAGTTACGAAGGATCGAGTGTAGTGGCCAAAATGATCTTGCTACTATATTGAAGCGTCAAAAACTGGTAGAACTGTTTCCTTCTATAGATAAAATTGCCTTAGAAGAAATATTTAAAGATAACAAGTAAGTAACATCAAATAATTTTGCAAATATGTTAGTTTTCTAAAAAGAGGGGGGGGGGCACATTTATTGAGAATTTAATTGCAATTATTCTTTTCATTGTAATTAAGAGATCAATTCATGTAACACAAGATTAATCCCTGTGATATCTTTAAAAAAACTAATAACATTTGTCATAATGAATGTCTTAGGTAGTCTTTTATATAATGTCTTGCCTGAATTCCTATATGAGTCTTAAATCTAATCTTTCTACTTTCACATTTGTTAATACATTAATGTCATTACACTAGAAGTAATGCATCTGGCAGACATCTTTTACTCTTTTACATTATTCATGTGAATAGTTTGAAATTTTAAAAAAAAATCTAAGGTTTTGAACCCAAGTCAGCTCGCTTTCATATTATGTAGATCTGAAACCAGTTTTGAATTCTACATCTCACTGATGGAAGCAAAATCTAGAAATTAGACTAGATGTGAGGATATTCTAACATAATCCATTGATTACTTGAGCTTAGAATTGATAGTTTTAGAACAGAGTGAAGCATATAAAATAAGAAACTCATGGTGATCTTGGTATGGTTTAGAAAACTACAAATAAATTGATTAATTACACTTAATTCAAATTTTGGTACAGATAGAAGTAAAAAGTCATCTAGCTTTTAAAAAGTTATCATCATGGCCAGTGCTTTTAAATAGCTGTTTAGGATATACATCTCTATCTTTCTTATTACATTGCCAACTCGATATAATATTAATATCATTTATGTTCTTTATTAGTTTTACAATAAATGGTATTAATATTATATGGATTTGGCAATACAATAAGAAAGATAAAATTATAATACTTTATAAATAATAAATATAAATATGTTAATTACATATCAACCAGTGAAGCTTCCTTTAAATTAAAATCCTTTATAGCTAAGTGCTTTCAGGGAAATATTAAACCCATAATAATAGATAAAGAATACTGGAAGGGTTAAGATTTGAAAATATAAGTAGAAGTTCTGAAGAAGATTGCTGGGGCAATCGAAACCATTAATAGTGAGTTGTAAAAAGCATTGTTAAAAATAATAAAGAGCATAAATAATATTAATATTACTTTATACAAATACACCTGTTTTGATTTTTTCCATATTTGAATTTATTGTAAGTATGTAATAAAAACTAGAGCACAATTTGCTTTCTTTGTTTAAAAATGAAAGTAATTTTTTTTTTAGACCCGTAATGTAATTACCAATTTTTGAAAAATAAACAATAAAACATGAGGACACAGTACTAAAGTCACAGAGAAACCTTGATAACTGATATAATCCTCAATGTTATCATATGCAATTTAGAAATTAGCAGAAATGTATTTAAGTAAAACAATTGTCGATTACTGTATTTGAAAGTTTGACAAAGTTATGTGCATATTTATTAAATGCAAAACTTTTATTATGAACAAACTCATATAGGAGTATATTTGGGTGTGTGTTTTATTTCACATTCTCAAATAACATAAAAGCTATCTAACTGTCTCACATAATTAGAATTCTAAATTTCACTTAAAACCTCAATGTATGCCGATACTCCCAAAATAGGCTATGAATACGGAGACTTAAGTTCTCTGGAAGTGCTCAGCCGTATAATTCTTTTTTAATAATACTAAGCTTCACTTTTTTGCGTAAAGCGCAATTTAAAACTTACGACTCAAAAGTGGAGTAAAAAAAAAAACAAGGATTTTATTTCAATTAGAATTCTTGTAGTTTCTGAAAGGTGAGTGATGACACTGTGAGGTCATGACAGCTGAAAATGATACAGTACTTCTCTTAAACTAAAGACTTTAGTACAGGGGATAATTTATTGTTCGTTTTTTAGGCATTGGCAATTGTATGATGTCTAAAAGAATTTTAATTTTGTTTTTAGTGTCTTATCTGACCTTGCCTTCAGAAGTGGACTAGTTCAGATTCCTTTCTTATCTAATTGGATTGAGCAGTCATTGCCGCTAACCAATGTGTAAACGTTGATGGCCAATGTATAAACATAGCCAAAGGGTAAAACATAAGTATGACCAATGTGTAAATATGTGTATAAAATCTTACTTTTGATTAGTACATGTCAATAGACAATGATGTTCTCTGAATCTGTTTGCTGGCTAATAATGTTGGGGATCTGACAATAAATAGTCAGCCTTTTTGAAGGCAAGGGAAAGAACATCTGTCTAACCTTAACGACAGAACATGCTTCCAATTGAAACACTGCTATCAGTGAACGTTTCTATTACAGTCATTACGCTATAAGTCTATACAGTGAGGCAAGTCCACAATAGGACTTGAAGCTGCAAAGATTAGAACTGGCTCAAGGCATGTTGTCTAGTCCAGCCGGAAGAGTCATCGGACAAACTTGAGGTAAGCTGTCCAATACAGCCGAAGGATTCATCGGACAAACTTCAGGTACTACGTGCCTGGCATTAAGGAAATTCAGATATATGGAAATATATTTATTGATTGGATTATTAATGGTATAACATGTATGTATATTTGTTCTAATAAATTATAAATATTAACTTTGTAAGTATTCATATTTTTTTGATGTTACTGTTGGTTTGGGTCTGAAACCTGTAATTCAGCCAAATACAACATTTAGTCAAATAGAAGACATATTAGGACTTTATATCATAAACTTGTAATTTATCTTAGTATAAATTTATACTTTTAATTTTGTTATAAGTTTTTATATTTAAAGTAGTAAAATAATCTCTTTTATGATTTTCAAGCATATCCATCAGGTGACAATCTGGTATTCTGATTATTGAATTAGTCTGGAAAAAAATGCAGAAGTCTTAATTGCTTTTATCCCAATATTTCTGCTGCTTTTAGTCCTATATGTTTTTTTTCTTTTTTGGTTTGTTCATTTTTAATAGATGAAGTTTTTACTAATGATAATATTTACATCTATCTTCATTTATTATATATAACTTTTGTATGTTATTATAAATATGAACATTTAAATTCTTTTATTGCCTCATAATGAAAATAATATATATTTTATTATGTAAACTATAACTTTACAATGTTCACAGAACTGGTTTCAGGAGTTCCTTTTTTATAAGCCAGTTTCTTAAATATCACTCAACCATAAATCAGAATAGCTCTTAATTTATATGAAACAAATTTTATTTGCTTTAAAATATGAAAAATAAACTATTGCATATATAGTTCTTAAATGTGATACTCTTGATAGTCAGTAAATATCCTTGTAATTATATTCTGGATAGACAGGAATTATTATCATTTTCTATAAACATTATTATTAGCATATGCCAAGTATATTAAATAATCTGGAAAGTAGAATAAATTTATTGACTCTAGAAAGTCTTCAAGCATTTTACTTGAAGTACATATTTTTTTATTATTATAATTTTTTATTGTCTTTATATATAGTTATGAATTGGCACCAACTATTAAATTACTTCTACTATTCGAATCTCCACCACCAAAAATTGTGATGACTGAACAAGCATTGGCCTTGTACGATAAGCAGCTAATGGATAGAGTCAAGCAAGAAAGTCTAGATGAATTGGTATGCACTATCATCATATATTAGTTTATGACTTTTTTTTTTTGCATAATCATAAGGTTTAAATTGTATATAAAATATTTTTTACTTTTATTCATGACCAGACTTATGAACTAAAGATTTTTGTATCAATTCTCAATTGGGTAAAATAAAAAAGGTTGTTTTCTCTTAGCATGTTGAAACCGCTTAAGGGTGTAATTTTTATGTAAACAAACAGAATTATAATGTTACCGGGCCATTGTTCTTTTTTTTTTTTTTCCAACTTGAAAGTGCTTTTTTTGATTTACAATAAAATCATAAATAATGAAATTTATCTAAAAGAAATAAAAAAGTACATTGGATAAAACTTTTTTTTATTTTTTTATTAAGTTGATAACAATTCTCCTAGATTTCATGAATAGATGTCTATTCATAAAAATTTCAACATACAATACAATGCTTTCTTTGACACTATTTGAATGATGTTATTTTAACATTATCCTATAATTGTTGTCTCAATGTAGATATTAGTAATATACTATTAAAAGAGGCAGAACTCTCCATAGAGTAGTGCCACTCAGTGCAAGCCAGAGTAATCATTGGATGCCAGAAAGCTTGTGCATAAAATTTTTATCTATTTCCTACTCATCCAATATCCCGAGACTAGTTACTAGTCATGTGATCATGTGTTGTTTAGTGGATTAATATACTATTAACAAGGGGAAAAAACAAATATGAGATAGTCTCTAAAAGTAATAAAAAAGATATAGATCTTTGTTACGACCAATTTTTTATTTGGAAAGGTGAAATTTAATATAAATTTTTAACGGTTGAGGGATGCAAAATCAATAGATGAATATAATTATGTCTATCTATGACAATTGATGTTTGAAATGGCCATACTCATTAATTGTGAGCTCAAAGATAATGTCTACAGTTTCATTATTTAAAAATAATAGCAAAATGGTTCTGAAAAGGACTTTGATTATTTAATATGGATTGTTTAAATTTATTACTTGCATTTATTTTTATATTTATAAAATGCTACAAATTGATTTCCCCTTATATTGTAAATTTAGTAATTGTGTTGCAGCATATGCTTTTGAATTTTATATTTGTAGATAATTTTAAATAATTGATCATACTTAATGTTTTCTTTTTTTTATCTAGGTGAATGCTTACAATGATTTATCATCTATGACAGGCAGTGGTGAGAACAATGTGCAATTGAGAGACAAATACAATGATTTTAGATCAGAAGCAATTGAACACTACAAACTTAGACAGGAGTGTTTTCTCAGAGCAAGTAACGCTTATCAGAAGGGCATGAAGCAAGTGGCAGTGTATTATTCTCAACAGGTGATAAATGCTAGTAATTAGTTGCTATTATGATTATTGCTAGTACATCTATTACTATTTTTATTACTATTAGAAGTAGTAATAGCAATAGTAGTAGTTGTAGCAGTAATAGTATTAATTCTATGTTAATGGATCTGCTAGAATAGACTATTTTGACTCAATGAGTCTTTTAGTAACTGACACTACAATTAAGCAATAAGAAAATATTTTATCCATGTAAGTCTTAACAAATTATGTCGGCGTAAGTATTTGATGCATGCAATAAGAAAATATTTTATCCATGTAAGTCTTAACAAATTATGTCGGCGTAAGTATTTGATGCATACATAATGCAAATTTAAATATTGGAAAGATAAGCAATTTTTCATTTTTAAACAGATTTGAAAATTTGAATGGAGGTAGATTTATTTCACATTTGTTGATTGAGACCTACTTGAGCTGCATTTATTTATAAGTGTAATTCCACCACTAGCCAAGCTGTGGAGCATGCAACAACATACATGGGAAATTGCATAAAGGGCATATATATTGTTTTTATTGAACAAAATCTCAGTATTATTTATACATCAGACTTCAAATTTAATAAGGAATTTTAAACTAAGATAAAAGTGATATTACGCATGAGAGACATTTGAGAATTAATTAAAATCTAATTCCTAATATATGAAATCAAAGAAAGTTGGATGTTTTATTTAAAAAAAATTTAATTACTAATTTAATTATTTAAAAAATGTGTTTTAGACACAAATTGTGATTGCTAATTTTAAGAATATCAAGCACTGTCCATATTTAATCAATGACTTATGTACAATTATTTATATTGCATCTTTCACAGAATTTTTTTCTTTAGAATAACTTTTAAATGATGAACACTGTGGAAATATTTGTCATCTAGCCTTTATAAACCAGAAGATAAGTTTAAATTTGTCTTTTATCATCATTAAATTTATTTTTTTTAATTTGTATTTAAAAAAAGACATTGCAATCTACTAATTTCTGCAACTAAAAATTATTTCATTTGACCTTTTTTAGTTCGGTTATTTAATGAGGTTTAAATTTACCTTCTAGTTTATGGAAGACAATCTGATCTTATTTTTCTAAACAATGGATTATTTCTTTTAAACCCCTTGTTTTTCACTGACTGTTCCCAGTGTTTTCCCTTGAATATTTGTTTACATTTAAAATTAGTTACTGTTTATGGATTTTTTTTCACACACATTTCTATATTTAAGTTGTTTTCTCAATAAATGGAATCTATAATCAGGCATAACCAGTGCATCTGCAAATAAGTTTAATCAGTAATCATTTAATTAGGTTAAAACCATTAATTACTGTTATTAGACAAATAAAGCAAAAAAAAAAAAAAAGTGCATTTTTATTTTATTTCAGAATATGTTTAATAATAATAATAATATATATATATATATGCTTTTATAAATTTTTAAATACCCACATTTTTCTATCAAACTTTAAAACAGGAATTTTATAAATATAGTGTTAATTTCTTTATATATTATGTATATTTATTCAAACGTTCCAACAATCTATGTATTAAATTATCCAACTGTGTAACCCAGATTACTATATCTAAATTATAAATAAAAAATACAGTTGCATTGTTTGTCTGCTTATAATTTTAAACCTTGTAATCTAAATGTCACAATTATATAGTTTTATACATAAGTTGTGAATAATGTTTCTCTGAAAGTTTGTGGTATAGTAAATGTAATTGGGTACTGGATTATTTCCATCATTTAATATTAATTATTAAATGCTTTTAGTAAAATTCAAACTTTATTTAACTTTCCAAATACATTCAGCTGTTAATAGTAGCACATACATTAGTATAATTTTTCTTCAGGTGTTGCTGGACCAACTTATAACAATAAATAGCAAGAGAATGGAGCTCTTAGATTCATGAATATTGATTTTAAGGCAATGCTATAACCAACTAGGCTATTCTATCATAGGTAAGAGTCAATAGAAATTTCATATATTTATCTATGAAAGTGCTGATTTTTTTTTTTTTTTTTTTGTGAGGCAAAATTGATGAGTGGTTTCCAAATATTATAACCTATCACATTAGTTTGACTTATGGGATTGTGTTACCATTATCGTATAAGCAGCTATTTAAAAAATTTTCTTTTGTGCTTTTGGCAAACACCCCCATAATTCAATCCAAAGTAATAATTTTTAAAGTATGGAAATCATTCATTATGTCTGTCCTTAAGAAAAGTGGAGAAATCAATACAGTTAAGTATAAGAAATTTCTTGGCAGAATAGCATAGTTAGTTAGAGCATTACTTTAAATTCCATATTCCCTTGCTCCTACTGTCACTGGTTAGGTCGGCAACATTTGAAGAAGAGAGGACAATAATACCACTCAAAACATAACAGTTGAATGTATTTGACAATCCAATAGTTTAGTCACCATAGAAATGCTTATGGAATCAAAAGCCCTTTCATAATCTGAAATCTAATGCATAATTGCTATTCATGTTCATTGGACGTTTTATATTTTCTCTCTGTACTTGGATGTGATTCACTGTGATAAAATCTCTTAAATCCTGCTTATTCTTTTGGCTGGTTAGAATCCAAATTTTCTGGAGATTAGCTGTAATTATTTAACTCAACATTTTGCAAAACATTAACATTTTTAAAATGTCTAAAAGAATTAATGTTAAAGAAAATATTGTATACATACATGTATACCCAATCATATAATTGATACATTCATGATCACCTCTATTAGCTCATTATTTAATTAAGATATAAGATCTTATATCTTAATTAAATAATGTTGTATTTTTGTTCAATATTAAGCTGATAGAAGATGCTTAAAATGCACTAATTCTAGGTAATACATACACATTATAAACTGTAAAAATGTGTTATCAGCCAAATCTCTATACTATATTTTTCCATTTACAAATAATACTGAACTATTATAAAAACAAATCACTGTATTCATTTTTCTTATTAATATATACATAGCTACGTGTGGCATAACTAATCGTATAATTAATATATTATAGAATTATATCTTATAGTATTGCTATGAATGAAAATGTTCTAAGCTCCCTCTATTAACTCATTGTTTAAAATAAAAGTTCTTTATATAATAGCCAAATTCTGAATTGCGAGCAATAAAAATTCAAGACTCGTGGGATCCCTTTATCAGCTCACTGATTTGTTATAGTGATGGTGAGGCTTTGTTCAGCTATTAAAGGGTTTTTTTAAAAAAACTGGTTCTGTGAATCCTGTATTGTCAATTCAGAATTTGGCTATTGTATAATATCTTTCTTATCAATATTTTTAACTATTATTGATTTATTCCAGGATGAAGGTCTCCATATTTAATCCAGTTACTCTGTTCTCTAGTTTTTTTTCTTCATGACACCCTAGAAATCTTATTTTATCTATCCATTTTACATGTATTTTTTTTTTTAGGCCTTTTACAATTTTTTGGGATTTAATTTAAAACTTCAATTGTTAATCTGTTATCATTTCTTCCAGAAATAGGTTCACACCAAATTCATTTCAGACTCTTGTTTTAATGATGTGAGAGATATGTATATGTTCTCTCACCCATAAATTTCATTTTCGATCTCTTCTTGTTACTGCTAATTTGCATCTTTCAATACTTCGTTTAGTAGTCTGAAGTTTTTATATTATTTTTTTATCAAGTGTCCACGTTTCAGATCCATAAATAAGAACTGGTAAAACATCTATTAAAAGTCTTTTTTTCAAACACATAAGCATAATTTCTTTTAATATTAAGTTATTTTTGCCAAAACACTCAATTCAAATTTAATTCTATGATTAATTTTATTTATTATCTTTTCATTTGTGTTAGTAATTTGACTTTTTTTTTTTTTTTTTAATTTGTGAATTATCAGTCTTTATTTTCTTTTGGAAAAAATACATTGAACATTACTTAAGTCTTTTTAGCATTTATCTTTACTCCTACTTTCTCACTTTTACCTGACAACTCTTGAAACATTTTCTGAAGCTCTGAAGCATTCTCTGCAAAAAGAAGTACATTGTCTGTAAAATCTAAATAATTTAAATAATCTTTATTTAGTTTTACTCCCTTAGCTTCTCATTTTAATCCATAAAATACTTTTTTGTAAAACTGCTATAAAACATTTTGGAAACATAAAATTACTCTGATGTACATCTTTCCCAATATTAATCCTCTTAGTATTATCATGTAATCTAATTCTTGCTGTTGCATTTCTTGTCAATCCAATAGTTTAATCACCATTGCTTATGGAGTCAAATAATTTTTTGTAATCTACAATTGCAATTCATGTTCATTAGACATTTGTGATAAAACCACTTTTGAATCCAGCTTATTCTTTTAGCTGATTAGAATACAAAGTTTGCTGGAGGTACAGGTCTTTTATTTCTAATATCTTTTTATTATCTTTCTTCAATATCAACTTTGCTACTGCATTCTTTCATTCGTCTGGTATATCTTTATCATTTAGACATTTGATGTATAAGTTTGCCAAATTTTTTTTGCTATTTCTTCTGCGTTTTTTAAGATACCAATTATAATTTCATTACTTTCTGGAGTTTTTTCCCTTTTCATATATTTAATTATATAACTCATTTTGTAATTATAAATTTATTAAACGCACATTGATTACGTAAGTAATATGTACTGAGGCTATAACCTCGAGATTATGCATGTAAAATGCGATAATAGGGATCTCTACAAGTGTTTAACCACAAGCTTACGCTATGGAAGAAAAGAGGGAAACCCTTCTTTACTTCAACCTACTTTCTATTTAAATAGGTGGAGCTGAAGCGGTTAGATCTTATTCTTTATTACTATATAATTCATCATAGATTCTGCCACACATTTTATGATATCATTTCCCTTTTTACTAATAGTTCCATCTTTTCTTCTTACTGCAGAAATAAGTTTTCTTCCAATACCAACATGTTCACAATTATATTTCGTGATATCATTATATTTTTGACATCATTTTACAAAACTCTAGATCAGCATTTCATATGATGGAACAATTTATAAATCCTGAAATTTTAACAGAACTATTTTATATGGTAAGCAGAAATTAGTAATAAATAAAGCAGGTAAATATAAGAGTTAAGAAAACAAACATTTATTTTCAAATTTTAATTATGTAAAACAAAACATATGAAAATAACAAAGTAAACTAATGGCTGTATTATTAGAATTACATTGTTAATGACTTAAAGAATATTTTTGGCATTTGGATTCAATTCTTTTGATATCAGACACAATATCAAGAAGCTGAATTTTCATATTTAATATATCAGGTCTGCTTTTGTACTTTGTTTGATTGCAGTATAATAAGAATTTTCTGCCTTGCTTAAATATGTCATTGTAAAAGGAAGCAAAAGGTAAATTGCTAGTTTTGAACATTAGGATAGTCTTCTGTTAAATTGTTCACAAATCATTTAGTGGTAGTTCCTTGTATTTTGTTTTACATCAGAGTCATAACAAGAAGTCTCTCTATCTGTCATGAGGACTCAAACTAAGTAATAATTAATAATCTCATGTATATGCATTTTTAATAGAAAAATTTCATAAACATGGTATCATGATTTTATGCCAATAAACATTACATGATCAGCATTTCTTATGCTTGCTTATAACTGTTATTAAAACAGGCAAAACTCCCTATATGTATTGCCTCTCAATGTAAGCCAGAGTAATCAATGGTTGCCAGAAGGCTTGTGCATAAAATCCCCATCTAGTGCCTACTCATCTTGTGGCCTTCGTCAGTGAGGTGCCTCGGATGTGAGAGCACTGCACCTAGATCTTAGGATCTAATGCAATCCTCCAGCAGCCACCTTTTATCTCTACTTAATTACAAAACTATGAGTCTTAAATTGAAAACACTATAATATTTTTAACCCAAGATCATTAGCTTATATAGTCATATAGGTCTGAACTCAGTTCAGTACCTATACATTTTGGTGTCTTTGGTTCTTTAATAACCATATCCACCACTTTCCTATTAGGCAGGATTGAGTGGTAATACGTATAGAGAGGTTTGCCTGTTTTAATAACAGTTATAAGCAAGCATAAGAAATGGTGATCATGTGATGTTTATTGGCTTAAAACCAATCCTGCCTAATAGGGTAGTGGTGGCTATGGTTATTAAAGAACCAGAAACACCAAAATGTATAGGTACTGAACTGAGTTCAGATCTATATGACTATATAAATTAATGATCTTGGATTGAAAATATTATAGTGTTTTCCAATTTAAGACTCATAGTTTTGTAGTTAAGTGAGATAAAAGGTGGCTGCTGGAGGGTTGCATTAGATTCTAAGATCTAGATGCAGTGTTCTCAGATCCAAGGCTCCTCACTGACAAAGGCCAAAAGCCAGAAACTAGCCTGGAGATATTGGATGAGTAGACACTAGATGGGGATTTTATGCACAAGCCTTCTGGCATCCATTAATTACTCTGGCTTGCATTGAGTGGCAATACGTATAGAGAGTTTTGCCTGTTTTAATAATGATTTTATAAAGAATGGTCTAATTAATTTTGGTAAGATAAAAATTTGATTTACATTTTCTTTCCTTTTATTAATAGAAACTATTAATATAAACCGTTACATATTTTTTATTATTGCTAATCAAATGTAGAACATATTAATTTTTCTTTGGTATTTATTTTTACTCATTGTTAAAATCCATCTTATATATGTGTGAATTGATTTCATTTCAAGCAGATAGTTTTAAACTTCATAATTATCCCTTTTAATTTTATACTTTCCAGTGAGAAAGTACTGGGGTGTAAGGAAGCAACCAATAAAGGATAGGTGTATACAAAATACTCTTGACTCAAGTAATATAATTTCTTAATTTGAAATGTTGCTTAGGTGTAATTCATTATCCTATAAAGATATTGTTCGACTGAAGAAATATGTTAGTTTTAAATTCATTAAGGAGAATTGTCATCATCAGTAGTTTGTGTAATTGGAATAAGCCAAATATCCATATAATATTATATATTTAAAATTATATTTAGAATTATAGATGCACTTCATTTATGAATTAAGATCTGAGAGATTTAGAAATCTAAATTGATGCAATGATATTATGAACCAGATTTATATGATGATGATTGGGTCAAGTTGCTACATAAAATTAAGTGAAGAAATAAGTAAAGTTGTAAATAAATAAAGTATATGTTGTAATCAAATGGGAAACCAGCATAACATAATTGGATAAGTGTAAAGTGCCATGGTTGACATTAAAAATTTTGTAATGATTCCTCAGAAGTTAATTCATCTGGATAAACATATTCTAAATTTTTATTCACTAATATTCTGGGAGTTTTTTTATAGCTTCAAATTTGTACCTCAGTTTCAGATGGCCATTGAATATTTTTTTTAAAGTTCAGGTAGTACACCTGGGTCTCGTTTTATGCGGATTATTTTAATGCAATTTTGAAGTTATGCGATTTATGTTTCTTTTTAATATCTTTCATATTTCACTATATTTATTAGATATCAAGAAATTTAAATTATTAATAACTTATTTTGACTTGAAATAGTTTTTTTTTTTTTCCAAAAATATAACGTTATATTAGCAGCTAACATGAATATGGCCTGAAGATGTATTTAGAATCTTAGCTTCTATGTAAATAATCTACTTATACTAATGAGTAAATAATAATAATAGATTATACTTACATATAAAAATATCGCAATAAATATTCAAAAATTTTAAACTTTTAAAACGTATTTTGTTAGCTATAACAGAAATAATTTTTTAGATTGTTAAAATAAATAACGAAGATTTTATTGATTTTTTTAAACTGAAAATAATCTTTCTAATGGTAATGTATAATCTTTTTGTTTTGATTGCGATCTCATTTTTTTAATATAGAAACAGAAAACCATTAACACAGCACAAAACTGAAAGTGGCGCTAGTTGTACACCACATCACGAATCTGATTTTTTATCAGTTCACAAACGAACACATATTGTCAAATAGCGGTAATGATTAAAATATGTATGAAAAAAATGTAAAATTAAATATTGTAATTAATAAAAAAAAAGTTTGTTTTGTATTAATTTTTTTCAAATATTTGAAATTTTTTATTAGTCATACTTTATTTCTTTATTTTTATAATGCGAATTTTAAAATAATTTTTCCTTATTGCTTTGCTTTTATACGATTTCTGAAAATTACTGGAACATATCCCCCATTTCTCAAGATAAGTTAAGTCTATTTTTGTGTGATTTTTTTTGTGCATGTTTTCTGAGGAACCTATCTATCACATAAAACGAGACCCAGGTGTATTACATTTTTAGGTAATATGTTATCCTTGCAAACTTGTAATTTTATATTTAAACTGCACAGTAACTATGAAAATGCAATTCGATAAATATATACATATACCTAAATGACAAATGATATTTAAGTTCGTTGGTCTTTTTTATCTTTTGCTCACTTTTTGTTTTATATTTTTTTGTATAGATGTTATTGAAAGTATAATATGCATTTAAAAGCTATATATTGCAATTGCTTATATTTAAAAAACAACAACTCATTAACAGCAAATTTTTAGATATATTAAAAATTCAAGTTTAAGTTTTTATTGTTATTTCTGATTATCAGAAAATAATTATAATACAGTATATGTATTAGATGATTGGAAGAATGCAGTATTAATATTAATATTTTAAAAAGGTGATAAAGAAGATATTAGAAATTACAGACCTATCAGCCTTTTATCAATTTTATACAAAATTTTTACAAAGATAATTACAACTCGTCTACAGAGAACATTGGATTTCCACCAACCAAGAGAGCATGCTGGATTTAAAAATGGTTTTAGTACAGTATATCAAATCCAGGTATTGAGAGAAGTTATAGAAAGGAAAGGAATATGACTTGCCATTATGCTTTGGATTTGTAGATTACGAAAAGGCATTTGATTCTATAAGTATTTCTTCAGTGATTAAAGCATTGGATCATCAAGGTATAGGTCCAGAATATTGTCATATTTTCAAGAATATTTATAAAAATGCAATAGCAACAATTAGATTACATAATGATAATAGGAAAGTCAACATTCAGAAGAGTGTAAGACAGGGTGACTCCATATCTCCAAAATTTTCTACAGCAGTGCTGCAAGAAGTATTTTGTGGATTAAAATGGGAAGCTAAAGGAGTGAAATTAAATGGAGATTTTGCAGATGTAGTTGTTTTTGCAAATAATGCTTCAGAGCTGCAGGAAATGTTGCAGGAGTTATCAGATGAAAGTAGGACTAAAGATAAATGTTAAAAAGACTAAAGTAATATTAAATGGATTTTTTCAAAATATGAAAATAAAGATGGATTATGATGAGTTAAAAGAAGTTAACAGTTACAAATACCTTGGTCAGATTATTAATACAGATGGACACATAATGGATGAAATTAATCATAGAATTAAACTTAGTTGGAATGCTTTTGATAGAAATAACTTGATACTAAAAGGATATACGCTTATGTATTTGAAAGGAAGGTTTTTAACAAATGTGTTTTACCAGCTTTTACTTATGGATCTGAGATTTAGACACTTAATAGAAGAGCAATACAGAGACTTCAGACCATTCAAAGAAGTATGGAGAGATGCATATTGGGAGTAACAAGAAGAGATCGAAAGCGCAATATATGGGTAAGAAAACAAACAGGTGTTACTGACCTCATTGAAAAAATTAAAAGACTGAAGTGGAGTTGGGGTGGAAATATTGCTAGAAGAGATGATAATAGATGGACAATTGAAATCTTAAACTGGATTTCAAGAGATTGTAAAAGACCCAAAAAGAGACCACATGTTAAATGGATAGATGAAATAAGAAAGTTTGCATGGGTGGTGTGGAGAAGAGAAACTAAAGATCGGAAAAGATGGATTGAACTTGGAAAGACTTGCATGATAATGATGATGATGATATAATATTTTTAAATTGGTCGCCTGTTGTTTTTTTTTTTATTAGTATGTAGTTTGTTTTACATTTATAAGATTCCACATTCTGCGATCATTTATTTTACAAACTTTTTATTCATAAATAGTTTTTCAGTAATAATTATGCATAAGCATTATTAATGATGAACCATGAATTCATGATCCATTATAATAATTTTTAAAGTAATTTTATCTTACGTTTTATTTTAAAATGTAAATGAATAAAAAAATATAATTAAATAATAGCAAATTGTAATTAACAATGTTCAAGTGTATTAGTTGATAGTAAACGAATTCAGAAATTTTAGGATGTAGGCTATATGCCCAAAAATCCTATTATTCAAGTCAAACAATAATTAATTGTGTAGTTATTTTTAATTATCCTGACCATGGGTTCACGTCTTTTTCTTTTATTCCATTTTAATAAAAGCTGCTTCATTAGCCTTACTATTCTATTTTCATATTCTCCAATTTCATTATAAAGACTAAACAAAAAATGATAAAATCCTTACCTCATTCATTGATGTTATTTTAAAGTTTCTCCCATTCTTCTGTAATGTATTGGAAAAGTCTGCCACCTAGTGATTTCTAGTAAAAACAAAGATTTTCAATTCTTTTTTTTTTTTTGTAATTCCTTTTGTTTTTAATTCATTGTAAAAGGTTGTTGTTGTTTTGAGTTTTGGGGTAAGGAATCTGTATTTTGTCTTTATGAACTTATATATTTCCAATAACTGCTTAAATAAATCTCTATGAACTCGTATAATTCTATGTAAATTTATTTTTTGAATAAAATTGATTTTTGAACTTTAATTACTGTTTGAATTTTTATTTCGAGTAATATTTTTACTAAAATATTGCGCTATATGTTTCCATGGTAAGTTTTTGTTTTTTTTTATAAAAAAACGAAAATATATTGCAATCATTTTATATTCTAAATTTACACCCCACCCCCCGAATAATATATAAATTTTGATTTTATGGATCTCCATTCTATACACAGTAACTAATTACTTTTAATCTTTATATACAAACTTATTATTGTTGTTTACAATATCAGTATTGTAGATGTATAAATTCTTAGTGGTTTCCCAGTCAGCAATAACCGCTCATAAATGATTGTAGCCATTCCAATTCCAAGAAAGGTAAAAAAAGATTGAAACAAATACAAACGTAATATACATTAGAGATGAGTTTGTCATGACTATATAAATAAATTTGTGAACATAAATACATCCACATGTAGAACACAATGGTCTGTTAATATTGTCTTTCCTAAGTTCTGAAGCCAACTTATTTTTTAAAGACTTTACATGTCAAATGTAGTTCTCCATTATATTTTAGCACTGAGAGCAATCAATACTATATCTTTAAAATCTCTTTGAGTTAATCTTTTCTTTCACAAAAATTATGCTCAAATTCATTAGTTAAGTATTTTTTTAGGAAATCTTGTATATCGTTTGTCTGAAGGTTTATGATGATGGTATATGATTTGAACCAACCCTTATATATAAATATATCAAATTTCTACTATATGTTTGCCTTTGACAGAATAGCTCAGTTGGTAGAGCATTTGGCTTAAATTCGATATTCAAGAATCTAAAGGTGCAAGTTCAACTTCTAAGTGAATATTGTCACTGTGCATTTAGGCCAGCAATACCTACAGAAAAGTGGAGAATAATAAATACTACTCAAAACATTGTGTAATTACTAACCTGTGTTGTCTATTTGTATGTTATTACTAACAAGTTGTTTATATTTGGAAAGTGTAAAATTATCTATACATTCAACATTCACTCATAGATGATGGAAATAGTCCAACATATCACATCTTGCATATCATTCATTCATCTCACACATCCATTCAAATGTAGATGTGATTTTACAATAGTCGACTCTACAGTATCATATCCTGTAAATTGAAGAACTTAATGATTAGTTTTATGATTTTCCATCAAATTTTTAGAATTTTATAGAGCATCCTTAAATGAAATTTTCGTAATGATTTTGTTGCATCAAAAGAAAATTCAAGATTCACTACTGATCAATAAATTAGATAAAATAACAGCATGCAATTAATTTAATTGCAGTAATTATTTCCCTGGAATAAGATACTCTAATTTTGAATTTGCTAAAAGCAGCAGTAACACATTGGAGCCTATGTTGCGTCTCAATGTCTAAGTTCATATTTACCTAAAACGTCACAAAATATTTAAATTAGCTTGATTTTGAAGGTGATAACAATCCAAGCTAAAAGTTGCTGAAGGTTTTTCTTCAATCACTTGCTAATAAAGAACTTGAGGTTTTTTAAAATGTTAATTATTATATTAAAGTTTTTATATGTTGCATTCAAAACATTAATTAAATTCTGTTGATCATTGTTTATTAGAATATTGTAAATTCAAAAACTAAAAAGATGAAATTCTTGATTTCCAGTATTCAAACTTCTTATAAAATCTCGAGCAATAAAGCCATTCAATTATTTGTTTCTTTTTTTAATTCAAATTAAAAATTGCATCTTCAAACATGTTATAATATTTACTAAGGCATTAACCTTTAAGCATGTGCGCTTGAAAATACGAAAGCAGAGACCTCTACAGGTCTTAACCACAAGCTTACTCTTTGGAAGAAAAGAGGGAAGGCCTCTTTTCTTCCAAAGAGTAAGCTTGTGGTTAAGACCTGTAGAGGTCCTTGCTTTTGTATTTTTAAGCGAACATGCTTAAAGGTTAATGCCTTAGTAAATATTACTTACGTAATCATTTATAATTAAAACATGTTATTGTTTTGGAAACTTAAGAAAAATATTTGATTATTAACAAAATCGTAATTAAAAAAATATGAATTTTTTTTCTGTTTTTCAATTACAAAAGTATGTGGAAGGAATAATAAAAAATCAATTCACATAAATTGGACTATCAATTTGATGTGTGTGAAGAAAGAACAGAAATATTTATTGGATTTTATAATGTAAAACTTTAAATTTTGACAGTTTTAGTTTATTTGTTGTTGTTTTTTTAATGTGAACTATATGTTTTAAAGTATATAGCCAAATTATATGCAGCTGAAATGGTAAATTTAATAATTGATCATATACATCATAGACTTTCAGAGAATGGTAAACAAGTGTTTTGATAACTGTAATAATATATGGCAAATCATAACATAGAAAAGAAAAAAAAAATGAAAGTAACAATTGTAAATTTTGCTATTTGGAAGATGTATTTAACATTATAGATATTTGCTAATGTAAAAGTATACTGAAGGAGTTTAAATTAAATATATAAAATATATTTAAATTATCTACACATTATGGTATTTCAGCAGCACCCTCTGTGAATAAATATAAAGTCTGAAACTTAAACAGTGAAACTCAAAAGGATATTCTCTTGAATCTTATGCTGCAATAATGTTGTTATATATTGAAATCCAGATCTACATAAGCAAAAAGCTTGAAATTAAATTAGCAATAATCTTAAATTATTAGTAATAAACATGTTTAATGTTCATATGCAAAGAAAGACTATAGCAGTAGTTATTTTAAACTTTGCTAACTCCCAACATAAATATATCAGAAAATATTTCAGTGCATATCGCTAGCTGAAAATTAAATAGGAAATAATTCAATTACCCACCCCAAATGTTTAAATATTTCAATAACACCCTTTGAGAATAAATATAGTCTGAATCACAAACAGACAAACTCAAAAGGATATCTCTTGAGACTTATGCTGCATTGATGTTACATATTGAAATCCAGTCCTATATAAGCAAAGAACCTGAAATTAAATTAGCAATGATCTTAAATTGTTAGTAAACAAACATGTTTAACTTATATATACAAAGAAAAACTAAAACAATAATCATTTTAAACTTTGCCAATTCCCAATATAAATATATAAGAAAATATTTCAGTGCATATCGCTAATTGAAAATTAAACAGAGAGTCTTTAAATCACCCACCCAAACTTTATGATATTTAAATATTTTCTATTCAATTTTCTATTAGCAATATGCACTGGAATATTTTCTTATACATTTATGTTGGGTTTAAAATAACTCCTGTTGTAATCTTTCTTTGTATATGTAAGTTAAACATGTTTTCTTATCATCCAGTTAAGGTCATTGCTAATTTATTTTCAAGCTCTTTGCTTGTATGGTCTGGATTTCAGTATATAATATCGTTGCAACATAAGACTCAGGAAGTATCTTTTTAGGTTGACTGTTTGAAGTTCAGATTTTATATTTATTCACAGAGGGCATTGCTGAAATATATTGTTTGGGATAGGTGATTTAAATATTTTCTGTTTAATTTTCAGTTAGCAATATGTATTGGAATAAGTTAAGTGTATATAATGAAATAATATATTTGTTTTGAATATATTTCATTGTTGTATAAATTAAGAAAATGTATAGAAACAAATTTTATTAAGTTACAAATGTCATATCATCGATATTTTAAAATATGTTGTTATTATTAATTTAAAGGCATTATATATTCTTTTATAAATAAAAATTGATTGTATTAAATGATAATGTAAAAATAAATTCAACTGTTTAATTTAAAAATATTAATTTTAAAGAACTGACAGTTATTTGTTTTAAATAATTTTAAAATAGACTAAATCATTATTTATTCTTCTTTAGCCATTACCCAAAAATGATTTTTTATCAAGAAAACTGTTTTGATTATGTGGACTGAATTTTTGGCTATTGAATTTAAAAGGAAAAGGTAGTCTTCTCTTAACATGTTGAAACCGTGAGAGGGCGTACTTTCTATGTTTACACGGCCCAATATTTCTGTGCTTTTGCATAGAAAGTTACGGCCTATAGAACAGTTCTGTTCATATTAGTTATTGCAGGCTTAGATGGTGTTGCACACCAATTGATGTGTTTTGCGACACTATGCAAATGCACACACTTAACAGATTGCTACCGTATATCGTGAGTGTATTTGGAATTCAACTGGCCATAACTGTTTTAATATGCCTTCATAATAGTGATCTTACACTCTAACTAACATACTAGTACATTCTAATAATTGTAAGCCCGTCCCCGTGCTTCCCTACACATCATGGAATGTGAAAACAATTGCAAAAGGGTCAGGCCAAGAACCATTTCACATAAATCATGCGAAAAGACATGTTTGTGTGAGAACAGCTACAAGTCAAATGAAATGGCTGAGGTTGCATGTTTTGAAAATCATAAGCTTGGTTTGATCAGAATACTGCTTAATCTTTTGGTCAGATTAAGAACACATATGAGACAAATAAAATGTCTGAGGTTGCATGTTGTTTTGCAAATCATAATCTTGATTTGATTCATGCACATTCCAGCATTGTGCGCTGACTTATGGAATGTAATTTGAAATATTGTAATTTTTGTATTTTCAAAAATAATGTCCTTTCGTAAATTGTTTAAAAATAGTTTGCAAAATGTCGCAAAGGCGCTAAAATGTATAGTGTAATTTAAAAATGTAATTATTCCATTTTAGAAAATAATGTTAAAGTTGAAAATAAAAAAAGACCCAGTAATGTTATATTTGTGTTTATTTACATAAAAAGTATGCCCTCTCACGGTTTCAATATGCTAAGAGAAGACTACCAAGGAAAACATTGGATTTTAAAACTCTCAAAATGAAGTAATAAATAAATAGTTTTGTCCCAAGAATTTGGAAATCAGGACTCAAATGAATAATCTACTTCTTCATATTTTCATCTATCATAAATAAAATTACTTCATAATCATCAATTGCTACAAAATCATGATTTTTTTCACATCTTTGTTTATGTCTATCTTATATATTTCAAATGAAGTACTATAATGCATTTGAAAAACATTAACATCTACTAGTAAATAAGTTAAAACTACAAAACATTTTATAAATTTTTATGCAATATTTTTTAATTTATAAAAAATTGTTTTTCACATAATTTTATTCCGGATATTAATTATTTTTAAGTTGTCAATTCTTAAATATTGGATCGATCACTATGTGCATAATTATCAAAGCTATATACAAGTAATATTTTCAAAACTTTTTAAATATAATATTCAAAAATAAAACAGGTGTAATAAATGATAATTTATTTTATTTTATAGATGTCACATTTCAATACAGATTTTTAAATATATAATCTGTGCTAATCAATGATATTTATAATTTTAAATAATGATTATTTAAATGGAAATAAATATTTATTTTATATATATATATATATATGGAATTTGGCTGATACTGTATGTATTGGCAACTGAGATATTATTGATCTGTTTAGCTTGATATTATTGGTTAGTTCTTTATAAATTTCTATGGCTTCATTTTATAATGATTTTATTTTTGTAGGGAACACTTTCTTAAATATAGATAATGTTTATATCTTTATAAATAATATGGCTGTAATGATGATTTAATATTTAAATATTTTATATATAAAGTTTTGAGTAGTTGTTGTTTCTATGCTGTTACCTAGAATATTATAGTAGAGAGTTAAGCTTATATCTAATAGGCATTTCATCCATTGCTTAATTTTTTAGCCTCAGTGTATAGGTTATTGTGATACTCAGTATTGAGATAAGGATAGCTTCGTTTGTTTTGGCAATGTCTCAGATTGTTGATCGTTCATGTGTTTGTTGATTTTCATGTATTAATTTAGATATTGGTATCTATTACAATGAGATTATTGTTAGTTTATTTTTTAAAAATAAATGATTTTGTTTAATAATAAATTATTTTATTTTGTTTATTATAAAATTATAAAATATAGACTTTTGATATGTCAAATTAATGGATGTCTAAATGTAATTTATGCTGGGTAAACTTGTCTTTTACTATACTTCAAGATTTATTATTAATTAAAGGAGTTTCACTTTATAATTTATAGCTTCCCAACATTTTTGTGTAATTGTTAACTTTGTTAGTAAACTTAACTTCTTTCATTGGTATTTTCTTATATTAATTCTCAATATTAAATTACAATTTGTTATTGGAAAGAAGTCTAGATTTATTATTTAGTGGCATCTTCTAATAAAGTTACGTAGGGAACTATGTATCCCTTACAATATATGAACTAAGTACATTCCCTTTATACTAGTTTATGCAATTGTAAAAAAAAATGATATTGACATAAATTACATATAAGAATTATAATTTAAAGCTAAAGAAATGTTGACATAATTAAGTATTTAGATGTATCTTTGAACAACAAATGTAAGAACAAAATTAAAATATGGAGAACATTTTATGTGACAATAATAACATGGAGAACTTTATTTTTCAGGTTTTGCATCTATTGGATTTATTTTTGATTCTTGCATTTCTCCCATTGTATTATTTTTTTTTCATCCATCTTGACACCCTTCCTGCCACCATATATGCAAAATCTTCATGCAATACCAACATTATCACTACTAGTCTATAATTGTTTATCTTTCTATGGTCCTTACCCTTGCCTTTAAATACTCACCTCACTCTTGTATTATTCTAACTACCTGGAAATTCTGTCTTCTGTGTCATCTCTGCTACCCATCCATCTAAATCTCTTGCCTTTCTATTTCTCAAATTTTTCTCTGCCTCATTCATTTCATTTTCTGTAAAACTAATATTTCCATTACTATATGCTTCTGTTTGTTATCACTATTCTTCACATCTAACATCATTTCTATATACATTACATATTTATTTAAGGTTGTCTTTAATTTTTCTATAGAACTACAGTCTTTCTTTTCATCATTTAGTAATAGTATTTCTCTCTCCCCTACATTCCTTCTTTTAATATATTTCCAAAAATTTTTACTCCTCTCTCTTCCACTTTTATTAATATTCTTCAATAATTTACTATTTAATTTCATTCTCTCTATATAATTATGTTTTTGCCAACTTCTTTTTTAATTAAATAGTTTTCCCATTTAATATTTACATCTTTTTGACATTCTTTGTTTTTAATAGCACATTTATATTCTCTGCATGCTTTCCCCCTCTCTTTCACACTTTTACTAATTCTCACTTTTCTGTTACTTTTATCTTTCTAAATATTCTCCCCTAAAACCCTATTTGCCATTTTTTCTACTTTACCACACCAGTTCTTATATTCATCCCCAACAAATTCTTATTTGTAGAATTCCGTAAATTTTTTAGTAAATTACATGTTAGAGGATTTTCTTCACCCCTCACTATTTGATTCAACTATGATCTCTCTGCTTTTTCTAAATTCAAATTGCTTTCAAATTAAAAAACTCATCTAATTTATTAGAGATTGCAATATATATATATCTCACAAAAATAGCTATATATTTAATATATTAAAAACCTATGATTTGTAATTATTATGAATAAGAACCCTTAAGCACTCTTTACTAGTTTATTATGATAGTATTAAACATTGTACATATGTAATGAATTAATAAAAGGTGCTTGAACGCTCTTAATATTATAATTTGTAGCTTTTTAAAGATATTTACCCTAAGTTAAGTAGAAGTAATTAGAAGATACTTGATCATAATTATCAATAATTTAAAATAGGCAAAACTCTCTCCATACAGTAGTGCCACTCAAAGCAAGACAGAGTAATCAATGGATGCCAGAAGGCTTGTGCATAAAATCCCTGTCTAGTGCCTATTCATCCAATATCCCCAAACTAATTTCTGGCATCCATTGATTACTCTGACTTGCTTTGAGAGTTTTGCCTATTTTAAACAAAAGTTATGAGCAAACATGGGAGATAGTGATCATGTGATGTTTAAAGGTTTAATACCAATCCTGCCTAATAGGAAAGTGGTGGCTATGGTTATAAAAGAACCAAAGACATCAAAATGTATGGGTACTGAACTGAGTTCAGACCCATATGACTATATAAGCTATTGAGCTTAGATTGAAAATATTTGTGTATTTTCAATTTTATTCTCATAGTTTTGTAGTTATGTAGAGATAAAAGGTGGCTGCTGGAGGGTTGCATTAGATTCTAAGATCTAGGTGCAGTTCTCTCAGATCCAAGGCTCGTAACTGATGAAGGCCACAAGCCAGAAACTAGTCTGGGGATTTTGGATGAGTAGCACTAGATGGGGATTTTATGCACAAGCCTTCTGGCATCCATTGATTACTCTAGCTTGCTGTGTGTGGCAATACATATAGTGAGTTTTGCCTGTTTTAAATGAAGTTATGAGCAAGCATGGGAGATAGTGATCATGTGAGGTTTAAAGGTTTATTATCAATAATTTATCATTGTTTGTCATTATCTTAATACATTTTGCTTTAACTCATTAATATTCAGAACTATTTTATAAGTTTTAAGATCTTTACAATTTATGATAGACCAATACTAAATTCATTTATATTAAGGACCTCCACACAGTAGTGAATACTACTAGTGATAATTGAATATTTTCATTTTGTCATAGTATTCATTATTTATCATCTCAATCCATCTTCAAAAAGAAAATTATGATTTTTGTTAATGACAATTTAAATAGTCTTTTTTATCATTTAAAAATGAATTAAATTGAACTTGTAGATATTATTTTTATGATTTGTATAGTTATTTTATATAATAAAAAGGATAATTTCACCTTACTATTAAAAGATTGTTATATTTGTATATATTCTTTGCTTTTCTAGGGACATGAACACACGGTCAAATTAAAGGAGGCCAATTATCGAGCAGCTACAATGATTTTGGAGTTTAGGTATTAAGATTTTTTTATTATTATTTTAAAATCACATGTTGTAATAGAAGTATTACAATATTATGTAATAATTATAGGATCTCGAATGCATATGTATGTGTTGAAATGAATGTAGTACAGTCAAAAGATATTTATAAATCATTTTTGGGAGCAACCATGTTGAATGTATGTGTGTGTGTGTGTGTGTGTGTGTTTGTAAATAAAAACCATTTTTGCATGCCAGAATTTTCAAACACCTTTAATTAACAAAGTATATTTATTTTTCAAATATAAGTTTAATTAAAATTAATACATATTTGTATATATCAAACTTGCTTAACCTGAGTTGTATTTAATATGTTGGACTATTTCCATCATTTAATATGAGTATTGAATGTCCTTAGAAAAGTTATTTAAATATTTGAAATACATTCAGACAGGTTAGTATATGCACAATGTTTCTAGAGATATTATTCTCCCCTCTTCTTCTGGTGTTGCTTGCCTGACCAGTGACAGTATTAGTATGAGAATCGAATCTAGCGCCTTAGATTCTTGAGCATTGAATTTTAACGTAACACTTTAATTAACTGAGTCTAAAGACATTCATCACAAACCTTCAGGAAAATATTGCTTAACATGAGTTTTATATGATAAATTTAATATTTGAGAATCACGGGACATGGACAAATATTATAATTTTTAATATTACATGCATATTTTTTATAAAAATGGTATATAAATATTAAAATATTTATATAATCAAGAGATGGGAAATTTTTTAAAATTATAATTAAAAACCAATTTACTGATTATTCCCTGTAATATATGTAAAGTATAATTCAAATTTATAATGCAAAATTTTCCAAACCTATTATTTGGAAAATGTGGCTGTATGTTATAAATAATATATATATAATTTTAAATATCATAGTAATTATATATGTGTTACAAAAATGTTAACCTTCAATGGCTACAATCATTTTGTGATACTGCAAGAAATTTTCATATGCCTTAATATCATAAGATTTTTTTAAAATTGAAAAGCTTTCCATCTCAGTATCTTTCTAGGGATATCCCTATTTTGCAAAAATCAAATTCATTTGAATTTTATTTTGATAGTGCATGTTTAAGCAATTATTTAGGTTTTAGCAATATTTCATAAAGCTGTAGTCTAAACTTAATTTTATTTCTATGATTATTACTTTATTACACAATTATAATAGTTATTGTAAATAATGTTTGTAATAAGAAAACTCAAATTTATTACTTTATAATAACAGATTATAATTTTACTAAAATAAAACAATCAACGCATCTCCGATAAGTAGTATAAACAAAGGCAATTTTATTTATCCATTATTTGTGATCAAGCTTTTTTTTTTTTTACTTTTTTCTATAAATATTATAATAATTATTGTAAATAATGTTTATAATTAAAAATAATCAAATTTGGAACAATAAATATATCATAATAATACTTTGCTTTGTAACAGTATCAGATACTGATTGTAGTGTTAAGATTATAAAATCATCTTGTAGTCTTTGTGAATTAATTATGGAGATTAGATTTTCATTTTTATTATTTTTAAGAGATAAAAGAAAATGTAAAAGCTCTTATTAACATTTTCTTAAAAAAAAAATCATATTCTTTGAACGAATCCAAAACATTAGCCATGTTAATATATTTCTTTCTCTAACTCCTCATTGATACATATAATAACTGATTTAATCAAAAAAGAATCACATACTTGTGAGTGAAACAGTTTTTTTTATTATTATTATTCTAAACTTGATATTGCAATTGATTTTTGAAAATTTTTTAGGAAATTTCAACTATTTTTTGACAATAAGTTTGTTTGTTTTTTCTTAAGAAAGTCCTAAACATAAAATAAATTTGAAAGGAAATTATTAGCAACAAAATCCTAAAAATGTTTTTGAAAAATTTGCAAAATTATTCTGCATATATTTTAATTTACGATTAGAATTTTTACTCTAAATTTAGTTTTAATATTTGTGAATTTTACCGCAGAGTCAATAAATTTTCATTTTTTAATAATTGCCCAATGTATTTTCATTGCTTTGTAGTATATTTAAAACAAAGTTAATCTCTTATTCAATATGAAACTTATAGTATATATATAGAGAGAGATGTTTTTCTTATGTATTCCAACGTATTATACTTTATTCATGCGCATATTCATAGTATTATTTTCATTGATGATTAAATATGCCTTCTTGATTTTTTTTCTTTTTTTGCACTTACTAGAAATTATTATAATCTTTTGATATCAAAACAATGGGTATTGTCTCTTCCATGTTCTAAAAACATTGATATTACACATCCAGGAATGGAGGAAACTGATTAAGAATTTAATTCAATATAAATAATACCTACAACACATATACTAAGAAAAGCTTGTTTAATATTTTAAAATAAAAATGTTAATTACATCAACGTAGTATGCCAAGCATGCTTTTGACTAACTAGTAGTCATACTCATAGCGATAATTATCCAAGAGGATTGTGAGATTTATAAAAAAATCACAAAAGTGGTGATTTACATAATGATTACTAGATATAAATAAATTTATTTAAATGAGGCGTTTTTTGACAGAGTGATTTAGGATTTTTTCTTGTTGAATGCATGTATATTATTGACAATATGTCAGCTCTTTTTAACTTTTCATTTAGCATCATTTCTTTGGAAGCAGACAATACTAGTGAATGTGGTTTCAAAGCTGTGATCTTGTTTAGACTAATATTAGAGGAAAATAAATTTAATATCTTTATTAGTTTTAGCTTGATTGTATTGATATTTATATTGTGTAATTCTTGTAGAGATTAGCATGAGATTCTCCAAAATAAATTGTGGTGCAGTTTGTGTTGTTCCATATAATTGTGTACATGACTTGGAAAACCTGCTCTGGGGACAGCTTATCTTTCATATTGTTAATTAGATGATTTGGAGCGAGGACGGGGTATGAAGACTAACTGTATGTTTCAGTGCAGATTTTGGTTGTGAGTAGCCCTGATATGTATGGAAGTGATATCCAAAGTTTTTTCATCAGCTTGAGTAGGTCTTTTCCTAATTTTAGTAGAGAATGTTTTAACAATGTTAATAAGAACTGAATCTTTGTATCCGATATTACGTAAATCATTGATGTATGTTTGCTCGGCATACTATGTTGATATAATTAACATTTTTATTTTAAAATATTAAACAAACTTTTTTTAGTATATGTGTTTTATATATTGAATTACATTGTTTTGAGAAAAGTTTAAACTATTGGAATTACATGAAATAAAAATTTTATGAAAATTTAATCGCTAAAACATTATTTAATAATGGGGAACTGATGATAATATGCTTGAGATATATATAATAAAATATATATAGATTCTAATAAAACAGTAATTGTCCAATTAAGTTTTTTGACTAATTTGCGATTATGAAATAATTAATTTTTATAAAATTATAGACTAACCTGTCTTTCAGTATGCAGTAATGCATCTTTTTTTTTTTTTTTATGTGTCAAAGCATCGGCCAGGAAGCAAACCTGGGACAACTGCTTGTAAGGCAGCTGTGCTGCCACTTGACCACCAATGCTTGATCAGTGCATCTTTGTCAAAGCCAATAAATTGGAGATACAAGATTAAATAATCTTGATTTATAAAATATTTAATTGTGCTGTTAACATTAAAATTTTTAGTTTATCATTTAATGACTACTGATTTGTTTAATGTATTATCTGCATTAGTATTGATTTGTATTTATTGACTTATAATTTTAAAATTAATTATTTCATAAGTTAGTCCAATCCAATTCTTGTAATAAAAAATAATAATATTCTATGTCTTTTAAAATAAAAAAGAAATTATCTATGTGAAAAAGAAGTTACACTGGGATTTTGATTTGTTAATGAATGATGGGATAAAACATTAGTTCAAAGAAATTATTTTTCTATGACATTGGTTCTAAGATCAAAAACGTAGTGAGTGCCTACAAATCACAAAGTCTTCTCTCCACCTTTTCACTATGCTGATCAACAACAACCACAAGATTAAAAAAAATCTTAATATTAATGTATTTACTTACTATTCATATTATTTCATGGGAAAACTGAAAAGATAAAGTTTGTCACTGTTCACTTTCATATTCTTTTAACTATTTCTAAGCAATATTTTATGAAGTTCAACATTTTGAGAAATTATAATAAAATGTTAAGTTTATTCTTTAATATTTTCAGTAGTGGTTTATCGCCTTCCTGAAATATATATATAAAAAAGCTCAAGTGTGCACAGTTAAATCGGTAACCAAAATATATATAGAATTAACATCCAGTTTCTTTTAAATGTTGTTAATCTTGATTTTGATTATAATTTGTGATAGTATAGGAAAGATAATGAACAAACTTTGATATTGTCTTCAGTTTATTCAAAATAGTACTGGTAACTTTAAAATTTGCCAACAAAATTGACTTTTCTCTCATAGTCTGAGCTGCTTTTTAGTTTTATAAGATTCTCTATTGAAAGAGAAGAGTGTGTAAGTATTATTTGTCTGTAACCTAAAGGCTCTGCAACATTTAATATATTAGTGATAGTGGTTTTTCATACCACTAACTTTATTATAATTTATTTAGAAGATGTATTATAAATTAATGCTGTAAACATTGAAATATAAAAATAAAATAAAAATTCACTATACGCATTACCACACGCAGCAAGCTAGAGTAATCAATGGATGCTAGAAGGCTTGTGCATAAAATCCCCATCTAGTGCTTACTCGACCAATATCCCCAGACTAGTTTCTGGCTTGTGGCCTTCGGCATTGAGGAGTCTTGGATCTGAGAGCACTGCACCTAGATCTTGGGATCTAATGCAACTCTCCAGCAGCCACCTTTTATCTCCATTTAACTACAAAACTATGAGGCTTAAATTGAAAACACCTTAATGTTTTCAATCCAAGACCATTAGCTTATATAGTCCTAAGATCTAGGTGCAGTGCTCTCAGATTCAAGTCTCCCCACTGATGAAGGTCACAGGCCAGAAACTAGTCTGGGGATATTGGATGAGTAGGTACTAGATGGGAATTTTATGCACAAGCTTTCTGGCATCCATTGATTACTCTAGTTTGCTGTGTGTGGCAATACGTATAGTGAGTTTTGCCTGTTTTAAAACAGATATACCCCAAGCATAAGAAGTGTTGGTCATATGATGTTATTATCATTGAAATATATAAAGATAAGTGTGTATTTAATTAATTAAATAACAAATACCATGTAAATATTTTTTACATAATTTTTTTTATAAAAATTTTTCCTATGTTTCAAGCAGCAATATCTGTGAGAGAAATTAATTAGCCTCTTGCTAAATATATATTTGTATCAATCAAACTTGATGTCATCAATAGCTTGAAAAATCAGTTGAAATTCCATCAAATATAGCCATTCAATTTCTGTTAAAGAAATTTTGGGCATGTTGGAAATGTCATCCCATTTCCTGAACTACTGGTGACATTAGATTTGATTGACAAAAACATATTTAGCCAGAAATTAATGGATTTTTTCATTAAATGTTGCTCTTTAAAAACATCAGAAATTTTTTTTAAAGGGCATAGATAATTAACATTATTTTATATGTATGTGTATAAATTAATGACACTACCCTCTCTGGTTTAGTGTACAGGTTGAATAGTGGATTCTGGAGTTCATGGTCCATAGATTGTGCCTCCACTGTCACTTTTGATGTTCAAATATTATATCAATTCCTGTGCAATAAACCATTTGATTTTTTTTTTATTACTAATAATCATTTATCTAATCATGCTTTTATATAGGCATTAAATAACTGAGATGGGAATTACAACTGATAGTAGACTCAGCTGAGTGGGTTTTTTTATTTAGTAATTTATTTTGCCTGAAAAAAATACTAGTCTAAGAAGTATAATCATCCATTGTTATCCAGTAGTTAATGAAATTTATATCTTAAAGCATTGAATCCTTCAAGTTATTAGTTTAAATTGTATATTAAAAAATCCTTAAAAGGATGCAATCTTACATTAAAAATTTAATTATCATTGTCTCTGCACATTTAGCTTATGCACAGACATTTCTGAATTTATTCTAAGGAGAAGCCATTTTATATCATGTACATCAATGTCTAATCATCAGTCATTAGAAAACTCACAAAAACATAATAGAATGGTTAGGCTTTTTGGATTTACGCACCACAAGTAACAATAAGTAGCAACCAGGACTCTTTGGCTTGATCCATTATTAAGGAAAGACCATGTTTGACATGTCTTTTTAAATAAACATAGGTAAGCCTGTTTATGGAACAACTAATTTCAAAAATTTTACTATGATAATTCACAAACCAAATCATCAAAGAATCATTTAAATGGACTTGCAAGTAATGTCTGTCCAACCCATTTTTTTTTATTTCCAACAGATAGGCATTGATATAAGAAAAGGTAAGTGTTATTTGCAAATTCATTTAAATGATTCTTTGGGGATTTGGCTTGTGAACTATCACTGTATGATCAGTATTACATATCTGATAAGCTCAAGTTATATATAGGCTTATTAAAATCGTTAGAATAAACATATATATATATATATTGTAACATAATTAAAGTAATTCAAAAAATATTATTACCTTTCTGAGTCCAAAATATATATTTAAGAATTATAAACAAATTTAAAATAACTTGGATTTCTCAAGTAAACACTATCTCAATAATTATAAGCAAATTATTAATAACAAGTATTATAACTCAGGTATATGAAATCACGTGAAGTGAGTACACTAGTAATTCAATAAAATATAACTCAGGTATACAGGCAGTAGATCCTATCCACTTTCATTTCTTGGTTTGATGTTAAGTGCATGTTTAAACAAATACTAAGTGAATATGGTCTAGCAGGGCGCCACTAGATTATCTGAATCTAGACACGGTTATATCTAATAACCTTTTCACATGTACCGGTTTTGAATCCCCTTTTGGTTCTTTATTTCTAATAAAAATGAGAGATTTTGCTTTTTGAGCCATATCACTATAAGCACTAATATTTAGGTAAAAGTAAAACATCTTTAAACCAAAGTGGAGTATATTAGACATAAATCATTTCTCAGATCTTAGTATAACAAATGTGTTTCAATAGTTTTATAAGTTTACTAGCTCAGATTATATATAACTAATTTAGGATGGCAATTCACTCATCCTTGCACGAAACAGATGACGGGATGTGGTTATAATAATACTAAGAGATCACTAAATATTATGAAATTAATATTTATTTATGGCCTTTAAACATTTAAACAGCTCATTAATTAAAACGTTGATGACGATGATGATGATGATAATAATAACAATAATGACAAGGGTTTCAACTACAGCTCTAGGACTAAGCCTCAACATAAAACTAATTTTTATAAAGAAATTCATAATTATTGCTTAATTTTAGCATATTTACTTATATCTTAAATAACTAATATTCAATCACTGATGATGATGAATAATCACACTCAACAAAGACTACACTTAATGAAATATATACGCCTCGTTTAATAAAACAAACTAATATTTATTACTACATTTCTAACATATACATAAAAATTTCTAGTTAAATATGAAAATTGACATGAATAATAATAATAATAATAATAATAATAGAAAACAATGGAATGTCCCTTCATTCCATTCAGGCAATATTCTATCAAAAAGCACACACAGTGGTAGTCAACCTGATACAAAAATACGATAGCATCCTTGCAACAGAACCAATAACTCCCACAGATACGCCTCCACCTGAGAAGTCCTCTTGGATAGACCAAATCCTCTCCCATCTTTACAAATTCAATGGCAACTCCTCCGAGTGCTTTCTTACCAAAATCTCCATATGGACCGCCCACTCATTAATGAACCCCCAACCTTCACAATTAAGACCAAAACTTGGAGTAACAAATGAAAAAATTACTTCACTATTCAAATTCTTATGGATGGAGCCAAAGTTCTTGGATTTTTTAATCAAGGCTAACTTGAATGCAATTCCAACAAACTATTTCCTCCATTACAGAAGATTTATAAAAAACATAGATCCTTGCTGTCCTGTCTGTAATAGAGAGGAAGAAACCTTTGAGCATATGATTCTATCCTGTACTGGCTTGACATCTGTAAGGCTAATGATAGCCCAAAATACCTCAATGGACTTTTATAAGATGCTGTCTGTTAAAGATTGCATGAAAGACCGAAACTTCATTCACATAAGAATATCGACTTTTATTATATACTCACTGTGGATAACTAGATGCAAAATCACCTTCAATATCCCACCACCGAATGCAATGACAATATTCATCAGTACTTTAAACAAGATTAAAAAAAAAGATGAAATTATATCAACAAAGTTGCTTTATGAGAATACTTGGAGACTATTCAAAATCCACAGCATCCCAACATCCCTATAATTATTCATGGAAGGAACTGAACCTTTCTCTTCAAACCACATAGGAAATAGAGATCATTTTGTTAAGACTGCTGACCTTCTTGAACAACAAAATACCAAGAAATCAATTGTTCCAAATGGTCTACATAAAACACTCAGAGACTTTTTTAATGGAATTAATTTGTATTATTAAAAAAAAAAAACACTGGCCAACTATTCCATTCTTCCTGTTCCCCATATGTATATAACCATATTATCTTTTTTTACTCACAATATAAACATATATATGCAAAATGACTCAAAAGAGTAAATGTAATAATTTTTATAGCAATAATAAAATTCTTTTTGAAAGTAATAATAATAATTGATTATATAACAATTCTCAGATTAATTTTAAGTTCTTCCCCCTTTCCCTTCAAATGTATTTTGTATTAAGTTGGACGTCACATTGACCATGATTTTCACTCCATGAGAAAAGTATTTCAAGAAAAAAAATATCTGCTCATTAGCACACATACTTTAAAAATCTAACATGTAAATAGAATGTAAAAAAAAAATGTTAGTAGAATTGAAAGAGCAAATTTTAGAAAAGAGTTTTAAATCATTATCTCCCCCTTTCTTCCAAGCGCTGAAATCTATACTTTCTCAAGACAAAATAATTTAATATTTTAACACCACCTATTATTTCACATTCACTCGCAATTATACACATATAAAAATATCATTATGTATGTGCATGTTTATCCATAATAACAAATATTATTTAAAAAAAATAATAATAATATATTAGTTAAAACTAAAATCATAATACCATAAAAAAATTGTTTTAACATAATATTTTTCATAACTGTAAAATTAATAAACAAATAATTTTCATACATTCAAGATAATTTATGAAGCTCAAAGTTATTATTAGTAAGACATTCTTGTTTTAATCGATCTGAATAGTCTTTAAAAGTTCTTTAAATAAAATATACCACTTTATTGCCAAATGTTTATTAAGACTGATATATAAAGAAAATAGATATAAAAGTCATATTACCGATCTTTTGTTTGTGGCGAGTTTCAAGGGTTCAAACTTGTCTTGTATAATGTCTATATTTCTGCAGCTACCATTTCCGTTTTATGTGGGAACAATCTCTTTCTTGAGGTGTATAACTACTTGATGATGATGACTCTATTGAGGTTATTTGCTTTAGTGGATAATTTGGAAATCATTATATTAATTTTTCTTCTCTTCCTGTCAAGCATGATTCTTAGTGGATGAAATACAGCGGTTGTTTTCACATTTATAAATTTTCTTGAGTTTGAAATCAGTTGCTGGAGCAATTAATTGGACTTGATGATTAATATTTATCAGTAGATTAATTTATCTTCTTTGAATGCAGGTGAATGCTTTCTTCCTTATATTAAAAACATCTTATTTCTCTGGTCAGTTGAAAGGTGTAGAATATTATTTTAGACATATCTTTTCTTTCCTATGTGATGTGCAGCTTCCCCCAGATGGTCAGCAAAAAATGGGACATACATATAATTTTTCTAGCCCGCCATTTCTTATATTTTCAACATTCAATTTGATAGTTTAATAATCTGAATCATAAACACCAAAAAAAAAATTCCAGACACTTTTTATATCCAATTTTTAGCTAACTTAACCAATCAGAGATAGCGTCACTTGCTATTTTTGGACAAATTTGTTTTAATTAGATCTCTAATTTATTTTCAACTAAATTATTTTTCAACTGAAAAGTTTAATCCTTTTTCCAGACACTTTTGTTCAAAAAAAAAAAATAGACTTAATCCTTATTTCCTTTCTTTTCTCTTTTTTTTAACATCCAGGTAACATTTCAAATCTTTGAGCTTCCTTCTTTAGATCTTAAGATAAGACAATTTCAAAATTAGAGCTCTCACCCATTATAAGCTCCCAAAGTGAAAAACAATTATTTACAAAAAAAAAATTGCTACAAAGATCGATATCTGATTAAACAGATTTCCTCTTTTAACAAAAAATTGTACAAAAAAATAATTTGACAGATTTAATCCTTCCTTTTCTTTCAATATTTAGTAAATGTAAATTTCTGTATGTAATGTACACACATCCTTCATTCTTTCAAATCGTTCATAAACTAACATTAAACAATATGATTGCTAGCTTAGTAATTATAACCCTATTATTTAATTAAATTTGTAACTTTTAAATCCCAATTACAATTATAGAAAGAAAAATAGAAGCATAGAATAAGATATTAGAATTGATCAAGCATAAGTTAGTTTTAAAGAAAGTTAAAATGTTGAATATTTGAAATATAAAACAATTAAATAGTTTTCACATACATTGCCTATACGTATGCGTTATAACTTTGCTTTTTAAAGAAAAATTAAATATTAAATAGTTTAAATGTGTGTATTACCTTTCTATCAACACACAAACAAATAAAGCATATAATTGTTGTCCCACTCTCTTTCTGTTTAAAGCTTTTAGAACTGGACCTTGTAGGGTTTAAACTTGGATGCCCTACAACTTCCTTTATGGTTATATAAAAATGTGATGATGATTTTGTTTTACACTTTCTTACATGCACATTACTATAAATTTGGCTAGTGACCAAATTGTAATGGCACAATATATATGTCAGAGTGACTTGAGGTCAACATAGGCATGGCAATAATTTTGGCATCAGCATGGGATTTGGGTTTTCATCATCAGATTTTCAATGATATGGATGACTGAAAAATTTGAGGCTGGAGTAAATTGAAGCCTGTTCATTAAAGTATGAAGATTTGCTATCTTAATATAAACTGAGCACTGATTATATATATGTGTGTGGGAGATGATAATCTGGACCAACTGATGAGTGCTGTTTTAGCATGAAATATGTATATTGTTGATTATTTATCGTTTTGTTGATCATGTGTATCTGTTGTATGAAATAGTGTGGATAGTTGAAGGGTGTTTGAAAATCTGAGTTCAAATCCCCTATATTTACAATTAAGCTCCCGGGTTTGTGAAGAGTACCTGGTTTTCAAATATTTTTATATATGTTAAAAGTACTATATTTAAATAAATAAGTATGTGTGTTTTATTTCTAATCAGTGCTTGGTTTTTTTTATTGAATGAAATTTTAAAACCTTCAAACTTAGCTTTCTTACACCCACAGAAAATGTTGATAATTAAACATGTTTATTACTTTTTTATTAATTAAATTTTAAAAACTTCAACAATCAGTTTCTTCCACCTACATAAAAAAAACACTTTGATGTAATAATTTTTTACTTTTTCAAAAAAAAATAATAATAACACATACACAGATTGTCAAAATTATATTTTCATTTTATGCTTAAATGATTTACCATATGTTTTCAAAGATTATATCCATCCACGCTGTGGGCTTTTATTTCACGGTTTGTATTTGGAGTTGCAGGTGGTTTCTGAAATGACCTAATGTATCCTGATATAACTGCTGATAAGCGAATTTTTAGTTGTTGTTTTTTTCCCATTTTTGTTTTTAATCTTTATATCATATAATAAAAAATCTTAAATAACCCTTTGTAGTGCAAAAACCTCTCCTATATCTTTACTTAGACAAAAGTGAAGAAAAAAATTAGTGCTGGTCAGTAATGACTTCTATGATTTTCCTTTTTTGTATAAATCTCAGACTAAGCATAATCATGTACAACACTTACTGATCTATAATTTGATGCTTAATAATTTGGCTGTAAACCGGGGTTCAATATAAAAAAAATCTAAACTTCCTTGAAAATTCTCAACTGTCTTACAAAATTTAGAGTTCAACTTGCATTTGAATCCCAGGTTGGGGACATGATGGATGGATACCCTAATCTTTACACGTAGAAATCTTTATATAAACAACATGCCCATATTAAATTTCAAATGATCACTTACTTGCTAGTAAAGAAGAATTACTTTATAAGTTTAATTTTTTTTATTATTAAAAATGTAATTTTATTTCATATACAATCTAGAGGCAAATACTGATTTGAATTAAAAGTTTTTAATTAGATGATAAGTTTTAAATAAATTTCGATTTTTTTATGTCACGTAATTAATTCATGATCAACTCAGCCAGCCTTTAGATATTGATCAGTGAATGGGTATTTATCCATTTTTATTCAGGTGGTTGAATAGTAGAGAAAAATTGTATAAATCTCGGACTTTTTCCTAGACTTTTGATATTTGTGAAAGGGCAGGAGGATTTTTAAAAAGGGCTGACTAAGCTTATAATCATTTGTAAAATGTAATATTTATCCAAAATTCAGTTTGAATCTATTTATGATTAGTAGTATCTATATAAAGATTGCAACTGAAAAATTCCAGTTTTCTAAACTTTGCTGCTTAATGTAAATGCTTTTTGCACACTAATCAGATTTAAGATAAAAAAGAAAGGAAAATGTTGATCAATATATAATTAAAGGTTGGGAATATGGTTGCACACACACATTACTCATTAAACACTTTTTACAGAGATGTGACTAATGGCATGAGGAACTCATGGTAAACTAATTGTGAACTATCTAAAATTGGTTTAAAATAGTAAGGTAAGTAAATTATTTCTCAGGTCATGTGGCATTCAAATATCAGGAATAATAATTGAGCTTTGCCATAGAAACTGCCACTTTACTGCAGATTTTTTTTTTGGAGCAGTTAACCAGATTAAATTGGGGTGTGGCTGTGAGGATGGAAGTTTAATTAATTAAGATTTTAAAAAAACAACAAGATGGAACAAGGATCATGGAGAAATGACAGAAGTATAGTGCTTGCTTCAGATATAAGATCTAGCCTTTGATTGGCAAATATCACATTCTAGAAGGCAGCAGGAAATGCTATTGATCAGGTATTGGTTATTAGTAATTTCTTACTAACTGTCATACCTGAAAGTCCTTCCACTATGTGCTATTTGTAGAGCTTGGATTTAGTAGCTGGCTAAGTGGAAATATAAGCACTCCTACCTACAATATATTTAAATAGTACTATATTAAAAATATTTTTAAAAATTATATCATTTTTAAAATAAAAGTTGAACATCATTGCTTTAATATCTTTGTGAAATTTAAATTTTCACAAATTTTAATACTAAAAATCAAACAATAATTGGTTGTTATTGCTAACAAATACACATATACATTTTTATACAAAGAGTATTATTATTAATATCAAATCTATCTCTATTATCCTATTTCTTCTACTTAGCATTAGCTTGAGTAGTACATAATATTTTTTTATAAATGTATTAAATAACCTCCGCACCACCACACAATAAAAGTCAAATGAGCCAAATGTGCATTTCGTGCTGAACCAACATTCGTCACAAAAAAATCAGATATTAATATTTATAACAATATCTGGGCTAGAGACAATCTCTAGTTTAATAAATGATTATTGATAATCATTGCTGTATTTATCGAGAATGAATAGTGTCCAAGTTGTGAGTGAAGTAAGTTTGATATTTGAAAATTAAAAAGTAACAATTTAATTGATAAATCCTTATACAGAGCTGTCTTACCCATATCTCCACCCTAGTTTTTAGCTTATGGCTTTGCTCCGTAAAGAGTTTTGGATCCAAATCTTTTTGGAATCTATGGAAACATTCCTTCAGCAGTAATCTTGTATTCTTTTTCTCACTGTCAAGCTACCAGCCTGAAATTCAAAAAAACCTCTTAATGATTTGAATCTAAGCCATTTATACAAGTTCTGTATCTATGCATCATTGTGATCGGATTCTTTTTAATAGTTAAGGTAATGGAGGAGAAGGAGTGATTTGAAGAGGAGGGGATGGTGCTTTTAATTTAAACTACAAATATTTTCACCATTTCTGCATATTTATATGATATGTACTGAAATATGTAACTAAAATAAATCATATGATGTTTACCTTTTAAAAGTGTCTCTTTTTTTTAGTAATCTTTTTTTAATTAAAAAGAAGTTTAAAGCTAACAAGATTATGCTTTTGATTATAATATGCAGTAGTTATAATTACACATATTTTATATAATTATAAACTTCTAATTTTTTCTTTCTTCATTAAAATAAGCTGTCAAATTGTAATTTATACTTCAGATTAATCCACTTTATATTAATATATAACAGAGCATCTACAATAGACATAAGCAATCAATGGATATGAAATGGCAGCACAATTATATCTTGAAAGAAGTTCAAGATAAAGAAAATGAAAGAGATAGATTGTTTTCTGTTTGTTTTTATAACAAAAAGATTCTATTGAAATAGAATAGAAAAAAAAGTTCAGTGCTGAAAGAATGATTTACAAGGTAAATGATAATTTGCGTTATGTGTTTTCAAAGGATGTGAGTATTAATTAATAAAGTTTTTAAGCATATGAACTATGCAGAAATTTCCAACTTATTTTCTGTATCTATTTGACACCTTTCTAATTCTGGTGAGATTGAAATAGTGAGAAGTGAAGCTCAGTAGTCTGAAGTTAAACTGATATTACTGATTAAACAAATGATTTTTGAAAAGCAATATAATAGTATGGAATTTACAAGGACCATGTCATTAAACAGGCAAAACTCTCCATACAGTAGTGCCAACTTGTGCCAACCAGAGTAATCAATGGATGCCAGAAGACTTGTGCATAAAATCCCCATCTAGTGCCTAACTAATCCAATTTCCCCAAACCAGTTTCTGGATTGTGGCACTACTGTATGGAGAGTTTTGCCTGTTTAATAATAGTTATGTGCTAGCATAAGAGATGGTGAACATGTAATGTTTAGTGGTTCAAGAACCATGTTCTAAGTTTTTTGCTAAACAGCCACTCAAAAATGAATATGGCCATTCCATCTCCAAAAGAAGAAAAAAATGAGAGAGGGAGAATGAAGAAAAAAAATTAGTCTAAAATGAGATTTGCGATGGCTATACAAACTAATCTAAGAATCATAAATATGTCCACATATGGAACATGGTGGTCCAAAATCTACTTGATATTTTCTGATGTTGTCTTTAAGTTTCCTTTCTGAAATTCTTCAACATTATGTCTAATTGTAGCTCTCCAATGTATTCTCTTCTCAGCCATATCTTTCCAATGGAAACAATTGATTTTGCATTTTTTTTAATGTCTTTGAGATAATATTTATAATACAGATGTGGGTCTATCTCTTTTATGAAATCCATGCTTAAGTTCATCATAAAATGTTCTTTCCAAAAGTTTTCCATTGTTTATTTGTTTTTTTTTATTGCCCAGTTTAACATCATGATTACTACTTTAGATTTAAATTTTATTTGAAAACCAGTAATTTATTGATTGTTCATTTGTTTTACGTGTCCAATTCAATGAAAGTGTGATTTTGCAATAATGGACTCAGTGGTATCACATTTGGCAAACTGAATAACATATTGATTGGTTTTATGATCTTGCCCTTGTATTTTTAAAATTGTATGGAATATTCTTAAATAAGATTTATTGCACTGATATATTGTCTATGTTTTACATCCATACAATAAATTAGATAAAATAATAACTTTATATATAGCTAACTTAGTTACAGTAGTTATTTCCCTTTCATGAAATACTCTTTTAACTTGTTAAAAGCAATAGCAGCACATTAAGAGTCTGTGTTGGATCTCAACATTTAACTGCACCTTTTTACTTTTAAAACTACTAAAGGTATTTACATTCTCAAATTGAATACTGTCCAAGCTGGAAGTTGGTGATGATTTTTCTTCTGTTACTAGCTGATAAAGAATTTGAGGTTTTTTTGAACATTACTTAATAAACCAAAATTTTTATAAATTGCATACAAAATATTAAGAATATTCTATAAATTGTCTTTTGAACTGGCAAAAATAGCATAATCATCAGCATATTTTAAAACCAGAATCCAAGATGAAATTCTTGTTTTTAACCAATTCTGATTAAAAACTCCATCAAATCTATATTGTATTTTGATCCCCGTCTGATTAAGCTATCTTTAAACAATTGCAAAGACCACTGTCATAAAAATTGAGAACAAAGTTGAAGCAAGTATCCTTGTTTAACACCAGTTTTCATTTTAAATGCCTCAGATATTCCACCTGTAGTAATAATACTTCCTCTCATTCCATCATATAAAAGCTGTATAATATGAATAAATTTTCATGGACAACCGGCTATTTTCAAACAATGCCATAGATGTGCTATTAATTGAATCAAATGCCTTGACCAAATCAAAAAGGGCAATATATAAATCATTTTTTTGTTCCTGACAATTTTCTTAGATTTGACTGACAGCAAAAATAACATTAAAGATAATTATTAAGGATTCTGTGTGAATGGACATCTCAATCTAAATTCTTCCCCATGTCCATTTATTAGATGCAAAATGATGAATTCCTAAGATTGACCAAAGAGTTGAATAACCGTCAAAATATTTAAATGTTTTTATTTCAAATGTTTATTTTATTTTAAGGCAAAAAATAATATGCTTTTAAAATACTATATTCATCTGATCTGTGGATCGATTGATGTACGTAGTGTAAGATGATAAAAATGCAACTTCAACTTTGTTACATAGCCCCAAAATCTGCAGTATAAGACATGACATTATCCAAACTTAGTATAGCCAATCAATACATTTTTCTCAATCTGGTTTTTTCATTATGTTTCCAAACAACTGGTATTGATAATTTGGAAATATTTTTCAGAGCTATATATCAGTAAGAACTTCAATTTTTTTAACATTATAGGAATATCCACTAACAAGTTATGCAATCTCTCATACTTTAAATCCAGAAACAGTTTTTTATTGTTTTTAAATATAAGTGCGAGATGAGTTTCAATTATAATAAAGTCACATTTTTCATCAGCATCAAAGTTTTGAAAGTGTAACATCCCTCTTCAACAGTTTTAATTTATGTGGGAAAGTTTTAATTTCATTGATGTCACCACTTGAACTTTCTTTTTGAATTTTTATATTTTAAAATCTATAGAAAATTTTTTCTTTTGTACTATGGGATCAACCTCCATGCAAATATCATCATGCAAAAACAATATTTTTGCCTGAATAAGTGATAAATTGGCAAACATGCAACTGATATTTGATTCACACAGATGATCAGTGTTCCATTGGTTTTATAATGTTGCCTGTTTGCAGAGGTAATTTTGTCGGTGATGGTAAAAACTTATTATAAAATTTGCTTCCAATTATATTGCATTTATTGTTTTGTTTTGTTTTTTAAAAAAAACTTCTAGATTTATCTTCAAACTACAAATACAGCCTTTCTTTAAAAAATTGATATATTGAAGACAGACATGTTATAGCAGACCAAACTGTCAATATATTTCCATTTATATAATACTGTATAAAATGGGTTTTGTTAGTTTTATAAACACCTATAAATAAATCTTAAGTTGTCACTGCCATTTTAACAGAAAGTAATCTCAGCAAAGAAATTAACAGTTTCAAATCATTCGTGTGTATTTTTGGTTTACTTTTTTGGGAGTACACACATTTTTTCATACATCTGTTTTGTGAAATTATTTATTTTGAAATTGTCTAGATTTGAAGCTTCCCACACATGAATCTAAGAGAATTTACCAACTTGTTTTACAATTGTTCAATCATGATTATGAGAAAATATGAAATATACAGATATGAAAATGAGAACCCTATGTATTTATATAAATATCAAGTAATCTAACATCTATTTACTTGCTTTATATATTTCTTGACACATGCTAATATATATATTGCAAGGAAATCAAGTCATACATCACGTGACTAATTTAATAAGCTTGTATTACGAATATTATATAATGAGGTTAGTAGCTCTTAACAAGCTTTTCCAAATATCACTATCCCAAGCTATTTAAGTTAGATGGCTGGATTTGAAGACATATAGATGTCTAAAAATTTCAGATTTTCTACTTACTTTCCTTAAGGCAATTAATAAATAACTCTTTATGTTAACAAAGGGCCAAAAATAGAATGACTCCTTCTATTCCTTAAGGTTTTGATGATTATAAGTTTAACCTTTCCAAGATTGGTGGAAAATCAGAGTGAATTTAATATACCAGCCAGATTAAAATATGACATTAATAATCGATTAGCTAATAATCAATTATCTAAAAACCAGAAACAGAATCTCACTTTTAATGATCTTATTTTAATAATAAGTTAATAATTGTAAACATGAAATTACTATAGCTCAGTGAATATATTATTAAAGAATAAGCCATTCTTCCTCAAACAATGAATGGATATCATTCTATATATTTAGGAAGGATCAAAAATATATATATATTCAAAGTAAACTTTATTGATCGAGAATATAAAGTTACATCAGTGAGTTACAATTTCAAGTGACATATATATTTAGATATAGACTGCTTACAGATTGATGTTTTTTTTTTTTTATCAAGAAATTTATTTAACACAAAATATACATAGTATTATGATAGACAGGATAACAGGTTAAGCTTGGTTAAAAGGTCAAAAGTTCTCATGCATGTATTATTATGTGGACATTGGTTTATCTTGTACAACTTTGTATTGTTAGTGGTTGCAGTATTTCCATTGAACGACATTGTGTTCCTGCAACAGGTTGATGCTTAGAATGACCATAGAGTGTTTATAGGAATAGTAAATATATTGCTCTTTGATGGTGGGTTTGATGTGAGTTTGTTGCGGTGTTTGCATTATTGTTGTATCGGGACTTCAAACAGTCTCCATGTCTCAAAGAAGGCCGTAGAGGTAGAGAGGATTTCATCTCTTTTTTTTGATGTTGTTGATGATGTTAATGAAGAGGTGGAGAGGATTTAAATGAGCTCCTTCAAAGGCTAGCTTGCAGTGGATGGACCAGATGGAAAAGGTGAGGAATGTGGATAGTCTTATCCATGCAAAATATATATATATGAAAGATATTTATAGTACATTCCACATTTTAACCTTAAGCATTTTTCTTTGGGAATTTTTATTCATCACATTTATCTTTGATTACTACTAACAAATTAGTATGTTTGTGCAATTCACTGGGTTGGTAGAATAGTGAGCTCAGAGTCAATCATTTCGTAATGCATTCTTAATGGATTAATATATTTTAAAAAAAGCTTTAGAGCAATTGAATAAAATTGTATATATGCTCAGTATAACACTAAGAGTATCAACATTATGTGAGTTGCTGAACAATTATCCACATGATTATTTATTTTATTAAGTAATTTTGAAATATGAATTTTTTTCTACAGTACAGGCTTTTTCATAGCACTTCTACATGTAATATATGGGGGGGGAGGAGGTTGACTCAGACTTTCACATGATCCTCAACCATCCATGCTATCTCATACTGCTGATACCCTTGATTACACACATGTTGAAAAGATAAATAATCATCAATATATATATATATATTGTGCTAAACCACCACTCATCAGTTGGTTCAGATTATCATCCCCACACATATATACAATCAAAGCTCATCTTATATTAGAAAAAAAAATTCATATTTCAAAATGTAGTACTTTAAGATCTGCCCATCCCTTTTATATGTATACAAATGGATTATGTCCTGTAAATGAGGGGTCAGAGGGATTTGTGGTCAACATGGATAGGATGAGAAGGTTGGCACTAAGGTGGACTTTGAGCATTCCATCATCAGATTTTCAAAGAAATGGATGACTGAACAGTTGTGGGGTGAAAGGTTTGAAGCCTGTCCATTAAAGTATGAAGATTGGCCATCTTAATACAAGCTGAGCTTTGATTATATATATGTGTGTGTGGAGATGATAATCTGGACCAATTGACAAATGCTGTTTTAGCACAAAATATGTATATTGGTGATTATTTATCTTTTCAACATGTGTGTGATCAAGTGTATCAGCGATATGAGGTAGCATGGATGGTTGAGGGGCGTGTGGAAGTCAGTTCAAACCCCCTATATATTTTATTAATTTAAAATATATATATAAAATACAAATAAAATGTCTGTTAATTACAAAATATTCTATATATAGTGTATGTAGGTACAAGGTAAAATTAACGATTTATAATATTTAAATAGTTATCAAAAATTAATAAATACAATTTAAAATAAATGTAAAAGGATACAGTTCATAAATATATATTGAAAGCAATGAAATTGGAGAGCATAAAATTATTCTGAATTAAATATTGATAATGAATGTAGTTAAAGACACATCATTTTGGTATTAAATATTTTAAAAAAAAGTTATTGGAAAATCAAAGTAAAATTAATGTAAATCATTCTTTTTGAACTTTAACCAGTTGAAATAAATACAGCAACTTTGTTTTGCTGACAAAAAAAATTGTTTATAATTAGATACTTTATAAATTTTTATATTATAATATACTGTAAAGAAGATACTGCTTCTTGATGATGAATAGAATATCTTCAAAATGATTTTCGGAGCTTTTGACCAATGGTAATTAGAAGGAAAAAAAGATTTCTAAGACCATATATATTCAGAGAACTAACAAAGTGGAATGGACTTAGCACCCATGGGAGTATTATATCTTCTCCACCAAAGGTAAAATTACATTATGCAATTCCTTTTTTTATTTTTACAGACAGCACATCGACACTCATCTAACCAATTAGATTAACCTATGACTTTTACCTTGTAACTAAGAATAGCCAGATACTTATTTACTGATATGGTTGCTAGCAGTTTTAATTACGGAATAACTATTTGAAAGAAAAAGAATAAATCTATTTGCAATATGAAAAATTTTCATGTTTTTTTTATTTTTTGCCTGGATTCTAGTTTCAGTTCATGGGTATCACAGGTAATGAACTACCAATGAATGCATCAACAAGCCATCAAAAAACATGCAGGAAACCTTTAAAGTACTCTAAATTCTGAGTGGGGTGTAGGTGAGTATACTGAAACAACTGTTTTCTGATACAATGAAGAAATGCAACAGGCCAAATGTTTTATCAAAGGATTTGGGTATCCATAGTCATATTTGACTAAATAGCTTTCAAGCATCTAAGCAAAGATTCCTGTTAAGAATCATGTATAAATAATATGTTTATTCATGAAAATATGTCATTAAATGTATATATAACCAATCAAGTGCACTCCTCATATTTAAAGTCTCTTGTATCATAATTATTGACAAGAGTTAAACCGATCAGACCATTTTCTCACTTTACATAGATTTCAAGGAAAATTCAAATGAGTTAGAGCTTGTAATACCTGAATCACTATTCTAGAAATTACAGTTCAATGTTAGATTATTACATGGAATTCACAAATAATTTACAAGCAAATAATTATCTCGATATAGGAATGTAAAATTGAGCTATTATTTCTGGTGTGGCAATACAGATATTTTCACTCTAATTCACATGATGAAAGATGGTTTTTCTAGAAATATATGTAGAATGAGCAGGGAGGTGTATTGTTTTTACTCTGATGGGTAGTTATATAATATTTTTTGATATAAGAAGTGTACCCCAACCCAATAGTCATTTATATGTATTTAATAAATCGAGAATTGCAGTTGCATGAGGTGTTGAAAGACATTATCGCAAGATGTCAAATAAGCAAGTTTTTTAAGGAACACATTCAACTTTTCCATTTTTATTTCTTTTTCTGAAGTTAGAATCACCAAACTCATTTATGACAAGTTTCTAAGGATGAAATAAAGAAAAAGATGAAGCTACATTGCTCGAAAGTTTTTAAGAAGTTCGAGCGTCGAACTGGAATCGATCCCAGGATCTGTACCTTCCAGAATCTGAACCCTAAACCACTCACGCTGGCATGAAATGAAAGAAATTAAACAATTTAAACTATTAGAGAAATTATTAATTTCATATATATATAAACAGTTAATAACTTTTCAAACAATTTAAAACAAATATTTCTTACGATTTTTTTTTTATGATCTTTGAACATTCGGACATATTCCCGAAATCAATCATCTTATTAGAATTATATGATGTATAAAGAAATAGTGATTTAAATATTTCAAAACCATAACTTTGTGTTTACTTATTATATGTTTATCAATATTGATCGAATTGTGTTTCACAAAAAGAATAAAATTGAATTTTTTCTCCAAAATTATTATTAGATGATTTTTTAAATTTAATTTTAAGTTAAATCTAAAATCATTTTTTTAAATATTAATTTTAAAGTAAAAGCTAATATTTTTTGAAATCCACCCCCACGCTGAAAAAAAAAATGCAAATTTGTTAACTATATTATTTGAAGTTCTATAAAGATTATTAAAATTTAAGTAAATTTGTAATTAAAGTAAATGTTTACTTTTTAAATGTACATAATTGGCAAAAGAAAATTTTAAAAAAATGTTTTTAAAGTAATTTTAAGATGTCTTTTTATAATGAATTGATCTCATATTACCCTAAGTATAAGCAAATACAATTTATAGTTTTTATTTTAAATATGTTCACATATGATTCTTAATGCATATATATATATATTTAGGTCTGCTACTTGTAGGTATTATTATTACATGCCAACTCCCATACCTGTTAATTTGATATTGGAGTTCTTCCATCTTATAGCTGGTTGCCATTTCTTTTTTACTATCAATCTTTCCAAACATTATAAACTTTTCTATTCTCTACTTGATTAGGTGCAGAGGTAGAATAGTAGACTGGAGCTTAAGGTCCACAGATTGTAGCTAGCTCTGTCACTTCTGTGCCCATGCTTTTTATGAACTTGTGAGCAATAAAGCCATTCGTTATTCCTTTCTGTTTTATGAATTACTTTAATATAATGAAAATAGTCCCAAATTTTATTCTGTTATTTGTCTTTTAAGCAAGAGTTCTGGTCTTATATTTTCAAATGTATTTATTAGCACCAGTTCAAAAGCATTGACAAAATTTTTATCATTCGACATTCCCCAGTTTTCACATTCATAAAGTCATAGGTAATACCATAATTTGAATAATTCTGACTTTCATTTTTAAAAGTATATCATTATATCTAAAAGTCATTTCCAGGTTTCCTATTGCAGCTCTTTTCAGCATTAGTCTGCGACAAATCTCTTGACTTCTGGTCCTCTGTTGCTTATGAATAATTCAAGAAAGTAAAAACTGACAACTATTTTCATGCCTTCAATATTGAGTTTTTGTCACAGTTTATGATTCTCTCACCATAACATTTGCCTTCTTTATATTTTCAACAATCTCATCTTTTCGTTACCTTTTTGAATTATTGTCTTGGTGTCACCAGCTTATCTCATTATTTTTTTGCAAATCTTCATTCTGCATGTAATTTCACCCAAGCATATTTGGCATAAAATTGAATTAATAATATACAAAGTGTCCTTTTTTTTTTCTATTTACAATCATCTATACCACCATAGTTCGTGTTATGTTCAGCTTCTAGTCTCATAGAAATTCTTTGTGAGACTAATGAACTTTCAAAAATTTAGCATTATCAATTAAATGTTTTGCAATAATCAAAAAGTATATGTAGACTTCTATAACCTTATCAATTACCCAGCATGCATCATTCTGCTGATGTTTGTAATTTCTAATTTTTTTTTCTGAAATCATCTTATACAGCTGACTGTTCTATTCTAATGTAAAAATTAATCTATACTGAATAATATTCAGAATACAATGTCTATGGTGCAAGAAATGTATTATAATAATTTTCACACTTTATCACAGCTACTGTCTTTGATATATGAATATAATTTGAATTCATCTAATATGCAGATTAATTTTTTAGATCAATAAATATTTGATCAGTATTTTTTATTGGTTTTTCTTTAATTTCATGAAAAAAAATTGAAATGCAGTGGCATCTTTTTTAGAAATATTTTCTTTTGATAATGATCTCAAAGATAACCTGACCTCATCTTTTATTATTGCAAATTTTTAATGTGGGATAACTTTAAAAAAATCTCTTTATGTTATAGCTTTTCTGTGTATTCTTTCCATTTCTGTTTGATTTTTATTTGTTTGTATATAATCTATATAATGGCTTTTTTTTTATCCAATCGTACTTGTGGTAAAACTTTCTTTTGATCTTACATATTGACATACAGTTTTTGTTTTTCCAAAATTATTTCCTTTTTTTAATCTCTCTAAATATTGTTATAATATTGACCTATATCTTTTATGGATGCTGTTTGAAAATTTTTATTCATCTAGTTTAAAAGATTTTTCTCCTTTTTAATTTTGTCCTCTTTTCATTATGTTATCACTGTATCTTCTGAATTCCATTTTGATTTTCTTAGTTTTTTTATCTTATTTTTTTTAATTATGTCTTTTGCTTCCATTCACAGTTTATTGTTTTTCACTATTAGTTACATGCAAAACATCAGATCTCTAGTATTATTCTTAAATCAAAAGGTATGTTTTCTAGTTATATCTATGATGTCGAACAGCTTTTTTTTTTAGCTTTATTTGTTGAATATGTACTATTTATGATCTGTTTTACCATCTACTTCTACCTATCCTTTTGCTCTATCTGGGTTCCAGGAATGCAATTAATTTGATTCATATCAACTTTATTGACTGATGTTTGTGGTCAGCACTTTGGCTGCATTACTAGACAATAACAAATATTGTTGAATTCACAAAAATGTATTAGTCATTTTAGTTTTTTTTTAAGCTTTTGAGTGTATAATGTTCAATGGCATTTCATTCCATTTTCTGTCACCAAATCACTAAAATTTACATCTTTCCTGATTTCAATTCTTTCTTCATTTGTGTCTTTGTATTATGCTAATGCTAAATAAGTATGCATAAAATTTATCTGATATCAGTTTATTATTTATAAAAATTATATCCAATGACAGTTCTTAAAATATTAAATTTATGCTGATGAAAACCATACTAGTACTGTCTACAAGATGGGACCCATACTCCGAGCCCTATGCTCAAGAACTTTTACATTTTGTAAAAATTAAATCAGTTTTAAGTATAATAATCGAGAAATGAATTTTTGAACATTTTTTTAAACAAATGATATCAAATTGGTAGAATTGCAAAATACCGTACAAATGTATTTTTTTGAAAATAGCCACCAATTTCTCTAACTCCGATGAAATCACTGTATAAGCAATACATTTCCATTCCACTTTCACCACTTCTAATTTTCCTTGATTCATAGTCTTTATATTTCAGGTTCCAATAGTGATGATCTTTTTTGCAGCTTTGGATTTTCTTTATTTACATAGTGGCATTGACAACTAAATTTTCAAATGGTTTTAATATGTCAATATAATTATTCTGCAATATCTTTAGCTCTTCATTTGTAACATGTTGAATTTTTTTAGTTCTGAAAATTATTCATGATTTTTAACATAATATTTAAATCTCTTTGACTTCCAATACGCCCCATCTTACCCTGCACCAGAAGTTTACATTTTAAACTGAGCTGGTGCAGAATCACTGTGTCTGACACTTATAGTTCTCGATTATTCATGACTTTTAACATAATATATAAATCTCTTTGACTTACAGTATGCCTCATCCTATCCTGCACTGGAAGTTTACATTTTAAACTGAACTGGTGCAGAACCAGTGCATCTGACACGGTTCTCACATCATTCTATCCGCCATTTTTTTATGTTTAAAATGATATATAAATTTTATTTTCTACGATGGAATTTAGATTTTTTATGATTTTTTTTTTTTTTAAATGCAAGTTTTAATTTATTTATTTTTTTGTATTTTTTTTTTAGATTTAGCATTCGTAAAATGTTTTTACTGTTGAAATAGACTCTCTTGCCGCTTGCTGAGATTATTCAATTGCCGATAATATGCATTCATGAGCTTTCTCTTTGTTTAAAAAGATGTATGTATTTTTTTTTTTTACAATGAAATTTAATTTTTTTTATGATTTTTTTTTTTTAAATGCAATTTTTAATTTTTTTTTTCTTTTCTCGTTTTTAGATTTAGAATTCAAAAAAATGTATGGACTCTCATGGGTTGCTTCGATTGTCACGTATATATTCTAAGCTTATTCTTTATATAAGCTAATTTTAGTGATAATTTTAGTAATAATTCATATCTAGAAACTGCATTGACCAAAAAAAAAAGTTAGTGAAGTCATTTTATTTGCAGAACAAGCATGGGAAATGCATTTAGATCTTCTTCATGACCAGAGTTTGAACTTGGAATCAACACTGAGATTGTACTGGCCAGGAATTTATTGAGTAGTGTTTTTTATTATTTATTTTTTATATAATGAAATATGTTTAGAAAAGCAATAAATATGCTGTAAAATTGTATGCAATTTACATTTCAGTGACAATAAAAACATGCATTCTTAGCTATCCACTATCATATATCATCTCCCACATACATATATAATCAGTGCTCATAATAAATGTATTTATTTTGATGTTTATTAATTTAGTTAGTTTTTATTCATTTTATCGTAGAGAAATTTTTGTTTGACTTTTTTTTTGGGGGGTACACTTTTTACTTGATAATAATACGTATTTTAGGTCACATTCAATTTTCAATAATGTAATAATGTATACAATAATATATTACAATTTACTAAAGTTCTCTTTGCATAATATCTCATATACTTACTGTTTGATATTTATTTGAGTACACTTTTTATTTGTAAAAAATGTGTATTTTAGGTCACACCCCATTTTTCAATAATATAATAATTAATATATTACAATATAATAATACATTACAATTTACTAAAGTTTTTTTTTGCATAATATCTTGTAAACTGTTCCTGTTATTTTTTTCCCCACTAACTTCTAGCAAATACCTTGATATGGAAGATTAGCTAGTAAAAATGGAAGTTACCAATCACATTGTTTTTGTAATTTTTATACTGAAAAATTACCTTACGTAAGACATATATCATTTTTTCAGCATTTTGTGACAAATGTGATGAAGCTGTTTATGAAAGTATCATTTTAACATTTAACTTTCAAAATTTAGAATTTGTGAACCAATGTAAAAATAAACATTTTAAAAAGTATTACAAATATTTTTTTTTTTTTTTAGGTAATGACTATTTTATCAGCTTCATTACATTCTTTCATATTTGCTCTTTCTAATAATGTACATATTTTTATATTTATTGCATTCAAACAGAAGATATGTTATAAATTAATTATATTTGTTATAATTTTTATTTTAAATTCAAGATGGCAGCCTAGCAGTCAAAGAAATTGTTTTGCAATCTGAAATGATGTTTTATTGTTGATCCAATTGTGATCATCTGTCACCAACATTGTTTTTTTGGCTCATACTCAATATTAATATTAGTAATAATATATTAAGAAACAGAAAAAAAAGAAGAATGCAAAATGAAATAGAAATAAAATAATAAAAATATGAAAAAATTATAAACTTTATTTGTGAAGATTCTTATAGAGAAAGATAGAGGAAATTCAGCATAGATTTCAGTATCTGATGTATAATCAAAGATGAAAAAGATTATATTTAACTATGTCATTTCATGTTTTCTAAACTCTTATTCATTATTTATAAGCCCACAAAAGGATTCATATATATAATGGTTGCATGACTTGAGGCTTAAATCCAAATTGATTTGTAGTTTTATTTTTTTAAATGGCTGAAGATATATCCAAGCAAATTAGAATTTTGTTTATATAGTTGACTCTTAGCCAATCTAGTTAACCATCTAATTGAAAGTAAATCATAAAGTCTTCACTAACCAGAAATTGTTTAATCTAATGTATAGTTTTTTTTTTACATTTTTCTATAAAGTGATACTGAGAGAGAGACCTTATAAGCCAGCAATCTGCATTACGTAAAGTTGTTTGCCATGCCATCTGCTTTTAATATTTTATTTAATTCTTACTTAGCCATTACATATTTCCAAATATCATTGTTTCAAGTGGCAAATCTTAAACAACAAAATTATTAAATTTCATATTTGATATATTTTTTATCTTCTGTGATTTGATGTAATAGTAATGTGGCAAACTCTGGAGCTCATGTCCCGTACAGATTGCAACCTATTATTTCCGGCACTTAACTTCTTATGAATTCACAAGCAATAAACCATTAGATTGTTTTTATTATTTCTTTAGATAATATATGCACACATGAATTTTGAACTGTTTTTAAAAACATGCTTTCAAAAGAATTTACATCGTTAACTTAAATTTATAAACTTACCTGCTATACTAAAGAGTAATCTTTTCCAAAGATATTGGGGAGGGAAAGAATAATGTCCCAGAACACATTTGCTTATATGTTATGAGAGTGGTATTGTATTTTCCTAAATATCTTAGGAAAAGTTAACTTTTTATTAATGTAAGGGTACCTTACAATTCATTTCAAATCCACCCTTATATGTCCACTGTAGTAAATTAAACCCATGAAAAAAAGACATAAGCTGAAATAATAGGCTAAGTACCTAATATTTAATTTTATATGCAAACATACATATAAATACACTCACATTTGAAGTGTTTAATAAGCACCAAATCAAAATAATGTTAAAATGAAATAAATGCTCCTTTTTAATGAAAAAGAAAAGCTTAATCTTAGAAACTCATATATATAAGTACCAATTATGACTTGTCTGTTGATATGTAGATGTCATGATAGCAGATATGGTGATGATCATGGGTCAAGTCAATAACTAAGCAACCATGTGTTGGAAAGTGAGAATAGAATTTTACGTAGTAAATTCATTACATAATTTTATTACATAACATCAACAACCATTAATTTGCGCAACAATGGGCATCTACAGTGATAGCAAAGGAAGTTGAAAATGCAAGTTTGCTAAACAAACTGAAACATGGTCGGGTATAAAATCAAATCCAAGTCATTTCTTTTCTTTCACATTTCATCAAGTGTCATAGCAATGGCAAACAGCAAAAAGCTTAATATCGAACAGTAATAAAATGGACAATGTGTTCGAAGATATCTATTCTGCATAAAAGTTTAAAGCACTGAAAATTGAAACAGATTGTTATCAACATTTGAAATGGTAAAAATCAATAAACTTTAGCAGCATAATCAAAGAATTAAATTAATTTTATAGTGACAATCTAAGACAGAAAACTGTACAATCAAAAAAAAGAAGGGAATGTTATATAGCTAGCACATACTGATAAGTGATGAAATAAAAATTTCCTTTGCATAAATTCACTCAATACCAATCACCAGCTGAAGAAAATTTAAAACTTTTTTCTTTTTTTAATTAACAATATGTATTATGTCTATGGGACCAGGGTGCTGTCTTAATTGTCAGAGAGTGTGATCCTGTAGCTTGCTTATATGAATAATGCCTAGAAAAAAATGCCCAACCTGAAGTGTCTGAATGGATCCTAAAAGGAGAGTGATATCTGAAATGCAACAACTTCGTCCAAGCATTACTGGAGAATCTGGAGAATGATGGAGGAGTCATCTGAATGGACTGCATCCATAAAGATATTGATGCTTAAATTATAAACTCTAATCAGGAAGATTTGGACAAAATCAAAATTATCATGTTATATATATATTTAATTTTACTTTATATGTTTGTAAAATTTTGCTCTTATTATTCTAACACTTGGAAATTTCAGCGTGTTTGTAATCAGGAGAGTTTATTCCATAAGAAGCAACATAATGCAAGGGTAAAGGTTTATTAAGTTAGAAAAAGTTTTTTTTTTTTGGTTTTATTTGTAAATAAAATTTAGGTTGATTCCCTACGTAGTGATTTGATTTTTGATCATCATCATTATATAATAGTAAGAAATGAGGTAAGAATTTTTGATGCTCTTCCATATTAATCTGCAATCATTAGTACAGGGCAGAATTTACATTATTTGTTTATGTTTAACTAACAGTTGTTATATTTAGTTATTTAGTATGAATGACTAATGCTCTTGGATGAATATGACTTTTCATCAACAGCAGGAACTTGTACATAGTTATGGCGGGGGGGGGGTCCCAGAAAAGATCTTTCTAGCAGAAATTGGGTCATGGAATTATTGGATATATTGTAATAAAATCTTGTAAATAGTTAATTAGCTTCGTGATCATTACGACAAAATAATATTTTTTCTTTCATTTTATTTTTGTATTTTAGCCAAACTTATTAACTTTATAAATAGGGGGTGTCTTAATGCATATCTACCAGGGACATGGCTAGGTACAATGAATAATTTAGTTTTTGAAATGATAGAGATGTATATGGGACACATATAAGCACATCTTTTGCTATGTGAATAGAATTTCAATTTTTATCTGTTATTAATAAAATTTGTTAATGTGTTTTAAATCAAATTAGCCTCTGGTTTATCAAACTCGTTCATACACTCACTCATTAATTTAACTGATTAAATATATATATGCACACACAAATTATTATAATATATAACATAACATTAGGGTTTGATATATCTTTAGCTAGTAAAAATTTAGTTGCTCCATTAAGTAAATTCACCCCTGAAGAGAGTCAAAGGCAATATTTTCCCTGGGTTTGAATACTGAGGCGTAATGGAATCCGAAAGAGGGGTGAGGTGGATGAACTAGCCTAAATTGTATCTAGATTTAATGAATGAACTAAGAGCTAGCTCATTGGAGGTGGATATGATCATTGGTTAGTTCCTTCATCCCATTTTTCCTAGCATCCTATCCAAAGACCCTAGGTCCGCCCATAGTTAGATGTATTTCCCCTCTTCTAGTGGAAAACCGAGACTGTTATATTAAAGTAAGGTGAATTTGTAAATTTAAATTAACTATATAATTTACTCAATTATGCTCCAGATTATTTTTTCATTAATCTAGAAGTGATTTATTAGACATTCCATTTTTGTAATTTTTAAAAAAACTAAAGTATATGAATGTACATTATTTTCTCTAAGTATTTTGATCACATCATTTTCTGTAAGATATCTTATTTATTACTACAATAATAATATCCTTACTTAGTTTCACTTGATCCCAATTCATTTTAACAATTATCTGTTGCATACATAAATAGTAAGTACATCTGTGTGTATTTGTAATTTTTGAAAGTTATATTATGTTTTTTTATTATGCTATATTCGTTTTTAAAATAAGGAAGTCAGTAATGTATGATTTATAGGACTAAAAACCGACCGAAAAAAAAAACATAATAATCAGATATGTTTTCGTTGAAGCTATTGGCTGGCCTTTGACTAATTCATTAAAATATTAAATTAATAGCCGTTATCTTGTCAAGGTTGACAGATCATATTTCACTGTTCCAACTGGGGAGGGTATAATTCTAAAAGGTGACATTAAATTAACTAATAATTCTAAGAAAAGAAAATGAATTTGTCTTTTTCACAATTTTTATTATCTTTTAAACATAAAAATAAGACTTCATTTCATTTCTTATAAAATTTAATCTGAAACCAATAATGTTGCTTCATAAAATTGGTCTCAGAATTATATTAATAGAATGTGACAGCTATTATATATAATAAATAGTACATAAAATGGTATATTTTATTATTACAATACCAAATGGGCCATTGAATAATGCTAATAAATAGCCACTCATAAACAAGTATGACTATTTCAACTCCAGAAAGAATGTCTTGCATTGGTGGTCGAGAGGTCAGCGCGACTGCCTTGCACTTGCAGGCAGTTGCCCGGGTTGTGGGTTCGCGTCCCGGCCGATGCTATGACACTTAAAAAAAAAAAAACTCCAGAAAGAAAGAAAAGAGGGGGGAGGGTACTCTAGAAATGAGTTTTGCAATAACTATACAAACCAATCTGTGAATCATAAATATATCCACATATAGAACATGCTAGACCATTTTTTTTTTGTTTATTTGATATTTTATGATGCTACCTTTTAATTTTTTAGCAGAAGATTTCAACATCATGTCTAATTGTAGGCGTTTAGTTGTATTCTATTCTCTGCCTTATTTTCCGAGTTGAAATGATCAACTGTGCAATTCTTTAGAATAGCTTTAAGATAATCCATATATCATAGACAGGGCTGAAAAATTAAAAATATGAGAGATTACTAATAATAATTATCATTCATATGATGGCCTGGAGATTGTCGATGAAAATGGTACAATTTACTGATGGCATATAAAGAGCATTTTAAACATAAAGATTCAGAAAGATAGTAGGTCATCTTAAGAATATGCAACAACTAAAGAAAATTTGATGCATCCTTACCATACTAAGATTTTGTTGTTATAGAATTATTAAATTAGTATTTGCAATTACACATAATATATAAATTTACTTCATTTAATAAAGTGGGGGGGGGGGCCTCTAATAATAGATAAGCATCTTTGTGCAGAACAGAAATGTTTAAAATTTCCACCATGTTAATAATACTAATTGGATTAAAGGGGATTTGAACACATACTTTTGAGCTACCTTCAGTCATCCACTCTATCTTATATAACTGATATACATGACCACATACGTGTGAAAAAGGTAAATGATCTCCAATATATGTATTTCATGCTGAACCAGCACTCATCAGTTGGTCCAGATCATCATCTCCCAACATATATGCAATCAATGCTCATAATATATATTAAAATAGTAAATCTACAAGCTTTCATGGACAAGCTTTACTTCAGCCATCCATATCATTGAAAATTTTGTGTACACACAGAAAAACACACATAAAATTAGTATTGCAGGAAATATGTAAAATAGAATACTTTAAATCAAATAGAATATTTGAAACAATTCTACAATAACCATATTATGATAATTACATTCACTAAAATAGTAAGCTAACCATCTATTCAAAAGTATATATGTGCATGCATGAAAATTTCTATATATTTTAAAACTTTGTCTGTTTCAAAATTTATAAATGTAAAACTAGTAAAGTAAGTTATATTCTTTACTATTACCATTCAAACAAAAGAGTATTTATCAAATGAATTTAATAAAATAAATATCAGAACTTTAAAGGGATTTTATAAATTATTTAGTTATTAAAAATAAATGATTGGAAAATTTACTACTCACAATAGAGCCAATTTTGATCATCTGTTCTATATTATCATGGCAATGAACACATTTTTCCTAGTAAAACCCAAAAGATTTGTGGATAATGCTAACTAATTAAAATACCAGCAGACCGGAGACTATAAATATGATATCTTGACAAAATTAAATCAGTCTTTGTAAAATTACTGTGCACCCAAGATCCAGTCAAATTAAATTTTAAAATAACCATTTTGACCATCTTCATAATGTCAGAGTAGACAATCTCATTCTAGGTATTTTGTCTAGCTGGCAAAATGGATCTTGTCCTCAAACTAATATGGATAAATAACAACAAGAATTATCACTAAATGCCATTTTAAAGAAAATCCAATTTGCTGCTTTCAAATATAAATGAAAAATTTGGAAAATCGCTTACAGGATGCTCATTATAACATCAGTCAAATCATTTGTCTCTTCTTTCAAAATAATTGTGAAATAACTTGTTTGGAAACTATGGATTACTGAAAGTTAAAAACTTTATATAATAAGTCTAAATCCACATATAAATTCACAGCTTTGGATAAAATGCTTAATTAGTAATGAAAATCAGTGAAGTTTATTCATCTATAGATTATAATTTATTTGATAGGTCTTATTGATTATTAAAACTGCCTGAACTATGTAGAAAAATAAATTAACTGTGCTAAAATCAAAGGATTAGTAATCTATTTAAAATACTTGATAAATACCATTCACAAGGATTAAACCACTCTCTTTAACTTAAAACTACAATTCAACATCAGTCCTTTAGTAATGGATTTAGAATTATAAGTGCCACATTATGAAAATATAATAAACATCCTAAATTGATCAGCAGACATCCTAAAATGAATTAATATGAGCTAACTATGTAATCAGAATAGGATTACTAAGTGTACTTTTTTTTTTTTAAATCATTAAGTGTCACTACGGATTTAAACATATGAAAGCAATTATCTTGTGCTTTTAGTTTAATATCTAATGCTTATATTATAGTATTGCCAGTAAATTATAAACGTTAGAATACTTGCAAAGTATAAATATTTCCACAGGATAATTCTCAACCATTCATAAAAATAGAATTGCTATTTGAGGAATTACTTAAATAAACTTTATTTATAACTGTTGAATTATTTAGTTTATAGTTATTATTAGTGTAATAAGTAATAATGTTCTCAAGATGATGCTGAGATATGAAGGTACAGATAATAACTTTATATATTTTATTAATGATATTGGAGTCAGTTTGCATTTGGTTAAACTAACTTATAAACTTATGTAAACCTGTTTATGTTTAACTTTATGTTTTATTAGTCCTTAAATTCAGTTTCAGATTTATAGGTAGATGATTAAATCATTAAGGAACATTTATTTGTATAACATCTATGATATTTGAATAATTTTTAAATACTACACTATGTAATGAGGCATTTTGATATAAATAAAATAAATTATATTTATTAATAGAGATATACTCCTAACTAATTATATAAACTTTGAATAATATTAGAAGCATAGCAAGTCATTCTAGTAAGGGATATAAATGTATAATAAATAAAGCTATGCATTTTGTATATCATTTAGGAGTGCTAGGTAAATCATTTTACTTAATCCAAAAGAGTAAAAGAATTAGTCAGATTTTATAGAACGAGGTTGATAATCTATTGATTATTGTTAGTGGGATAATTAAGGATATTATAAAACATTATTATCCTCCTGTATGTAAAATTAGATATTTTTTTTAATATTGTTCAATCTTCTCCAATAAAGTGTCAGGTCCTTGCAATACTTTAGAATTACACAAATAATCATAACCCAAGGTTAACTTATTCACAGTGAATAAACAATATTTTATTATAGAATTTTGATATTAAATTACGTTTTTCTATTGTTTGCATATGATTTGGTTTATATACTTGTTATTTATGATAAAGCAATTGTTATATTTACAGTTGTTTATCATTATTGAAATCATCGTCTTCACGTTATTTTGAAATAAAACGTCATACTTCTAAGTTATTAAATTATATATTCATTTATTAAATTTCTATACACCATTTATTATTACCATTGACATCTGAAATACAAATTAGTAGAATAAAGTGATCGGTCCAGTTATGCAAATGTCTGCCATTAGAAATAGGCAAAAGCTAGGAATCATTAGAACAACATAAAACCTTGGAAAATAATTTTAAAACAAACCAAATAATTCTAAAAAGAATAGAGACACTATAAATCCAGATGCCTTGTTAGAATAAACAGAGAAATCATTTGGACATCAAAGCTCATTGAAAACGTGGAAAATAAAATGCTAACAAAGTTGGTTTTAAGAATTTCATCATTGCATCAGATATTAGAAATATGAAACAAGTTTCTATGAGTGCAAACCAGTCAGGGAAGACAGAAAATGGCCTAGGGATTATTATAGATACAAAATTAATCATAAAACTAAAGGAAAAAAGAAATCCCAGTTTTAAATTATTCATAGGAAAAAAGATACGACATCGTCGTGTCAAACCAGAAGTTGCCGAATGCGGCTAAACAGTGTAGATCGGGAAATTATTTTAATTCGATCTCAATTTTAGAATTGAACATTATAGATTATGACTCAAGCTATCTCCCTGCACAAAAATCAGGTTTCTCCGACGATCAGAACAAAAGTTATTAGACCACTTCCGGTGAATTGGGGGCCTCAAAAATTAAAAAAAAATTTTTTTTTTTTTTCAAATCAAGACAGAATTACAACGAAGTGATTCATGAGCAAAAAAGTAATAATTCAAAGACAAAATTAGTACAAATGATGTTTTAGACCTAAACAGAGACATTGAAGCTGCAAATTATTCATCCTCTTTCAAGCAATAATTATTGAGAACATTCCAAAGTTTAACATCAAACTTTCAAATTATACAACTGAAACCTTGATTACTAAGCAAGACCTAAAATTTCAATCATAGGAAGCAGAACCCAATTAGTATCAACAAATAAGGTGTGTACGGTTAATACACACCATCTCCACATCCCTTTCCCTTTTCATATGTATCCTTCCCCTTTCACCATGTTGCTCCTGAATTTCATTTCTACCATTCTTTGTAAACCTCTTATTTAACTGTATTTGTACCTTTTTCTTTTCTTTTTTGATGAATAAAGTTTCATCACTGAGGGGGAAAAAAAGGTGATTTACAATAAAATTTCCTTTTTACATTAATCATACCTAGAATAATACATGTTTTTTAACATCTTTTAATTGAATGATTAAGATTGATTTAGTTAATAACTCTAGGATAAATAATAAATTGATTATTATATTTAATTTATGAATGAGATACAATTAAATTTGTAGCCTTCTTTAAAATGCATATTAATTTTATTAAAGCAGATCTTTACACAAGAGATATTGTAACATAATATATGTATTTAAGAATACAGTAAGATTATTATCATATTGCCCTGAGATATTGTTCTTAAGTTTAATGTATTATTGACTTCTGGAATAGTTATTATTATTTATTTTATATGGAAAATAAATATGCATTCATTTTAATTTCTCGTAAGTGCACAATCAATATTATAACACACTTATATCAAACAATCGTCTTTTGTTCCTACCTGATTGCGACTTGAACGTTGGGTTACAATATATATAAAAATTGGATTTGAACTCATCACTTTGTACTAAGTAAAATAGTATTCATCTTTCAGTTATATATTTAATGACAAAATTTTTAAATATATTATAATGATTGGCAAAAAAAACTCTCAAACTTTTATTGTGATAAGACTGAATGAATTGGAATATATTTAATGATTTTAAAGCCAGGTTACAGGACAAATTAAATAATCACACTGAATTAAATGAAGTGTCATCAATTTTGACTCATGATTATAGTATTGATTGCATCTCTTCAAAATATGCTGTCTCTTCTGTGAAAATATATGGACTTTTCAATAGCATAGTCAGTGTTATGATGACCAATTCTGATATCTCCACATTTATTGGCTTTAAAGATTTCTCCAAATAATTTATTTTTCTTATAGAATATTCAAAATAAGATCATTTTATTTGGTCAAGAACTTCAAATAAAAGTTTGGACATGACTTGGTTATTGAATTAGACAAAATCAAATGCAATGAGGGTTTTTTTAGAAATTGCATTGTAAAGGTAAACTCTGGTCTCAGTAGCTACAAGTATATAATAGAACCATTACTAGTGCAAAGATGTAGTGTCACATATTTTTCTTTTACAATCATGGTCCTTCCAAAACTAACTTGCAGTAGGTGATTTGTTCTAGCATACCCACTACAACTTATTGACTAGCTTTAAAATAAAATGAATATTCAGATGAGCTTCTGAGATGAAGTTACTTATAACTCTAGTAGTCATACAGTTTTCATCATCCTTTCCTTATGTATTGATTTTTATATTTACATATCATACCATTTCCAACCTTCTTATACACTTAACAATACTATTTTATATCAAAACTTTACTCTTATAGTTTTGACTATCAGTCAAAACTGTAAGATTAAAGTTTTAGTATAAAAAATAGTATTGCTAAATGTATAAGAAATGATGATGACTTCAGGACAGTCAAAACTGTAAGAGAAGTTTTGGTGTAAAAAATAGTATTGTTAAGTGTATAAGAAGATTGGAAATGGTGTGATATGTAAATCTGGTAGTCCATATACTTAAATCATAAAAACTCATTTTCAGAAGAGCACCATTTAAAAATAAATAAATAAAGATTTGAACTCATTGCAAGAGATTTCCTTTACTCTCCAACTATAACTAACTGGTACTATATGCCTGAAACAGAAAAATAACCCTTTAGACTTACTCAAAAAATTCTGAGCAATCTAAAAAAAACATCTTAAATGCTACACAGATTTCAATACTGAATCAAAAACAGGTGAAAACACTATCCATTACACCACAGGATTCTAATATATATATTTATTTTTATCAATAATTCTTATTATTTTTTCTCATAACTTGCTAACAATTATTTGTTTGTCTCTAGTTTAGAAGTATTATTAATGTGAATCTGTTATTAAAAACATGAATATTTTGTTTTATTACAAAATTCCTATGCTTTGAACCCTTATATGTAAGTCATCTTTATAGACATTGAACATACATTTATGTGTAACATGGAAGTATGTTTAATATTCCTGAAGACGTTCTGCATATGAAAAGTTGAAACAACATGAATATAGATTTAACATTCCTGAAGATGACCTGGGTGTAAGGAGTCAAAATATAGGAATTTTATAATAAAAACTATATAAAACATAAAATTTCACTGTTTTTGATAATAGATATAAAAAAATGTGAACACAAAAACAATAATAATATATATATAAACCTGATATATTCAAATTTGCATACATTTGTTTATCTGTGTAAAGGTTTCTTCTTTATAATTTAAAACTGAGAGCACCTTTGGTGAAGTTCTTCATAATCATAGCTTTCTTAATCTGATATATGTATATGAGAACTATTTGGACATCAATAGAAAAAATTAGAACCAGTTGCATATTATTTTAGGTAGTATACATAAATGATAACAATGCTTAAATTGATTCACTACTGAGGAATCTATTTTTTAAAAAATAGTTCATTATATTATTTGAATGGAACTATATATAGTCTCTACATTTGTAAACTCAATTTACATAAACAATTAGTAGGATGTATAAAGTGCAAAAAAAAAAAAAAGTATAACTCTCTATACCTTGTCTGATATTGTGAGAACATCTCTTATAAAATATATTTTAATACTTTGTTGCTATTTGGTAAACAAAAATTTTATATTTTGCACTATGGCTAGTAGTAAACCAGCACTTGAATAAAAATTTCATATGCATAAAAGTTTGACTTAAGCAAATTGTGGAAAGTTTTGTTTAGATAAATAAAAGAATCCCATTTGGTTGCTTGAATGTCACATGATCTTTTTATGATTGTAACAGTAAAATTTAATGTCATCAGAGCATAAATGAATAGCATCCTATTTAATAAAATATCATTTTTTTATAATAAATAGATGAATAAACAACACAGTTTTATGCCATAGGTTTATCATCTCTCGTTATTTACATCTAATATTTTAGATGATATGAACAATATTTTTATGATTTTTTTGTTCTGATATATATATATTTGCTTGAAATCGTTAGGATATTAATTGTTGACTTAGGGCTAGACCTTTGTAGCCATATGAGCAATGTAATTCCAACCCTCATTGTATTTGAAAATTTTAGACTAATAGTTTGAGTAACTATGAGCATAGGATGACCACGTAGTAGATATAATGCAATGCTGCTTTCAACTAGAAGACTCAGTGATTGACCAAAGGAAATTTGGGGTATCTAGTGCAGATTTAGTGTAAGCTTTTATTTAACAATATATTTAGTAGTAAATTGCTTAAATATAAGGGTTTCATGATGCAGTGCTCCATATGTTGTGTTACAATCTGGGTTCATATCTGGAGTAAATTTGAAATTTTTGTAACTGACGTAGGATTTTTGTTTTTTATTTAGTTAGGTAACCATCATTAATTCCATAAGGCAATAGGTATTTCATTATTCTAAGGTAGAAGGATGATATAAGAATGAAAAAATTGCTTATATCCTCACTATTAGGAGATTGACTCATTCTTTTGAATACTGTTGGGGTTTTTTTTTTTTTTGAAAGGTTGTTACTTTACCTATTTAAATATATGGAATATTTAATGATTCTAGTAAATTTATTTTGAAAAATGATAGATTTTTTTTTTTTTTTAAGGAATTCTACACTGGATGACTCTATTCTGGATCTTCATGGTTTATATGTGTCCGAGGCAATTGAAGCTTTAGAGAAAACTCTGGCAAGTAAAAAACAAGGTAAAATTACTTAATCCTAGAGTTTCCTGATACATACATAAAATAACATCTCAGATGGCAAAGTGATAAAAAATTACTATTTGTAATAAAAATATTTTTTGTTTAAAATATTTACTGTAGATATGCATAACAAACACATGTGTAAATTACTTTGAAAGGAAATTCATTTCATTTTTATACTTTTTTCAAAATTATTTTTATCCATTTTTAAAATCTGTAGCGCCTAATTACTTTTAACAAAAAGTTTTTTATTTTTTTATTTAGCTTTTTACTATTTTCTCTTTTTTTTTAAAAAAAGGAATACCATTAAGTTGATGATTCTTCATTGATTTTAATAACATTGTAAAGAAATAAAGCAATTGTATGTTATTCAAATTAAATTTGAGTACAAACTTGAGCTAGCCAATCATCCCAAATTATGAAAAATTTGTGCAAAAATCCAAAAGTCTGTTATGGGTGATGATATCTCCTAGAAAATATCTGCATTTCACACAATTAGGTTGCTTGCCTTTTTCCTTAATTGATTACTTTGTTTCCATCATGTATTACTTCATTTCTTTAAGTTGCTGATTTATTCTGCTGTTACAAGTTTGAGGATGGCATTAATTAGCAACATGCTGTTGCCATGGTAAATCCATCATATATTGTGGATATTTGACTGGAACTATATACAGTGCTTACATTGTTGCTGCCTTTGTCAAACAAAGTATCACATGACTTGTCTTTTATTCAGCATTAGCTTCAGAATCTGTGGTCCACTGTATTTATACTATTCTGGAGCCATTAAAGTGAGAGTAATTAATTGATAGATGATAGTAGGGTCTACCAAATTTCCAGATCTATTTCTGACCATTAAGGATCATTGGACTTACATCCTGCATTCACCTTTACTTTTTTAATATATGCTAGTGCTTTGAGCTTCAAAATGCTTATAGGTTTAAATTCGAGCTGACTTATTTTTATGACTATACAGATCTAATACTTGATCTGCAACTATATATTTTAAAAAAGAATAGTATATACCTAGTACATAATTGCTGACTAGTATCTAACTTATATAACGATCCAAGAAAATTGTCTTGGTGTTGAAATTTTAGAATAGTTGAATCTCTGATCATTAAATTAGATAGTATAAAAAAAGTAAGGTGGTTGTTAGATAAATTGCTTCTCTATTTAATAGTGTCCATTAAATATTCTAGATTATCATAGATGACTCTGGAGTAAAGTAATAGATTAGATAACCATTCCTAAAACAGACATTGATTGTTTAAGGTTTTCTTTTCCTACTTTAGATCTGTTTTACATTTAAAATAAGAGATTCTAATAAACTTCAATTTGTAATTGTTAATATTATATAGATTTCTTTTTTTAAACCTTTTTTTTTAATAAAGCATTGCCCATTCCCCGCCAATCAGTAAACAAACATATTGCTATAATTAATTTTATTTTAATAAATTTTAATTTTTTAAACAGCTATATTGGTTTTGCTTAGCCTTCCATTAAGCATTTTAATATGAGAAAGACAAAAAAAAATAATGTAAATAAAATACTATTAATCCAAAAATCTATTACTTAAAAACTTCTATTAACCAAACAAAATTTCAAACATGATCTTTATTTTTTATAATAAAATAATTTGTACACATGTTTAGAAACCAAATTAATCTCCCCCCCCCCAATCTTTTAGTAAATATCTATAAATTAATAAGCACTTGCTAGACTTTTGAGAGGCTAAAAAATTTATTAATCAAATCTGAAAAATACACCAATCTGAAAACGCCCTGGATTAACCCTTCTGCATTTTAATGTTTTTGCATCCTTCCCCTAATGGCAATTTGAGTTAATAGTTCAACATTTTATTTTAATATTAAAGCCTTTATTCAATATTATGAATCAATAAATAGTACTTGATTTATTAGAAAAATAAATTTGCAACTAAAAAAACATCCTTAAAGAATCTTATTTGAACTTCCAAATATAGAAAAATAAATAAATAAAGTGAATTACATAATGATAACAACTTTTTTATATTGGCTCATTTTATAATAAAACTATTAAAAAAATAAATTAACAAAATTTTTATTGATTGAACTTCATTTTTTAAACTTGAGCAGCAAATTATTATAAAGTCATCATAAAGCTATGAAATTTTGTCTAAAATTTAAAATTGCATTTGTATTTACAATAATAATAAAAGTTCAGTACTGAATTGTTTAATAGAGCTTAATATGGTTAAAAATTATAGTTTTCTTTTTTTTCATTATGTTGAGTTTCTTATCTCGTATTTTTAATAATTATTATACAAGTATTTTGTAAAAAGAATCGTAAATATTTAAAATACAAAATTATGTATTTTTTTTTGTTCAGGGGTTTTCAAATTTATTTGAATGCCTAAGATCAAAGAATTTGGCAATCACTAGACATTTGTTGGCTACTTTATAACTTTTCTCTGTGGAGTAATCTATAGACTACTGACAGCTTATGATTTTTTTAACTAATAAATCAATATTTATTTGATTTCATATTTTACCATCAAATGAATGTAAAACTGACCAAGTAGCATTAAAGATAGCCATAAAAGAATAATTTAAAACCGAATCCTTATATTGTCATCTCAGTACTCTGTGAAGCATTGGTTCTCAGCATCATTGAATAACAGTGCTTTACCTGTAGATTTTTCTTTTTTAAGGTTTCAGAAATACTCCTTAAATTGTATTTGATTCTTTGTAGAAAATCAGCAGAAAGAATACATACAAAAATATTTTCTAATAAATGCTCTTATTTGCTGGACCCGAAAAAAATCAAAAATAATTTGTTTTTGTTTTTTCTAACCTTAATTGTGATTTTTATATTTAACTTGAAATAAAAGTGGGGGATGCCCAAAAATTAATAAATTCAATCACTAATTACCTCAGTTGTGGTAGAAGATAATAATTATTTTTTTTCTTTTTTAATGGACAGGAAATAAAAGCATTTATTATAAAATATATTATTTTTAATTTTATATTATTCACACAGTAAATAAAAATGTTTATTATAAAAATGGATATATATTATTTTTAAGTTTTTGGTGTTGGGATCTTTTCATAATTATTTTGAAATGAAGTATATAAACAATGTTGTATTTGAAAGAAAATTGCATGTTAAAAATCAAATTTTTTTTAAAAAAAACCATTTACAATCAAGAGAAATTAAGATTCATTTTTATTTCTGTTTGAATTTACGGTAAAAACTTTATTTTATTTTATTTTTTTTTAAAAAAAATAATGTACTGCCCCCTTGTGCACTGCACTGAAAGCTTACTGAAGTGATAACAAACAAATGAGGGAACCAACCTGAAATATTTCATTATCATATTACATTGTCATTGCTTTCTAACATATGTACAAAATTTGAAGGAAATCCATTTAATGGAAGAATATTAAATCTCAATTACAAAATTTAGTCAAAACAAACAAACAAATAGAGTTTCTAAGTTAAATGAAAGCATTTAAAAGGATAGTTAATTTGATCTTTTGATGTCAGTATTAAGGCTAGAGCTTAACTAAAATTAGATCAATTTTGTAGTTCTGGGAATGATTGTAAACTTATTGTTTTTATTGCTTATTTAGTATGTGTTTTGTTTTTTTTGAGTGATAATTAATTAGTAATATAAATATTTATATCAACACCACATCACTTAATTCTTTGATTACTCAAACTTATAATAGGTGGTGCTAGAGTAGTAAAGAGGGAAAATAAATATGAAAAAAGTGATTATACAGAAAGTAGATTATTGGTTTTTATGCTGGGTTTGGAAAAAGATAAGGGGGATTTAGATATAAAGGCTGTAGAGTTGACAAAGATTATGTTGTGGAAATGGGATGGAGCAGAATATGGGAAAAATTAGAGTGGGGAATGTAAAATTAAGTAGCTAACAAGTTTTTCTTGGTATAATTGCTGAGAGATTCTTGACTTCGTTTAAAGAGTAGCTACAGTACATCACATCATCACATAATAATCTGCCTTTGTTTATACTAAAGTACACTGAAAGAAATAAGTGAGGTGTTGATATTAACATTCCCAAGTAAGGAAAAATTGCCTGTCATTGGAATAGAATTGAGGTTAAAATTATGGTTATTGAGGTTTTACTATGAGTTTCTATGGATGTGAAGTTGTGTACTGGGAAGAAGAATAATGACCCATATTATAATTCCAAATTATTCTTTTACCTTCACTTTTTATCTTATACTTAAATCATTAATGAACTTCATCTTTATTCATTTAATCTTCATGGGAACATTTTTTTTTTTCTATTTTTCTTCCATTCTTTTCTTGTTTTGTTTATATTTATAAAAGTTTCATTTCAAATATCTATATTGAACTGCAGCTGTTTATGGTGTTGATGATAATCACAGACTTGTCAAACATTCTAAATATACAGAAGAAAACTATCATAAAGTATTCTTAGAAACGTGATGGAAATATGAATAGTAAGAAAAAACAAAAAGAACTATAGTACTGGAACATGAGTCTCACGCTTGAAGACATTCAAGGTATAAACTGGCAGTACTGAATATCTCTGTCTCTTATCTATGCTGATGTTTCTTTATTGTGTGAATGAACCTTTGAAGCTACAGTGTAAGGAGCTGATCACCACTGGAATCTGGAGTGTGCAAACCAAATAAATCAGTCTATGACATCTTAGTAAATTAAATTCGTTTGAATTGGGAAATTTTAGATAATGAGAACATTCTGTTTATTTTAGACCATGGACAACCAGGAATAAACGAATGTAGATTTATAGAAAAAGACTAATATTTGATATAATTCTTTGACAACTAGTTGTTGTCAGTTTGATTCCATGGACTCTTGTTATTAATTACTGTTTACAAATCTTAAGTTCTGGTTTTAGTGAAGAAGAATTTAAAACTTATTATTAGGCATAAGCAAAATTTGATCATATTTGCAAGCATGATATAATTTCAGAGATTGGGGATTGAAATGTTAAAGTTGGAATAGGAAAGGAAGGAAAAATTATCGCTGCTACAAACATAGACATCCTCTGGTAGAGTTCATAGAAATTATATTGATTATATATGTGGAAAAATAAAGTTTCTAGAAATTATATTGATTACATTTATGGAAAAATAAAGTTGAGAACAGATTGTGAATTAATCACTCCTGTGTAAAGTGAAGATGAAAGAGAACTATAAGCTTGCCAATATATTAGATCTAGAGAAAATAATTTGATCAGAGGAATTGATGGCCTCATATTGTCTTCCTACCATTTGTGTACTTATTGTGTAATTAGAGAAGCCACATTGTACAAAGACAAATATGAATTCAAGATTAGTGGATAATTTATCAACAATCTTAAACATGTTGATCATACCACCCTTATAATTTAAAAACCTTAAAACTCTCATTAGGAAAGTTAAAGATTAGAATGAAAATGATGGGGATATGAATAAATTTGTGACAGGTTTGCCTTACTTTTAAATTGATTATGAAGATGTAAATGTGATTGACTGCTTTTGCTTTTTTTTTGATCATTCATTATCAAGAAAATATCAAATAATCAAGAAATTTATCATAGACTCCCACTGAATCAGGATGTGGAAAAAGACTTTAGCTGTAATGACATGTTTAAGAATGAAAATCAAAACTTGTGCAAGCTATGATTTTACTATGAGTTTCTATGGTTGTGAAAATTGGACATTAGAGAGAGTGACAAATGTTATTGATTTGTTTGAATTGTGATGCTTAAAAAGACTTGGGAACATCAAGACCAGTAAGGAAAATGGCAAGTAATTGCTTGATAACATACCTAAATTCTCATTTCAATCACTAGATTGAATTTATCCTATTTTAGTCTTAATTCATTCCAAAAGTATCATGTTAGGAAATGTTGTGGGTGAATAAGGAAGCTGATAAGACATAAGATCAGTGAATTTTATCATCATAATAATGAATATGCCTTTAAGCATCCTGAAACTTCAAATTGTTGTTGATAATCAGGAGAAATGTTTTTTTGTAATATACTATGAATCATCAATTTTATGGCATATAAAACTTTTTTTAATGGGTTCAAGTTTTTCTAGATATTATAAAGAGCTTTCAGCATTTGTTCATATTGTTTAGTTTTTTGTTTATTTAAAGTGGAAGTTATGATCAATATCTATATACATAGATATATATGAAGTACTCTGTGATGCAGTTGTTGAAAAATTGTAACTTGGGAAATTTTTCAACTTGGGAAGTCTACTTATGTTGACTATTCCATAGCTAATATAATTAATCATTTTATTGATAATTAAACTTACAAACGTTAACTATTTTTAGCTAGAGGATAAAATAAAGATAGAAAGCCATCTGGAATTTGACTAGTTGGGTGAGTAGTCCTTTTGATAGCAAGTAACAACTGTCTTTCTTATTATTAAACAATAGTTCATCATAAGATGTAGTATAATTTGCAAGAAAAACCAATGTTATCATTTGAAACAAGAAAAAATAGTCTCTTGTATATTGGGTCTCAAGAAGATTAACTTTTACTACCTCACTCAGTCTTTGCCGATTTGTTTAAAAATGAAAACATTTCTACATTGTGAATCGTAATTGGATAATCTGTAGTGAAGAATAGCTCGATACATATTTATTTATCAATATTAAGTAATAACCTGTAGATTTATACTTTATGTTTGTCTTCAATATGATAATATTAAATCGTGCTATCACACTTCCAACATAAAGCTGTAACAACAAATAGAAAACTAAATTAAATGGCTGAGCGCTTTCAAGAAGATGTACTTCTCATATTCATAGCCAGTTATGATACTTTCTTTGAAATCATTATATAAATAAATACCATATGCAAATTCTATGCAAATGAGTCACTAAGACCATCTTTTAGATATAGCAAAACATGCATCCTTACAATTAATGGTGAAGGAGTCCTCTGCTATAAAGTAAGCTTCTTTTACCTTTCACTTAATATCATGCCTCTCAGTACAAACTAATTTTGCAGATGTGGGTTCGAACACATGTCCTGACAATTTTTGATGTTGTGCAAAAATTGAAGTGCATTCTGGATTCGTATGTGCCTTATTGTATCTATACTTGTGTTGTGATATCCTAGTAGCTACGGTGGCTCTTGTTTCACCATAGTATGATGCTTTGCATCCATTATGAGGGCATGCCACTCTGTACACAGCCTGTGGGGTCTGATCAGAAGCTATAGTGTCTTTAGTGTTGTTAATAAGCCTATTAGTTGAGATTGGTGTATGAAAACTCAAACGAAATTCCTTAGAGAAAGTCTTATAAAACGTTTTATGCAAAGCATGTAGGGCAACAATATCCAAGGCTTGTTGTCTTCATTTCTGTGTTTTCCAATATTATTTACAAAATGTCTAATTTTGCTATATACTATATTGCGCCTGTATCCTGATTTGATTAAGTTGTTAGTATAATTAATTAAGTTAGACCTTCTGTCTGCCTCAAACTTGCACAAATAGTAATTTCTGAAAAGAAATGATGTCAATCCAGCAAACTTGTGAGTCATAGATGGTATGATTCAGGGTGAATCTGTCCACAAACTTCTGGTGGCTTCATGACCATTGTATAGTTAAGTATACTTCCCTCTCTGTGTACCTTGATATCTAAATATTTTATCTTTTGCCCCATATCTTCCAATGTAATATTTAAATTTAATTATGTTTTCGCTTGTATCCGATTTTTGATGTGATCAACAATATTTACTGGAGCAGCAACGAATAAGTCGTCCACATACCTCGTATATATTATATTATTATCTCCTATGTTGTATTCAGATAATACTTGTTTTTCGTAAAAATTCAAATAGATGCTAGCCATGATAGCTGGGCAGAAAATTTTGAACATATATAAGATTTTTTTTTAATTATAGTGATTTGGCGATATATGAAGGCAAATTATTGAATAAAACTGAGGGAGCAACTTAGCTGCGCACGTATATGTATGTGTGTATAAAACATATACAAATAAAGTGTTCTTTTTCTGTAATTTTGAAGGAGATGAGGATTACTGGGATTCCCTATTATTTTTTATGAAGACATACTGTGATAAAAGCTCGATGTGACGTTGGATTTCCTTTTCAAAGAACTATGGCCTGACCTCTGCGACTAGCCAGCAGTTTGTCATTAATTTTTTTTTTTTTAAAAAAAAAAAAAACAACGATTTAGCTTCGTAAATGGGATTTTGAGCAGAAATCCTTCCCGTCTGACTTGACAGACAGGGAAGAATTCTTAATTCCTAATAATTGCCAGGCCAAGTTAGCTCTATCCTTTTGCTTTATTATCAATATGATTTCTCTCCCTTCTCCTTATTAGATTTTGATAAATATGAAGGATTATTATATGTGTGTGTTACTATTTTGCTGTAGTTAAAAATTTTTTTAAATTATTAGTAGTTAGGAATGGTACTTATTTTAAATAGTTTAAAAGAAATATTTTCACTTTAAAGTATATTAATTGCTAGTATATGTATTTTTTTTTAATTATCTTTTTCATTATCATTGTTTATTAACTTACATTATATGGAATAAATCAAATTCACGAGCAACATCATAGATTCCAGCGCTTTTGAATTAATACATCTTTTTCGTTTGCTTTGCTATTAATCATAACTGAAATTAATATGCTAGTACTAAAAAGTTAAACTAATCACGGGCCCACTGCCAATAGCTGTGCAATATCTTTCCTCGGTGATGTAGGCGCATCATTTGCCCATGTGTTTTTTTTTAATGTTCATTGCATCTATATTCCTCTCGCCAATCTCAACTTTATCGTTTCCGTAACATTAGACAGATATTTATTGATTAATTTATATTATACTTATTGCTAAGATGATAATCTGAAAAATTACTGGATTTACTTGGAAAATTTTCAGCTATTCAGTTCATATTTGTCATGACTTTGACATATTAATTGCAATTGTCACAATATTATTATTTATGATGTACAGTACTACAATATACTATTTATATTTCTCGTTAAAATTATTATTGTTATATACAGAATTTATATTTTATTCTCAGTATTGTTTAATAAAATGGTAGTGTGATGGTTTCAGTAGCTGAAAGTTTCTGAATCATGGCTTCCCTTGACATCTTATTGCTTAGATGTTAAACCACTAAGCATCACATGATCACTATCTCATACTAGCACATATTGGATGAGTAGGCATTAGATAGGGATTTTATTCACAAGCCTTCTGGCATCCATTGATTACTCTGTTTAGCACAGGGCGGCACTACTGTATGGAGAGAGTTTTGCCTTGTTTGCTTAGATGTTACATGATTTCCAAAACAATAATCGTTCAATTAATAGTAAATAAATACTAAGATTGTCAGATGTCATATGACCTCCCAAACAATAAACATTTAATTTTTGGTAAACAAATAAAATATACTATGATCTATGTTAGGCAATATAAATTTATTGGGATAATAGTTGATCCTATTTGTGCCAATAGTTAGATATTAGTTTAAACTATGTGGATAGAAGAAACCAATAGTAAGATAAAAGAAGGTGAAGATATATCACATGTCACAAAAGAAGAGCTAAAGGTATTATCTAATAGTCCTGGCTTGAATGACACAGATTTATGGATATTTAGTAGCCAACACTGTCATACAAGAAAGTAAAATGCAAAGTTCCAAGGACATTACTACTAGAATTTTGAGTGTGAATTAAGAAAAATTTGTATCTATAAAGATGAAAATAGATTGCTTATGCATTATCACTAAAGGAATTTTTTTCACAACTCTTTAAAATGTCAGTGCTGGATAGAGATTATTTAGGCCAAAATAATAATAATAAAATGAGATGTTTTTTATTACCAGCAATATAAATTTATTGGGATAATAGTTGATCCTATTTGTGCCAATAGTTAGATATTAGTTTAAACTATGTGGATAGAAGAAACCAATAGTAAGATAAAAGAAGATGAAGATATATCACATGTCACAAAAGAAGAGCTAAAGGTATTATCTAATAGTCCTGGCTTGAATGACACAGATTTATGGATATTTAGTAGCCAACACTGTCATACAAGAAAGTAAAATGCAAAGTTCCAAGGACATTACTACTAGAATTTTGAGTGTGAATTAAGAAAAATTTGTATCTATAAAGATGAAAATAGATTGCTTATGCATTATCACTAAAGGAATTTTTTTCACAACTCTTTAAAATGTCAGTGCTGGATAGAGATTATTTAGGCCAAAATAATAATAATAAAATGAGATGTTTTTTATTACCAGCAAGAATATTTCAAGAATTATAATTAGAGATAATCTTATAAATTAAAATAATAATTATAATCAAATGATTTATTGATAAGGAGTTTTTTTAGAAATTTGAATACCAAAAGTGACAGAAAGTTGAGGGTTCTAGAGTCCACTATGCTCTACAACACAGGAAATTTTGTAAGGATTAGCTGATATTAGTTTGATTTTACAGACACATGATTCAACATTACTATAGAGCAAATGTATGCCCAACGAACCAAGCAATATATATATATATTTTAGTGTGATCAATTGGAATCATGATTCAACATTACTATAGAGCAAGTGTATGCCCAATGAACCAAGCAATATATATATATACTTTTAGTGTGATCAATTGGAATGCCGAAATTCAAGATGTTGAGGAAAGGAAGGTTGTTTATCAGTATTAACTAGGAAGCTAACTGAAGTTGAAGAATGAACTGCTACTCTTTGATTAAATTAATGATCTTTTTGTTACCAGATCATTTTTAAGCAGTGAAAGAGTCAATTATAAGTGTAGTCATCACTGAATGGAGTTCACAGAAAGTAAAATTAATTAAATTCTCAGCACCAAAAATATAATTGTGGAATGAATTGCTGTGTAAACTTTGAGTTAAGTTGAAAAGGAGCTACTTGTTCAAAGGTTTAGATATAACTTAGAGAACATACCTATGGCATTCAAATCATCAGACCATATCTCTAGCTATGCATGCAATATTGGTCATATATGAGATACTCTTAAATGAAGGATAAATGTCCTAAGATAATTTGGTAATCCCATAGATGTCAATAAAAACACAATTGTAATATATTGGACTATTTCCATCATTTATGAGTGAATGTTGAATGTAAAGAAAATTTTAAACTTTCCAAATACAAACAACTTGTTAGTAATAACACACAAATAGGCAACACAGGTTAGTAATTACACAATGTTTCGAGTAGTATTATTCTCCACTCTTCTTCAGGTGTTGCTGGCCTATATGCACAGTGACAATATTCGCTCAGAAGTTGAACTCGCACCTAGTTGGTAGAGTGTTTGCCTTAAAATTTGATATTCAAGAATCTAAAGGTGTGAGTTCAACTTCTAAGTGAATATTGTCACTGTGCATATAAGCCAGCAACACCTAAAAAGAGTGGAGAATAATATTACTCAAACGTTATGTAATTACTAACCTGTATTGTCTATTTGTGTGTTATTACTTTCAAGTTGTTTGTATTTGGAAAGTTTAAATAAAGTTTAAAATTTTCTTTACATTCAACATTGACTCATAAATGATGGAAATAGTCCAACATATCACATCTTATAATATACCATCATTATAAACCTTCAGACAATTGTAATATGGTAGTCCCTTCACAATTCGTTAAGGATATGCATGTTGCACATCTACAGTCATTAAACTTATGGTTGCCATTAGATCTATGCTGATATTTTTTAGGAGTTATTCAATTCTGTTAGATTTTAAAAATCACTTATAGGTGGTGATAATTATTTTAAGTAAGTGAAACTCATCAACTACATAATGCAATAAGGCTTGAAAATGATTTAAAAACCAATTTTTGAGATGGATTTAGATTCTGATTAATCTATATCTTGTATTTATACTTAAAAATTAAAGCACATTCTTATAAACTGATAATCAAAAATAATAAAAATATTACAAACATATGCAAATAAATGAGTCATAACTAATAAAAAATATAGATTGTTAACTTATTTTCATAATCAAAATTAATTGCAATAATTATTAAAATATTGTTATCAACAAAAAATTGAAAGAATAAACCATAAATTCCCAACTTAACCAATAAGGCAAAAGCAGCTCTCTGTGTAATATAAGCTAGAATAATCAGATTACCAAACGCAAATAACATTCCTATCCCTAACATTTGAATCCCCATTCTTAGACCAGTTTTTTTTTGAAAGTAAATTAAAATGAATTTTTAAAAAAATAGTTTTTATATAAAGTTTCAAAGTATAATATAATTTCTCCAATCCACAGTTTCTCTTCTTCATATCACTCCAGTAAATGTGATTATCTCATTTATCCATATTATTGCCAGTCTTTTTCTGAGTATTTTACAGTCTTTTGGATTTCTTTTTAAGACTTTAGTTGGTGATTTGTTATCATGTTTTATAATAACATGTTTGTTTTTGCTCATATGTTAATTCTAAAAGGTTTGATTGCAATATTTGTAAAAAATACATTGCTTTTTAAAGCATAATTATTTTCTTATACTTACATTGTAATAATATATCTACAAATGAAATATAAAATATTAAATGAGGTGGTAATACAGTTTATAACTTCTATGATGATAAGAATACATTTCACTTACAAAGTATAAGAGAAATGGGAAGAATGAGTCCACTCCTCCCAAAAAATGACTCATTTACATTCAACATATGATCAACTATATTCCTTGCAGTTTTAGTATTAGAAAAGTTATTTATTCAATAATAATAGTAATAAACTTGTGATTTATTGCTAGGGAAGTCATCTGATATTTGAGTACCCAGTTTTCCAGATTGAGCATAATAATTCTATTCAAGTAACAAGATGTTTTTTAGGTGTGTTTCACTCCGCTAAGAATTTATTCAAAAATCTTTAACTCGTGAGTTTACCACTCATGCCACTAAACCATGTAGGACCATTCTTGTTGTTGCAGAAGTTTTTAAACTGTACACTTCCTGACATTTTAATTATGAAACAATTAGAAAAAGTAATCTTGAGGTTTAAAAAGGAATATATTCTTTATGAGTTAAAAACGTTTATTGTAGAATTAATTTATGCAAAAACAATACGTTGTTGTAAAATTTGATAATAGATGGACAATTGGAGTTTCAAATTAATCCCAAGAGTTTGTAAAAGACAAAAAAAAAAGTCATGTCTGAGCTAGATGGAAGAGGTAATGATGCTCTGGATAGTTATGGAAAAGTGAAAATGTTGATCAGAAAAAATGGATTACAATTGGAAGGATCTTATCCTATAGTGGATGATAATGGTTGATTTTAAAAAGATAATCAGTTAAATAAAAAATCAAAAACAAAGTTTCAAAATTGTAATTTGCTGTGTTGGAGTCACTTTTATTTGTAAAATTTTTAAAACATCATTTTAATTTTAATGCATATGAGTAGTGTATCACGTTCTAGAATGCCTATTTTTGTTTTTAAAAAAAAAAAGTAATAGTAAGACCTGCAAGAATTATTCAAAAAGATAAGATTCGAATATCGGCCTTTCAAGCCAATTGTGCAAACGCTTTGCGAGTGTTAAATAAATGAATACCCTCTGAACAATACAAGATATAGAATTTATGCAGGAATAAAAAGAATTCCTCTTATTCCTACGACTCAAATACTTATATATGAGCAAATCTGAAGCACTGGCAAGAAGGTGTGACAATATAACAGTCACTTTAAATTACTATATACAATGTCTGAATGAATGACGCAGATGAAATTTTCTAGAATTTACTAAACGTCATTTCAACTGAAACTTAATCATATATATATAAATAAGCATTTATTTTTATAGCGTCTGTATACAATTGTAATTACATTCGAATATCGGCCTTTCAAGCCAATTGTGCAAACGCTTTGCGAGTGTTAATTGTATACTGACGCTATAAAAATATATATGATTAAGTTTCATTTGGAATGATGTTTAGTAAATTCTAGAAAATTTCATCGGCGTCATTCATTCAGACATTGTATATAGTAATTTAAAGTGACCGTTATATTGTCACACCTTCTGTGCCAGTGCTTCAGATTTGCTCATATATAAGTATTTGAGTCGTAGGAATAAGAGGGATTCTTTTTATTCCTGCATAAATTCTATATCTTGTATTGGTCAGAGGGTATTCATTTATTATTTAACACTCGCAAAGCATTTGCACAATTGGCTTGAAAGGCCGATATTCGAATGTAATTACAATTGTATACAGACGCTATAAAAATAAATGCTTATTCAAAAAGATAAGATAAAATTGAGAATTAATCGTCAGTTGTGAAATTCTGAAATAGATTAATTATTTACAGGATTTTTTCAATACATGTAATTATTTTAAAATTTGTTTTCTTTATATATAATTATGTCATCCCCCTCCCTTTGAAAACATGATAGGTCATTCATCATGGATATATCTTTCTATATAAAAAAATTATTTTAATATTCATATTGCGTAGCTTGCTTTTCTAAAAAATATTTATTACTCAGTTTTGTTAAAGATTATTATGTTAAGTTCTATATTTAATGAAAATGGAAGCAAATAAGTAATAATAAATTAAATAATTAAAGGATTAGCCATTTGGAAAGTGACTTTTGAAAACCAGATGGGATAGGCTTAGTTTCAATCCAGATGCCTTTTGCTTTTGTATCTATCATTCTACCATTGTGTAGCACCCAGGGCTAATAGAAGATAGGATACTATGAATAATTAGTGATATTGATTATGCTGATAATAATTTGATATCGCAATTTATCACAGCTTATTATTGTTTCATATTTACAAGCATATATTATAAGTATTAAATAAGCTCTCATGATGTAAACAATGTCATAAAATAATGAAATTCTTTCATCATATGTTCTAAAAAGTGAATATGATTTACACATTGTTTAAATAGATAATTGATAAGAAATGAAATTAATACAATTGTTTTGTGTGGTTTATAATGCAGTGTTAGAATGAACAAACTCCCATGCTGAAGATGTGCTTCTCCTTAAACGGAGTCAGGAATCTCTCAGCAGCTATGCCCAGAGAAACCTGTTAGCCACCGATCATGTCTAGAGCACTCTAACTTCTGGTGCTCAAATTTCGTATGAATTCCTAAACAATAAACCATTTAATTTTTTTTTTGTTAATTAAAGAAAATTAATTTAAAACTACTATGACTTTATTTTAAACACTTATGATATATTTTTAAAAAATTAATAACGTTACGACTTTTTTGTGTGTGTGTCTTTATTAGAGCAATTAAAAAGTTATTGGATGTTTTTTATTGCAATTAAAGTTTTATTTTTTTCAAAATAATGTAATTAGGAATATCTTTTTTTTAAAAAACAATAGAAGAAACAATTCTTTTTTTATAAAAATAAATAAATGATAAGATTAGAAAAATGCATGCTTTTTTTTACTTTTTATTGAGAATTAAGTTTATTATTTGTTTATTTTTAAAAAAGGAAAATTTTTCACAAAGTTTAAATAATTTACTTCCCATATATTTTACCGCAAAAGACATTTTCTAAATTGTTATTAGATCTGATAGTTATATTTTGTGGAAACATCAATCAATTATGATCATGTTGGAAAATGGCCTGCAATGTTTAATACAGTGGAAGAATGACATATTTTGGAACTTGCGTGGATCATACTCTGTTATTTCACTTTCAGCGGTTAAACTTATGAATATCCAGTAATATAGTCATTTGATTACTTACTTATTTATATAGAAAAATGAAAACATTAAGGTTTAGTATGTATATACAAGTATAAGCTTGCACTTATAGTATATACTCATTCTAAATTAGAGCCATCATATGTTCTGACAAGTGAAATGCTTTACTTATCAAAATGCAATTTGGAACATCATGTAATTAAATCATCATGGTATATTTATGACCAAAAAAAAACATCAGTGAGATATATATGCGCTTTAAGCAAAGTATTTAATCTTTTGCCATTCACGGTTTGATATAATTGTGTTAAGAGTTCTAAACTGTGACAGACACTGCCACTATCCTGTTTAGACTTCTAAATCTATCTTTGGATAGGAAATTTAATGTTTGATATAAAAATGCATTTTTATTATTTTCTATAACTTAAAGGATTTTTTTTATGTGTGTGTTTTTCTCTTTTTTATATATATTGTTTTCTCTGGCAATATGTGACCTATGTGATCACATTTAAAACATTTAATGTTCTTTCCTTTAAGTCTGATAATGATAGTTTTGTCATCCAGTATTATTCTATATGTAATTGTTTTATTGAGTTCACACTGTTGTATCTCAACTTACCTACAACTGATAAACCAGTCCAGATTTCATCTTATCTTAATCAGATTTACTGAGCATCATCACCTATTAGCTTGTTTCTGATGTTGGATATATCTTTTTTATTCATATATCCATTGTTTGGTTGCAATGAATGCTCAATCCTATCAGGATAAGGTAGAATCTGGATTAATTCATTACGTAAAGGTAAGTTGCGATATAACACTCTCATTATTTTTAATCAAAAAATGTTCATGTATTTCACAGAATCAATTACAAAATATTATACTTTAGTCAAGCATTGGTGGTCGAGAGGTCAGTGACAGCTGCTTTACAAGCAGTTGTCCCGGATTAGTGGGTTCGTTTCCCAGCTGATGCTATGACACATGATAAAAAAAATATTAAACTTTACTTCACGCTACATCAGTAAGATTGAGTGAAATCTTTACCAATTTAATAAAAAGTTTCTTCATTAAAAGAAAAGATTTTATATATTATAAAATCATATAAAATGGAAGAACATCTTTGATACATAATGTAAATACTTATTTATGGTTTGTAAGTAACATCCATGTAAAATGTTTCAAAGCATCATGCAGTTATTGAAAATAGATGATAATAATAAATCCTTTATAATATATATATACGCACAGCACATACATTTTAATATGCATATCTGTATTACAAAAATAAGGAACTAAGAAAAGTATATAAAAAAAACAATAATGGAGAAAGCATGTTTTTATATCTATAAACTATATTTAAATCTAGGTATCTCTTTTCTTGATCATTCTCTTTCTCCCAATACAAAGAAAAAACTTACTATTATTTTTTAATATTCTTGTGATTAATAAACAATGTTGAAATTCAAAAGTTTTAATGTCTGTGTGTTGTTAAGTTTATAAATTTCAAGTGTATTTACCATAGCTAATTTCTGCATCTATACAACTATCTAGTATGTAGCTTTATGTTATTCTATTCAGTGAATTATTTGCTATAACTTCATAGTGTCAATGCCTTTTGATGCATTATGTTACTCATTACCAGATCTTTGTTTTTTGTTTGTTTGTTTATATACTTTACCCACAAATTTTAACTTCTTTAATATTCGCTAAATACTTATCCCATATCACATACTATGGATATTAACAGTTTCAGAAGCTCAAACTGATAAAATGATTTTCTTTTCTTTTTCCACAATTTCCCTAAATTTCCATTAACATTTTCTTGATTTAATGTTCAACTATGTGTTAGTTTAAATATTTGTAAAATCTGTATCTGTGTTAACTATAAGATATATAAATACTATTTCTATATTAAATAGACAATCACCATCTTAACAAATGATAAATTTTATACCCAATCACTTTCGAAGGTCTAAGCCTTCATTTTCAAGAAGTAGCTGGAATAGCATTAAATATCTAGATCTACAAGTGAAGATGGAGGCCCATCGCTTCTGTTATAGAATGACCATCAAACTGATCAATGTTAGGAGCCACATACACCACTCATCACACACTCCATATACATATAAAATGGCTGGTCTGAAATCTTTCTTACACAGAAACACAAATCTGTGCAGCTTTGAAGCTGATAAAAGGAAGAACATTGAGATGTTCAGAAATGAATTAATAAACGCAAAATATAAGAAATTTTAAAAACCATCCCATTCGAGAAAATAAACAGAATAAACCCTGTATCTTATTGCCATATATCAAAAATATACATAAAGATTTATACGCAATCTTTAGTAATGATTTTAGCTTGTGTTACCGCTCTCCCCCCAATTTCAACAGATGCGTAAACTATACTAAAGACCACATCCCCCCAATATACACCCAACAGGCTGTTCACAAGATTGCGTGTAGTAACAATAATTGCCTGGCGGCATATTATGGTGAGACTAGGGCATCCATCCACACAAGACTCGCACAACATGTATATGCATACAATAAGGCTCTGGCTGATCCATCCCACCCTTCTATTTTTGCGCAGCATGCAGCTTCTACAGGACACCAGTGCAGGCCAGGCAAACCTCGCATGGCGTGCAGAGAACAGCACGAGTTGTGAAGGAGAGTTAAAGAGGCAAATTATATCATCTCTGACATCCACGCCATGAATAAAAAAGAGACATTTTATGCCATCTCCAGGAAGTGGCAAATCTAGATCAATGAAAATCTAGTCCATCCTAATTTGCATATTTTATTCCAGATACTTCTTGAAAATGAAGGCTTAGACCTTCGAAAGCGCTTGAGCATAAAATTTATAATTTGTTAAGACAGTGATTGTCTATTTAATATAGAAATAGTATTTATTATATCTTATAGTTTACGTGCATATTAACACAAATATAAATTTCTTGATTACAAATTGTCTGTTATAATCACAACACACTAAATACATAAAAAAATGTCTGCCACTAAATTATATAGGAAAATACATTAAAAGTTTATGATTTTTTAAAAAATTTTGTATTATTATTATTAATTGTATATTTTGTGTTCATTGATATCATAATCAAATTTAATTTTTTCATAGATTTGGCAATCATATGAATTTTTGAGTAACATTCAGGCATTGCAAAAGTTTTACCGACTTTTTTTGTCAAATAAATGATATATATCAAGTAAAGTATCTTACGAGTTTTTAAACTTATTTTTGGATGTCAAAAGTAAATTGAAAATATCATGCTGCTATGTTTGATATATATCTTTCTAGCCATAGGGTCAAAATTGTCTACAGTTAGCATACAAACTGAGATCACTATTATATATATAATTACTGACCTAGTTTCATACTTATATAGTTATACAAAGAAATTAAAATGTACATGTTTGAATGTCAAAGCATTAACATACTTAATGCCAAAATAAGTAAAAACAACTTCTGGATGTGTAAGGATGAAACCAGTGCATCTCTCTATCAAAGCTAGTAATCACAAATTGTTTCAAAGATTTAGTTGATATTACTCCGGTATTCTTGATTACTGAAATTTTCAATAAATGGCTGTGTACAATAATAGAGCATATAGTGTGATGTTCATTAGATTTCTCAGGAATGAAACGATATAAACTATGTCAGTTTTATCTATTTCTACATCAGACTGATTATGGAAGCATATTGGCTTATTGAAGAAATGAAGAGTTTCCTCTGGCTTATATTTAACAGAAGTCTTTGAAGGCGGTCTTCTAATTTTAAATTGACTATAAAATTAATATGATGGATTGATACATTAGAGCTGTTACATTTTAGACTATCATTAGTTAATGCCTCAGTTATTTTTTCCATAGGCTAACATTTCATAAGATTTATCATTAAGTCAATAAACATCACATGATCATTTCTTCTGCTTGCTCTTAACTGTTATTAAAATAAGCAAAACTCTCTTTACGTATTGACACCCAGTGCAAGCCACAAGCCAGAAACTAGTGTGGGGATATTGGATGACTAGGCACTAGATGGGGATTTTATGCACAAGCCTTCTGGCATCCATTGATTACTCTGGCTTGCACTGAGTGGCAATATGTATAGAGAGTTTTGCCTGTTTTAATAAGATTTATCATTCTGTCTAATATTATTTATAATGAAAATTTATCATCTTTAAGCTTAATTTTCTTGTTGTTTTTTTTTTACAGTATTATTCATATTTTTTATTATTATTAATTTCCACTTTCTTTAATGTTAATACAATGAAGTATTTTATTGCAAGAGAGTCCTATTGCAAACAAATTATACAATAAAAATTTTATTCTCACTAAATTGAGATTTATACAGTGAAGACAAATATTTTATAAGACTTGAAATTACCAGTTTAGTTCACTTATCTATTTATAATAACTGAAACACAGGCTTGTTATATACCTGTGGCTATATATATGTAATATAGGGTATATGAGCACAGACTTTCACACCACCCACCTCTCTCCACTCTATCTAATAACACTGATACACCTAAACACATATATGCTGAAAAGATAAATAATCACCAATATACGTATTTCATGCTAAACCAGCAATTATCAGTTGGTCCAGACTATCATCTTTACACATATATATAGTATAAGTGCTCTGATATATATTAAGATAGACTATCCTCATAGTTTAATGGACAGGCTTCAATCCACTCCACACTCCAACTCTTCAACCGTCCTTCCAATTGAAAATCTGATGATGGAATGCTCAAAGGCCACCCTGAGGCCGAGATTATTGTCACACCCATGTTGACCTAAGGTCAATCTGAACCCCACATGTACAGGACATAATTCATTTAAATCTTTAGCTGAGAAAAATATAATTATAATTTTTAATTACTCATGTGTGTAATAATTTTAGCCATAAACCGGAAATATTTATGTTAGAAAACTGATTAATGTTATTGTGAAATGAAATGAAAATTTCAAATGAAAAGGTTGTAAAATAGTCAACAAATGAAAATATTATGACAAACATCATTTGTTGACACAGAATATGATGTGCAAGATGTTTCAGGATCTTTTTGAAAACCAGTTAGAAAACACAGAGGCAAAACTCTCCATAGTTTTGCCTCTGTGAAAAACAGTTTGTGTAAGCATAAAGAATGATGGTAATCATGTGAATGCAGAGTTAGAAAACTGATTAATGCTATCAAAAAAGAAAAAGATTTTCAATTGAAAAAGTGGAAGTGATTTTTTTTTTACTAGCACAAGCTTATTTTTACTTTTAAAGGATTGATTTTAGTTTTTACTATGAATCATAAAATAGAATGTAATTTCAAATGGGATAAAATCCAAATGAAAATGCTGTAAAATTGCCAATGAATGAAAATGCTGTTAACTTTTGTTGAAATGGGGTGAAAATTGAAATTTTTCTTAATAAATTAAAATTATTGTTTCAAAAAAATTTTATAAAAAAAAAAAAAAAAATTTTTTTTTTAATTTTTTTTTTGTATAATTTTTTTTGAAAAAATAGATTATTTAATTTTTGATGGAAAAGATTGACATTATGTGGAATTGAAAAACTATCCAATGAAGAGAATGGAGTGGAAAAAATGGTTGAATTGGTAATGTGGCTACTCTCTGGACATATCCATGGGACAGAACACTATTGATGATGATGCTCTTAAAAGTTTTCATTGAAATAAAACTATACAACATGTACATTAACTTTATATGTATTTTTACATATATATTTTTGATTTGTATTATATTTTTTCTTGTTTAAAATGTTTTGGATAGTGAATTTATTCTAGACTGGGCTTAAAATGAATTATTCCTAAACACATGTATTTCAATGTAAGTTATAATGATTGGATAATTATATAATGAAGTCTTTTTTGAAATCTATTAATTCATTTTAGCTTGAGGAATATCTATATGTGACTATAAATTACAGTTTGATGAGATTTCATAAACAGATTGGATTCACAATTGCTTCAGGCCACACATTATCACTTTATCTTTTCAACCTATGTAATTCATGAAGAAATCAAATTGTTCAAAGCCAAATGAATGAATTCAACATTGATGGAAGAAATAAAATCGTAGATATATTAATAGTACCAAACTTATTGCCAAAGTTTCTAATTCAGAAAGCTAAAGAACGAATAAAATGGTGGATTGTTGCTAAATGTAAAGAAGACAAAGATTTCAATAATAGGATCAGTGACTGACTCCAATGTTAATAATGAAGGAATAGAAAAACTTGCCTGGAATATTCACTAACTATAAAAGATTGAGTAGTCAAGAAACTTGTTGTTGACCAGGCCAAATTTATGCTGACAAAAAAACATTTTTAGATGTAGGGAATTCTTCATGCTGTGGTGTTTCCTGTTTCTGCATGTGAATATTGGATACTAAATAAGAACGTTAAAGAAAGTATTAATGATTTTGAACTGCAGTATAGATGAAGATTTTTTACAAATATCATAAATAATGGGGTTTTAATCTTGTGAGACCCAAATTCTCACAAGTGATCATGTTAAAATTGTCTGATTTAATCATATTATGATATTATCTAATTCATTAGAAAAGAAAGTAATGTTTTGAAAGATTTATAATAAAAGGAGAAAATAATAAAGGAATGAAGTGACTTCATCATCATATTATTCATTATTATTAAATGAATGTGCCTTTGAACAGTCTGAATATTATTCGTATGATCACTTGCAACATTCTTGTTTTGATATATCTAATAACTGAATCATCTTCATTGTTTTTTATTTACCGGTGAATAATCCTGAATCATGAACAACTTTAAGTTACAGTGATTTTTTAAATAATTTTTCAAAGACTGGATTGTTGAATGACTTCTGCTCTCTTTGGTTGGATCTGAAACTTGGAAAAATTACTTATCATTCAAAAGTTGCAAACATTTATCAACAGATGTCTGCTAGTATTTTGGATATGTGATCATTGAAAAATATTGACAGAACAATTATGGCAGAAAGCTATGCAAGAATCCATGAAAGTTATTAATAGGTGACATACTATGAAGAAAAGAAAATATTGGAATAAAATGTTTTAAACTAAATAATGTTTTGAAACTAATGTAAGATATAGAATTAATTGGAAAATTGAAGTCTAGAAAATTTGTTGCAGTTCCATGTTAGTTAAATGGCAGTAACTTTAATTGCCTTCTTTTGATATTTAACGTTATTAAAAGTTCAATCTAATACTGTCTTTTTATTATAGTAAAGGATTACTGTTTAATGATTACTCTATGAAGTAAATTGAGTTATTATACTGAACCGGATCCCCAAAAACAACATCTTAACCATATTAACTAGGTTTTAATAAATTTTTTAAACATAATTTTAATATCTTTTAGACTTTAACTAGTTTTAATATCTTGCTTTTAACAGTTTCATATCTAATCTTTAATAAGCATATAATAAAATTAAGCTCAATACACAACTTTTTGATAATTATTATTTTATATGTTTAATACTATGAGAATGGACTGGCCCTTCAAGCTGAGGGAAGAATACCATTGATAGCATAGCCATCAATGATAGCTACAGTCCAGATTGGTCTATACAAAGCATAACCTGACCACATTTACTGATCATGGCCCATCTCGACTGCTGAAACAAAACCCGGCCATCTAAAGCATTTTATTTGTTCTGAGGATCAAACTCAGGCACCAGTGAACCATATGTTATATATTTGGTATGCTTCAGATGACAGGCACACAATCCAGTGCTTGACATATCCCAGGCTATCTCATACTCTTAACCAGGGTCCAGCACATTTACTTAACACATATGAATTATTTATAACTTTAAATTCATGGTGAGGCAGTGACAAGAGAGAGAGAATAGACCAAATAAAACATTGGTATTTATGCATGTGCAGACATATCTAACACAATAATATGAAAATTTATATAAAAAAGATATAAATGATTAACCAGGCTAAATTTCATCATAGTCCTTTGTTAAAGTTCATTTCATTTAAAAATAAAGTGTCTATAACAATTATTATGGAAAGATATATTACCTAGATTTTTGTGATATTAGATGACACAGTTCAGTTGGTTTTGGTTCACATTAGTGTTATTTTCCAACCAGTTGGCTTTTTGGTCTACATCGATGGTTTCAGGATTTGTTTTCCATTCTTGGTCTTGACTATGGGAGAGAGTTTGTGGCAGCCTCTATTTCACCATTTTGGCATCAGTTTCCAATGAGAATTCAGGTGGGACAATTGATTTGCAGAGGACTAGATGAATACTTTTAATCCCTTCTGAAAAATTCTCACGTCAGGACATTCATGGCTTCAAGTTGATCGGAAACCATCAATTTTTGAGTTACGGTAGTGCTTTTATGCTTATTTTAATGCTTGAAATGTACTGTAAGATGCTACCCTCTCTAGAATTATTTTACAAATAAAAATCAATAATATTAACGTAAGAAACTACAACAAAGGGAGAGGGCAGGCTTTCCTAGATGCTGATTGGTTGGTTCACATTTCAGACAATAGAAGAGCATCTGTCAATAATTTTCACCATTCCAACTTCTGTTTTGACTTTGAAAATGAAAATTAATGTCTTAGAATGTTTTTTTTAATTTTTCATACATATTATAAATTATTTTCTTAAAATATGCTGAAAATATATAATTATTTTAGAAAAATAGTGAGATTTTAGTAAAAAATTGTATATTGTTACACGAACGTAAATTGAAAAAGAAGTCAGCACTAACAACAGTTTTGATACCTGTCAACAATTTTCATTGCCCCAAGCTCTTTATTTCATTTTCAAACAGAAATGAATAATTTAGAGTATTTTGCTGGCATTTATGTATTAAAATGTATTTTGGTCAAATATGCTGAAAATATAATTATTTTAGAAAAATAGTAAGATTTTAGTTTAAAAATGCTTTACTTTTACACTAATATAAATTGAGAAAGAAATCAATGACATCCACAGCACTTTCTAATTTGTTACGAACTTTCTTTTTAGATCTTCTGTTATATTTTTATAATTATAAATAGAAATTTATTTTTGATAAAACTTTTGTTCACTTTCATAATCTGAAATTATTAATATACTTTTTACAAACAAAACTAAAGTGAATATAATATTAAAAGATGAATATATTTTTACAGCTGAGTTTGTTAATTGACTAATCAAAAGTTGTAAAACTAATTCACTTGGCCAATGAAAATGTTTAAAAAAAATTCAATAAAAAGGTTAAAGTTGTCTAGCAATACATGTTGCTAGATCTGCAGCTTCTGCAATAATATTTTCTGTAGCAGTAATAAAAGGTTCTATTTGTCTTTAGATTTCTGAATCTCTGGAGCAATGAATAACGTAATGAATCAATCATAAAATGAAGACTGGAATGATTCATAGACTCAAGAGTAGAATAATATAACAATAGATGTTTGTGATTTTTGTACCCTCTCTCTCATTGCTTTTTATCCTTATCATTTTTTTAAATTTTGATCATAACCAAATCTATTTTTTCTTAATTAATTTTTACATTTCATTAATCACATTGCATGCTATCTAATCTTTTCTTAGATTAATGTACTATCACTTGTATGAGATAGTTTACGTATTTTTTAAATTAATTCAGTTGGTAATCTTTTAAACTAATTATGTTTTTGAAAGTTTTCTTTTACAAACTAATTTTTATTCTGATTTTTTTCATATTTACTTATTTTTATTTATTTTACTCTTTTAATTTCTTTAAAAAGGAGAGAGTTTATAAATCTCTTTTTTCTAATTTCCCCACTTGGTTTTAATAAATAGTTTTATTCTCTTTTAAAAGAAAAATATATGTAATCTTATTTTTATTTTTACAAAATTATGTTTTAAAACTACTTAAATAATTTTGTCTTTAACTATTCTTTCAAATAAATTTGATCATAATTTTTTTTTAATTATGAATTATGTAATGCAGATATATGTAGGTTTTATAACATATCTCTCACTACCATTACAATACTAAAACTGCTTTCTAATAGGGGAGTTCTTAATTACATGAAACTAAGTATCATGTGTTTTATAAGCTTTGGTTTTCTTGAAACCTTCAGTTCATTAATTTGGATATCAGTATTGTGAGTAAAGTGACCTAGAATAAATGCAGTCACTTTTGAAAACATTTATGGGAGTATTTTAATATTGTCTGTTGATAAGTCAATGTTTACATAATTGATTATAAAGTAATATAGAAATCAGAGTGCAAAAGTTGTGAATTTAATGTTCATTCTATAGTTTTAATCAAATAATTGCAGTATTGTAATTTATAAAAGATTCTTCATTCATTTTTCAATCATTTAACTTCAACTTTCGATAGTTAAAATTGGTTTGTAATCTATTATTTAAATTTATATGCTTATGAACATAAACTATCAATTGTGAATCAATAATTCAGGACCATGTTATTTATATCTGTGAATAGGTATCTCTAATAAAGAGTTCATGTGTTATTTTATTTTACTAAATTCCAGGACATTTTGTGAGATAAATAGCTATTGTGAGATATAAACTATAATGCTGTTTAATTATTTGTTTTTAATTGTTTATTACATATTATATTCTCATAAACTTGAAAAGACTGTGAATACCTGACTCAAGAGCCAAACATTTGGATCAGTTCCTCAATTGAGGAAAGTAAAAAAAAGAAATATACCAGTTTGAGTGGAATTGTTGTGATTTTAGTGCTAGAATGTCATATTAACTTTTTAGCATCTAATCATTTTATTGTTATAAATTAGGTTTTTTATTTTTTTAGAATTTCAAAATGGTCATTACAGAAAGATTTATTTATCAATCATCACTGGCAGAGGTCATCATAGCCTAGGCAAGCAAGCAAGGCTTAAACCTGCCATTATAGATTACCTTCACAAAAATAATTATGAGTAAGTAACATTTTGTTATATTATTGTTTTGTTTTGTTTTTTAATTTTCTTTTTTAAAAATGAATGTCTTATGTGAAGTCTGTTGTCTTCTTACATATATTTTTAAATGGTATATTATTTTTAAAGAATGAATGGTTTATAATTCAGATAAATATTACAAGGTAATATATGTGAAATTGATATAAATTTTCTACAATTGTATAGAATGGCAATTTTCCAGAATCTTTGCCTTATGATAGGTTATTGGGTTGTTTATGTCTGATTTCTCTTTCACGTCTCTAAATTTCAATTGTATTTTCTTTATTTCTATTTCCAATGTCAGCATTCCACTTCTCAAATATCTTGTAGCAATGTTTAATCTTATTCAGTTCATGATGCGAATATTAATATTTTTTTTAAAAAAATAAATAAAAAGCTTGATTTCACAATCTGGTTAGTGAAAATAATATAATTATTAATGCATGTAAATAGAATTATATATGCACAATAAAATTACATGATTCAATGTGCATTGTATTTGATCATTATAGAAAGTTATTTTAAAAAGGAAAAAAAAAAACAACTTCATAGTATGCTTGATAGATATTATATATATTTGTATATTGATTGGGAACGAATGTCCCATGAGGTTTTATACAATAATAATGGACTCGAAAGCTAAAGATTTCTGGACTGAAAGCTCAACCTGTCTCTTTCATGCTTAAATGTCATATAGATGCCAAGAAATTAATAATTTGTTTTGTTTTACTATTTTATAACAACTTTAAATAAGTTTTAACAAAATCCTGAAAGTTTTTTTGAATGAATTCTGACTTTTTGGCATTTGTTCAGGAAGGTGTTTTTCCAATCTAAAGACTATAATTTTTAATTTTTGCTTTCTTTTCAAGTTCTGCAATATTTTTAACGTATTACTATTCTCTCTATAAGTTTCTACAATTATATATACCTATCTATATATTATGTGCATTTAAACATGCACACATATCATTACTTCCCATAAGTTCAGAGATGAGGTTTAAATTTCTGAACTTAATACGAGTTATTAGTGAAAGTGGGGTTCTTTAATTTTTTTGTAGAATGCTGATGTGCATTATGTTTTAACTCACTAGATGCAAACTCCGGGAATGTAGTTGTTTGAGTATCACCATAATTATTTCTATGTTCCCTCAAGTCTGCTCTAATATCTGGCCATCAGACATGACTAAGCTCTATGGCTTTTCTCTGCCAATGTCTCATTGACTATTCTGCAGCCACTTTCTATGTCCTGCCTACCCTTGACTGGAATCAACGTACAATCAACCTTTCCTAATGCAGCCTTTGCATACCGACAGTTGTTCCCGGGCGTTCCACAGTTCTTTGGGAAGGAAAGGGGGGTGTTGATTCAGCCAGCCTTCACAAATCTGCTTCATAATTCATTTGTAGCCACTGTCTTCAGCTGTCCAATGAGCTACCACTTTGTTTTTTACTCTTGCTTTTAGTATGTCTTTGTAGTTCGTTTGTATCATCTCCAGCTCATTCTGGATCTTTTTCAGATCTGTTTTTGATATCTACTGGCTACTGGAAAGGTTTTTTTTTGTCTTTGAGTATATTTTTGCTCTGACTTTCACATATTGACGCATGAACAACTCCCTTTATTCTAATAGCCTTACCATTTATATCACATGCCTTTAGACCAATCTTTTGTATAATGAATCTTTTCTTAATCTTGGAAAGTCATGATATACCAATCATGGACTGACATCACTGATATCCTACTGCCACTATCGACCTCCATGGAGATAGGTTGATCACATACTTTAATTTTGATCATTATACTATCCTTCTCGGTTGTTGCCATCTTTTTAATATTAGTCAAGTGCTTTTCTCGACTCTTTGTTGTATGATTACTACTATTAGTATCATTTCTGTCTATGCTGAAGTCTTTTTTGCACATTTTTTCCAAATGCCCTCTCTTCTTACACTTATTACAGTGCGCTCTTTTATAATAGCAATTGCTGGCTTTGTGGCCCATTTTTCCACAGTAGAAACATATAAATTCAGTTTCACTGTTAGCACTCTTTTGATTCTTTTTCAATAAATCCTGCTTGTGATTCTACAAAAGTCTGTTTGCGATTTGCTGTTTCTTTTGAACTCGGAAAATTTACGAGATTGTTTAATCATGAGTTCATAAGCTATTCCACGTTTTATAGCTTCAATGTAATCTAAATCGCTTATAGCCACCAGTTGTTGCTCTAAATTATCATTGCACATACCAGTAAGCAATTGTTCCAGGAGGGCTTCATCTAGGAAAAACCCATAGATGCATTTCTTTGCTAAATTATGTAGAGCATTGTCATAATCTTTTATACTTTCCTCCCAGCCTTGGTTCCTAGCTTGGAATTTCAATCTAGCTACAGGCCTCGAGGGTTGGGGGTTAAAATGGTTTGCCAAACATTCTTTAATGTGATCGTTTGTACATTATTCCGGAGTTAGGCATTCAGTGAGCCTATTGGCTATCTCAATAATTCCTTTACCTGCAAAGCACAATAATGAAGCAATATTTTACTTCTTATCTTTAACTTTATTGATAAATAAGTATTTCTCCATGTGTTGAACATACAGGGGCCAACTATTTGCCTCACTGACATCAAATTCCCAGATTGCTACTTGCAGTACTTTTACCCAGTTTAACTGTTATTTCCTTAATGATCCGAATTACGACTGCAACTGCGCCAATTGATATGTCTAGCTAAGATAGGATGCACTTCCATGAGTGCCAATAACGACTAATGGTTAATATTAAGATAAATTTTAATAGACGATCCCTTAAAGCATTTAACTAATAACATATATACAATTACTTACATTATAAGGCCCAAAGACGTATAAAAATAATAATTAAGATCAATGTGATCTTTAAAAGTCCTATGCTGACTGTTCTCACATTTGGAGGCAGATCTCTACACTTGAAGTCACTGTGCAAGGGAAGACATGGATCAAACTCCAAGGATTAAGTGTCTTTCCTTCTTCCGATTAGTACTAAAGGCAGTTCGTTGTCTTTGAATCTCTACTCATCTGATCAAGTGATTTTTCCTTTCCATGTTTTATCAGAATTTTAGTATTATCTTTCTGCCTTTTTAATTAATCAGTTATTTGTAGATTATCGTTATCTTAAAAGAGAATCTAAGTCGAATTCCTTAATTGGTTTCATTTGAATAACAACTTATTCTACTCTTATTAATTAGTCTATTGTTCATTTTAGGAATTAGTCTTTTTCTCATCTAAAGACTATAATTTTTAATTTTTACTTTAAAAGAAATCTTTTTAAGTTCTGTAATATTTTTAACTTATTACTTTTCTCTCTATAAGTTTTACAATTATATATATATATGTGCATTTAAACATACACATACATATCATTTGCACACGATCGTTATACATAATTATCGTACAAAGTTATTTTCATTGTACAACATGTATATATACCTTGCTTAACCATGAACACTGCAATATATTCTTATGTATTTATTCATACTTTGTAGGTTTTCTGAAGTTCATGCCGGTCTTATTCAAGTTGTGATCAAATCGTCACTATAAAGTTAAATTATTTAAAAAGTGTGATTAGATATAGCAATCATGTGATACATTTAAAATTTTAGTGCGATATTGAACAGTCAATAAGCCAAATTACAAAAGTAGTTTAATATTGTGCCTTATTATATTTTATTTTTAAAATATATATTTCTATATTTATGTATTATTTTTTTTTATAAAAATAATTGCTGGAAAAAGTAATAAAAACATTTTAAATTACAGAATTTTTTTTATTTGAGGTTTGCTAAAAAAAATCACGTGAAAATTACGTAACGCTTATTAAAAATTCTTCCAGGTATTGAATTTATTGTTTGAGATTAACAAATAACTCTTTAGTAATGTATTTATTGTCTGAATCATGTGATTTTTTTTATAGTTTTAATAAATTATTGATGGCATATCACAAAAATCTTATTAAAATTATTATCATTATAATTTTTTTTAAAATGATATATAATTTGTACGATTTTTTTTTTTTACTTTTTCAAAACGTTTTTTTTTTTTTAATATATATAATCATTTATTATTTTGTCATATATATACCTTTTTTAAAAAATAATAATAATAATTTGTACTTATTACAAAATAAAATAATATAATAATGTATGAAGAATTTCATCCCCCTCCCCTCCCTTCTTTCATAAGGTTTTTTTTCCTTATCAGGAGGGAATGTATAGATATCCAATAAAAATAATCTTTTTTACTTATATAATTTCAATTTAAGAAGGGAGATTTAATACAAATAGTAGTAAATTTTAGTATGTTTCTTTCTTGTGGATAAAAGATTCTTTGATATTACTGCTTTCTATCCAGTCCATAACACAAATTATTCTTAGAATTTGAATTTTTAATTGACCATATACCGATTCAAAAATTTGTTTCTGTAAAATAATACAACACAATGTTAGATAACTGCAACATATCTTTCCATTATCAAAATGTTTTCGCTGAAATCAAAATAACTTATGTTTTTGGTTTCTCTTATTGTTATAATAATATTATATATATATTTAACAAAGTTTTTATAATTGTAGTTTTGGAAATTTAAGAAGTAAAAAACACACGATCTTATAGTTTTTTGCTGTAGAATTCTTAAGAAATTTGAGCGCAGGGAATAACGTGCTGGGCACAATTCATGGACCTTTAGCGCCAGAATCTGCTATTCTGCAGACAAATCAAACCATAAGTGGTGTTTATATAATTTATGCTATATTTGGATTTTTTTTATTTATTTTGAATTTGTTATATTTTTAATTTAGTAGTCAAATAATGAAATTCTAAATTTAATAAGGTTGCTTTCTCATAGTGATAGTTATTTTGTCTTTTTTTTTTAAACTTTAACTTATCATCGCGCGAATTTTCTTCAACAATAAATGGCTGCATTCATAGCGAGAAAATAATCCTTTGAAATGATATAAAGTTATACTAAGTTTTTTATAAGTCAAATGAGATGCTCTAGTTATACAGTATTTAATTTATACATGAAAATAGTCATACTCCTGAAAATGTTGGCAAGTGGAGAACTATATAATATCATATATGACAAACATATGATATATGATTAATCTTTTTAAAATATCCTATTACTTTTTATTGGATATAGGTAATCACAAATCTTTGTGTAAGAAGATAATTTTGCATTAGTATTGCAACTCATTTTATTTATTCCATTTTAGAACATTTATGATAAATTTGAATAACCAATGAACACTAGATGGTAACTTCTTCCAAATCTTTAATGTGTCTTCTAATTATTTGTTGCTGTATGGCATGGACATATGTCCAATACTCCATTGATGATCAATAACAAGAAAACAGTTTAATATCCATTGATTACTCCTGTTTACAGTAGATGGCTCTGGATTAGATTATTCTCAAAAAGCACTTTTAATAATTTTTTAGTGGAAAGACTAAATAATATATACTTTTCTGAAATGTAATTGATTTTCAGTCCAAGAATGTTATCTAAATATTTTACCTTCATTGAAGACTTGGTTTTCTTCTTTGATCTGTAAAATTCATTGAATATAAATGTCATTTCGTTTTGCAAGCCACACAATATATTGCATCTTCATATTTAATTAGGTCACATTTACAGAAAAATTGCTAACGTATTTATTAAGCTCACCTGTAGTAGATCAATGTAGTTCATGTCTCTTCATCTTTTGTCATGTGAAATAGATTCTATGATTTGTATGAAACTATTTTATAAATAATAGTAATAATAATAAAATGGTTATTGATCAGGACTTTATAAAAAGTACAACTACCAGAAGTAGCAGTGGGGCCATAATCCATGAACCTTGAATTCAACAAACTGCCATTCTGTATACATAATTATCTTAGGGACTATTCTATTGAATTGTGTGTTCACATTGTTTTTGACAACTTGCATGTTAAAAGTGTTTCCTGATTTTTTTATATCTTTAAGTTCCTTTTCACTTCTGCTTTTGATGTTAAATTTACTGCTAACCTGGATCAAAAAGATTTTTATCCAATGAACAATATATCAGAAAGCAAATGATTCAAGACTGTGAATTCACACCTTCTTGGTTTAAGCATTGAAAAGGCTAATAAAAATGATCTTAAAAGGTAAAGTAAATTAGATTTGATCTTCAAGGTATATGACATTCTTTAACTTGGGATTAATTTTTTTTTTTGTTGTGAACATAAATAGTCATTTGAATGTACTAGGTTTGAACTCATACAAACTTTAGCTAATTATAGCTAGTTACTCACTTGCCATTTAGCATTAAATGATTAGCTGGATTGGATATAGGCCAGATACCTGAAAAATTTCATAGTTAAGATTATCTCATGAGTGCCAAATCTAATTTATGATCATTAGTTATTCCAAATGAAGATGGAGATTTTTATATGTATACTGACTGAATGTATACAAATCTACTCTGGTTCTTTACTTAAATATCTGGACAAAACATGGATTTAATTACCAGGTTATATTTACAGAAACTTAATTTATAATTGTGAGATTTGATATAATCAGGTTGCCAGGTGTGTAAATCGCTTATTAAAACAAATATTAGCTCATAGGTATCAGAATTTTTGAAAAATTTATATTTTAAAAGTATTCTATGACTTCAACATGTTTAACTAATCAAGATATGAGTTAATGGAAGATGACTTTATCCTTGGTTTAGTATTTTTTCTTTATTAATCATGGATGGACTTCAAGACTATAAGAGTATTCCATTATTAAAATGATAGTTGAATTAATGCAGATATCATCACTTTATTATTTGAGAAGTTTTGTGGGTGGTGGAAGTTATGTTTGTGCAAGTGCTCATGCATAACAAAACTGATTGTATTTTTTTTGTTTATTTTTTAACTTTGTCTATCTTTTACATCTTTTGAAAGTAATATAACTTCTCTTCATTTCTTAATTCATTATGCACTGATTGTATATGTCTATATATCATTTAATACAATTCCTATAGTCTCTTTTTACAATGCCGTAAATTTTATTTATTTCTTGACAATGTTTTCTAACAGTTTTGACTGACCAGCAGTCTTCATCAGAGCTTCTTTTACTAATTTGAAAGGTAAAAGAAGCTCTGATGAAGACTGCTGGTCAGTTGAAACTGTTAGAAAATATTGTCAAGAAATAAATAAAATTTACTTCATTGTAAAAAATGACTATAGAAAGTGTATTAAATGGTATTAATATTTTATATCTGATTGTTAAAGTGAGTAAATTTTGAAATTTTTTTAAATCAATTATCAAAAGATTGTTTTCACAAATGATTCAGATTTAAACCCAATCATCTGTTTATTATTGTTAATACTGCAAAATACAATAATTTACATTTTTTACTTAAATTTCTCTAACCATTCATTTTGTTCTAATAATTTTGTTAAATATATATTTAAACAATCTATATATTTATTTGTGGTTGAACCCTTCAAAAGAATTCATACCAAAATATCAACAGCTAGAAGACAAAATAATGCAATTTCAAAATGTGTTTGAGTGAAAAGTAATTTGATCAAAAAGTCAAATAACTAAAAATTAATTTGATAGAAAAATCATATGATCAATGGTCATATCACTGACAATTCAAAATCAGTCGATCAAAATTACAATAAATGATTGTTTTATCAATTTTAATTTTGGGATATTACTATTTTATTGATTTTTTTTTTTTTGTCTTAGAAATTTGAATATGTGCTATTAACTATATATATCAAATGAAGGGTTAAACATTTATTTAATATTTGTAAAATAAATAAATTTAATTTGTGATAAAATCAATACATCCAGAAAGCTTTTCTACCAATAGCTCAACATTATATGCATTTCACTTTAAATTAGAATCTCCTTAGATTACGATCTGGGCCTAATGTCTACAACTCAGCAAATATGTAATTATCTCAATATTTAAAATACTTATGTAATACCCATCTTGAAAATACTATAAATTAAATACAAATTCTCTTTTAAAAACTTTGAGCTTTTTAAACATGTTGAAAGGAGGAATTGTGTGTGCACGCATGCGTAATATATTTTTGGAGGATCACATTTACAATTAGTAAACTCGTTTTTTTAATTTATGGAGTATAAATTTGTTAATAATTTAAATTATTTATTCATCTACTGTCAAAAATTTAGAGTTAATTTTGGAATATATATGGTCTACTTAATGTTAATAAAATTTTCCAGTTATCCTTCATGAAAGTAGTGACTCATTTGTTTGTAGCTTTAAAACAGCTTGGAATTTTAAAGTTCGCGAGTATAATTAATGCATTTAACATTGCAGAAAATAAATACAAAATAAATCTTATTTCAGTAATATCATAAAGCTGTCAGAACTTCTAATTTCTTTTAAATGATAGAAATTTTTACAGTTTATGATTATTTGAAGCTATAAAGTAAAAAAAATAAAAAAAGAGAGATTCTTGTGAGATTAAAAACCCATACTTTCAAGTAATTATTAAAGATAATGTGATGCTTAGTAAAAAGTAAAATATTAAAAGTTAATAAAATATCTGAAAATGAACAGGCATTTATTTAGAACATAAATTTTAACATACTAATATAGATAAGCATAGCAACGCAATAATGTAATTGTCTAAAGATGTGTGGTGGTGGCATTTTAGTAGGAATTAATATGTTGGTCTATTTCCATCATCTAATATTAAATATTGAATGTTTTTTAAAAAAGTTCAAACTTTATTTAAACTTTCCAAATATATTTGTCTGTTAGTAATTACCAAAGATTGGCATATAAATTCAAGTGGTATTCTTCTCTTTTATTCAAATGTTGTCAGCCTGACTAGTAACATTACTAGTATGGGAATCAAATCCGGTTAGAATATTATTTGGTACTTAGAACTTTATCTCCATGTGGTCACCAGAGGTGCTGTTTTCCATGGCAACCACAGAAATATTCAGAGTATGGGGCCAAAAGCAGATGACGCAAGTTCCAGCCGCTAGATGGTGCTGTTCACCATGCATACGCACAGGAACCTTATGCCAAGTAGTTTCCAGCACTACTGCCCGTTTGGCAGCGCTGATAGCCATATATAAACATATCTAACTTACGTTGTCTGCTACCAGCAATCTAGTCCACTATGTGGCACTGTTTTTCCACGCTACACATGGAAAAACTGCACCGTTTAGAAGCAATATTGATACTTGCTTCGTAGTCTTGTTTTATATGCACATTCTTAAAAGATTGATAGCGTATAATGCGAAGGTGTGATTAATTTAGAAACCACAATTATTTAATTCTGCTTTAAAACTTAATATTGCTACATTGAGTTTCATTCTCTGATAAATCTATGTATTTTTAAATTATTTTCTTTTAAAAATCATCTCTTTTTTTTCTCCAAAAATGTTTTTTCTTTTTTTAAAAAGGTAATTTTTACGACTTCTTTTTTACTGCAATCTTTCAAAACTGCTAAAAATCGGTCTGGCAGTATTTCTTTCAGTACTGCGTTATTTTGAAAGGTGATTGTTTGTAAAACTTTTTTTTTATACTTTCAAATAATATTTCTAGTAACTTTTAAACTAATACAAATTACATTTCGGTTTATAGATCTTTCAGTCACTATTTCGCAAACATGTTATTTTAAAAAGACTGATACCATCCCTTAAAGAATTTGCGTGTTGTTGCTATGCACAAAAAATAATTCGAAGATCTGTTATTTTAAATTCGATACTCAGAATGTAGAGGTCTAGGTTCAGTCCCCATGCTACTACTGTCACTAGTCAGGCCAGCAATAGCTGAAGAAGAGAATATTATTTGTAATGTTGTGTTATATACTAATCTGCGTGTTATTACTAACAATTGATTGTATTTGGAAAGTTTAAAAATTTTTTAAAGACATTTAATACTAGATGATGGAAATAATCCAACATATAATTTCCACTAATGATGTAATGGTTTGAAAAAATTTATTATAGATAAGTAAAAAATTTTAAAATAATCTCTTGCAGGGCAAAGATCATTCCAATAAACTGTCATAGACAAACAAGAATAAAGTATATTCACCAGGCTTGCCATTTATCATGTGATGATAATTTGAATAATTTTTATCCTTGTTTTATTCTTCATCTAAGTATAAACAGATACCCATTTATCAAGTTATATTAGATTGATTGCTATTCTTGAAAAGAAACATTTTTAATTAGTCATTCCAAATAGACATGGAGAATTGTCACAAATCATTTCAAAGTTTATCATGTAGTTATAAATATAAAGAGATAGAATAAATTGTGTTAAGGATTGATAAATAATGATTCACATGACTGGTGATTATAATAATTGAAGTATTTTATCATATAGTTAGATTCACCTTTTTTAACTGGAAAGGTGTTGCATATAAACAAAATTTCACTACTAACTGTTATTGGCAAATATTTGAATTTCTTCATTCATTTATTTTATTTTTACTTACTTATCTTTTATTATTTTACAGGTTTAATTAAATTTTTTATTTATTGATGTATATAGGGGTATATGTATATATGTGTTTATCATTGAAGCAGAAAGATTATTATAACATCACAGAGTTTATATATCTGATGAGTTTAATGGAGAATGAAATACTTTGAATGTTTATAATTTGCTAACACCTCTCTCACATATGCCAATTATAAATGCTGTTTAGCTTGTAAATCTTTTTTTTTTTTTTAGAACAAAAGACAACTGTTTATTTTTATTATTATTATTTCCAAGTAATATAAGCTTTTGTTGCATGTGTGTGTTTTTAATTTTTGAGTTGCTACTTAAAAGTAAGAATCAAATTCAAAAATTAATAATTTTCATTATTACTGAAACATTAGAATTTTTTAATATTAGATGTGAAAATTATTATTTTTTTAATGAATTCTCTATTTGCAAGCTTTAATGAAGTATTCTCCATTATGTGTGTGTGTATATATATATGCATCTTTCAAAATTCCACAGATTATATATGTTTCAAAATCCAATACAGAATTATCATTTCTCAGCAGAATTCAAGCTTTCAGTCTCTTACAGTTTTTTAATTTATAATTCTTGAATTCCAGCAATTATTCATATTTCAGTTTCTATCAATTTTACTACTGTTAAGACATTGGTTTATTGCAATGAAAAGTGTTTTTATTACATTTTATTTCAGGTTTCTACTCTTCTCCCAAATTATTCTATTTCCATCCTAAAGATATGTTTGTATCTTTCCCATGTTTTAAAAATATATAAATATATGTAAATCTTGTTTTTTCCATGTACAGTACTTAAATGTGTATGCTGCATAATTCCAAATACAGGATAGTTTTTTCTGAACAATTCAATTAAATAGAGAATGGTCAAGCTAATTGAAAATTTCATTAGAATTTGTATTATAATTCATATGGATATTTTTTCTTAATAACATCTTCAAAAATAATTTCTTCTCATTGTTTTTTAGCACATTCTCTTTTTTTTTTTGTCATACTTCCTTCTGTCACTGTATCTTTTGTTTTTTCAATTCTTTATTTTTTTCTTTCAAGTTCTCACGAATTTTCATGGTTTCATTTTTTTATGCTTAGTATGATGTCTTTCACAAGATTTTTCATTACTTTTTTTTCTATTCTCACATTTATACTTTTTCTTTCTACTAATTCTTTATCTTCCGTGCTCTTTTTCATTACTTGTATTTTGTTAATCTCTTTCATATTCAATGGTTTTATGTATTTTCTCTTTCCCCTTCTTTATTTCTGTTTTCTTTATTTTCATGACAAGAAAAATTATGTTGTCCATAGTGATTGATATTCATTTCTATAACACCTTACCTAGTTTAACCATTTTTAATCGATAATCTGTGTAAATATAACCATAGTAAGAAAATAGTTATACAAATATAACTTAATGAATAGCATGAATTGAGATACAAAAGATATTGTAAATGAAATGCATTAAAAACTCTAAAAGTAATATATAAGGACAAATAGCAGCAATATCAGTAATTGATCAATGGGTATCCTTGTTTTATATATTAAAATAAACAAGGCAGTTTATGGCAAAACATTATTACGATATTAGCTTTAGAACAATAAGAATTTATTTCAAGCTTAAGGAAGTTTTACAACTAATAATATCATTTTGGTACATCTTTTTAATAAACATTTCTTTTAGGTATATAAGGCGATGATGCTTCTTAAATGTTACTCATCTTATTTTGTTTGTCCTTACATGCTGCATATAAAATTTTCAGCGCATTTTCGTATAGACTTTTTTTATATTTCATTTTATAAGCTGATAATCAATAATTTAACTAAATTAGAAAATTCAGTGATAAATTAAAATTAGAACATATGATATATATTAAAGAAGACAAAGGAAATGAATTATTCATCATTTAGAATAGATAATTCTTTGTGTAGTTTTTTGTTAGGGGAAATATGTGGAATTGTAACCGTGATTGAGCATTTTTAAAATTTATTTTTTCCCAATTATATAATTTTCTGCTAATATTAAAAAAACACCAAGAATTATATCAGGAAAAACATTTCAAAAAAATGCATGCGATATCCATTCTAATTGATAGTTGACTTTGGCAGAACTTCTATAAAAACACCAAAATGAAGGCAAAGATGAAATAATATTTGTGAAAATGGAAAATCAAACATAATCTCAGAAAACTATCATAATTTTCAGATATCACCAAATATGTGACTTAGTAGACAGAATTTATTAAAATTACCATTGAACTAGTACTTCAAAAACATAGATGGATTATGGGTTTGCCAATAAGTAGGATCATTAGCAGCATTGTACATATATGCACTGAAAAGAAAATAATAATTATAGAAGATATCTATATAGATTTCATTATATATACACCTTCTCAATGAGTTTAACCCCAAATCAAATTGTAAGTGGTCTATCGAAAATTATGTCAGTGATAAGTTAAAGTTTGTAAACTTGGTAATAATAACCCAAAAGTATATAGACTACAAAATATTTATAAAAGCTTTAAATGTGCATGAATATATTAATTAGAAATCTGTTTTGGAGGTATGTAAGATAGCAGACGTCAGAGCACTCGTATTGAAATTATAATATTAGTTAATACAACTACGTTAAAAAACCAAATATAGTAATATATATCAATGCGTTTTATAAAATTGGATACGAAAGATATTCTTTGTGAAAATACATTAAAAAATATAATAAAAATATATGAAGATAACCAGCACATGTAATGCACCATGATTATCATTGCAACATATGCTTAAATTAAACAATTCGCCAAAATAATATTAGAAATTAGGTACTTATGTATTAGACCTGCTGCCCATGTTTGCGATGGAAGAATGCCGTGACTTTAATACAGCACATTAAAAAAGTCATAGTTTTTAAAAGTGTATCAAAAAGTAACAACTATGACATTCTGCTGTCGCAAACAAACCCCCTACTGGAGAAAGGTATGGTATTCTGTTCCCGCAAACGTGAACAGCAGTTCTAATATGTAAGTACGAAATTAGTTATAAAATTTACCTAAGTTTAACAATAGATAAGTCAGCTTATAAAATGTGCAATTAAATGTTTTATATTTTGAATATTTCAATAAGAACAGAACAATGTTATGCTCTAGAATTACATAATGCACAGATACCATTATATTTTTGGAGTATGAGATGAAAACAGCATATCTTTAAGTTGTAAATAATCAAAATAACTTGCAAGAAGAGAATAGACCTGAAAAATAAAACACAACACCCTAATAGTTTTGAAATTAGTAAAACTAGAATATGAATACCAATAATGTATAAATTCTGTTCACAACATTGAAAGTATTGAAAGTATACAATAATGTGCCATAAATGTAATATATAAACATTAAAGTTGACATTAAAGAAATAATAATTAATAGAATTCAAGGTTCGGAGAATTAAAGAATTTTTAAAAATTGAAAATATGAGATTGACTGAGAAAAAATATTTTAACATTGTATTGGATTTTTTGATATAAGTGTATGTATGAATTTAAACATATATACTCATATAATGGTTTAGTAGCAAATTAGTTTGTTGGTTTTTTTTTTAAAAAAAGTATGGTATTATATATTTCAAATATAATAAAATATTTTTTTTATTATTATCATATGATTTTATTTGTGATTTTGATTTATATTATTAAAAGTACATCTTGGTAATTACTTAGATGAGATATTGTGGGAATGCAAGATTTAATTCTTAGGGATTTATTAATTTTTTTGTTTTATTGATCAATCTATATAGATCTTTTAAAAGATAAGTATAACAAAAGTTTGTTTTTTGATTATATTTGAAATAATTACTGTCATTCAATTTTGCATAGGGATAGATTATTTAAAATATTGAGCCAGGATATAAATTTGATTATTTCCAATTATTAATTAATTAATATACGTGTATAAAAATTTGTATTGACGTTCTCGTTTTCAATTAAAAAAATAAGCACACGGTCTTTGATTTTTCTGATATAAATATTTAATACCGTCTGTCAAGCGTTGGTGGCCTAGTGGTTAGCATAACTGCCTTCCAAGCAGCTGGTCCGGGTTCGCTTCTCGGTCAACGCATTTGACATATGGGAAAAAAAAAATAATAGCATGTTTTAGAAAATATTCTATTGTAAGAAGAGTATTATTTTTTTTATTTAAAAAAAAGATGGAAAAATAAAAACTCAAAAGAAAGGGGAATATTTTGCATTTATCAAACAGTATTATATTTTTTGTCTATTGTTTTTAATATTGCTTTCATATAAATTAAGACATGTTTGTAAATTAATATTCTGATTGGCAATATACTCACATTACATTGCACATATTTTTATTGATTATCAAATTTAATATATTAAAGAAAAACATTCATTTTGCCAATAAATTTTTCTAAATTTAATTTTTAAAGAACGCAAATTTAAATTATCCATTTTTAAAAAAAGTATTAATTAAATGTTGAAATAATTGTTATATTAATTATCTATAGGGGGGAGTTACAAATGTATTTATTGTCTTTTTTGAAGTAAATGAAGGCCCAAATTTTTAAGTCCATATATATGTATTAATTATAGAATCACAAGATATTCTTTTTTTTTATGTAGAAAAAAATATATAATTATGGTAAATTATTTAAAATGAATATATTGTAATAGATAATTTGTCTATTATATTTATTTACAATTAGTAAAAAAATTTAATTAAAATTTCAAACATTTTATTTACACTTTTTCAGTAAAATAACTATAGTAATATTCAATAGATTACAGGCTAAATTGTGTTTGTTGATGAGTATAATAAATAACCTGATTACTATTTTGGTAAAATTATATTATTTGGTCACTGTATCAATCTTTAAGTAGTGAATATAATAGACATATGCAATACAGTAAAACCTTGATTCTCCTCAATAATTTTAGTTTGTATTTTGATAATAAAATCATAAACTAATATTTGAAGAGCTTTGCATTTATATAAGCATAATTATGGATGAATAATATACTATATATTCAACTAGTGAAATGTGTATTGTTCGCTATTTACAAACATAAGTAAAAATTTCATAAATAGATCATCTAAGACAATTTTAAAAATAAACTCAATTGTTAAGACTTTGTGATTAGCAAAGAGATGCTAATACTCATTATGATCAGTGTTTATAATGATTTAAAAGTGCCCTTTGTCAAAAAATTCTGAGAAATCCTAAAAAAAAATTTCATGAAAATCATTAAACATATATATAATAAAAATAGCTTTATGTAATTATATGTAACAATTCTGGCTAATAGTTTATCATTACTAGAGATTATCAAGTTATCATTGACTTCTGCTGATCATATGTGTAACTTTTTCCATGCATAACCTATTTTCCATTTGGTTTTTCAAGCATTTCATTGGCATTTTATTATAATAATCTAGATTCTATTCTTTCCAGAATAACGTCCTTGTGGTAATATAGATTCCAACCATCTTATAGCTAGTCAGCCTTTTTACCCCCACTATCAACATTTCTGAGTATTATAATTTTTTTCAAAAATTATATTGCTTTATAGTATTGGCAAAATAGAATTTCCACCAGGTTGTGTGTGTGTTCCAGATTAATCTGATTAAATATCCACTTATTCAGTTTCTTTGCTCCCCCAGTATTCCTAAAACTTTATTAGTTTACCTGTTTTGTTCTTCAGTGATCAGTTTTAAAATCAAAACCTTTTTTTACTACAAAATAAATGGACTGCTTTTATGTTCATATGCAAGGAGGATACATCTAAACACTGAATGTAAGATCTATATAGTAAATATGACAATTAATGGAAAATAATAATTATTGATTGATACTCAATATTTTACTGTACTTTCAATTAGATAATTAAAGAATGTTCTAATTATTTATCAAGCGCATAGGCAGTATGTTTATAAAGAGAAAAGGCTTTGACCTGTTTCCACAGGTGCTTTAAATGCTTATAATAGCCAAATGTAGAGTGAAGGGAATAACATCTTTACTCAAATCAAGATGCTTCAGATTGGCGTATATATATGTGAATTTAGTTTAAAGATAAGATGGCCGTTCCTGTCTTTATTGAAATCCCTATCTTGTGTTGAGGTTTGAACGTTCCTTCTGTAGTCAAAAAACTACATCGTTTGACTATTATAAGTGTTTAAAGCGCCTATGAAAAAGGTTATAGCTTTTTCTCTTTATAAATAAATAATTAAAGAATGTAACTCTTACTTTGGCTAAATTAATATGTTTATCTTTTTATAAGTGTAAAATCAAATACTTATTACAGATAATAATTTTTGGTAGCCTTGAAATAAAAATTATCACTTTTTAAATAGTTTTTATGAATATTAAAATATTATGTAAAAATGATGCATTTACTTCATACATATATTCCACCAAAAACTTAATTCATTTTTTATAACTTTATATATGTGTTTTTATATTGTTATTATTGACTTTATACTCTTATGATTTTTTTAAATACATATTTTTTATTATTATAGTCTTATTTTCATGTTGCCCGATGTTTTTATTACTTTTTTTTTTTTTAAGAATCACGGTGTACATTTTTTTTTAAAAATTGACTGAAGGTTTTATTCTGTTCTTTTTAGAAATTTAGATGGGTTTGTTAGCTTTTTTAATATTATTTGTCTTTTTATTTTTATTTTTTAGAAATTTCCGGTGTTTATTTTATTTTATTCTGTCAAATCTGGGATTTAATTTATAATGTGCAATTGTAAATAATGATTTTATTTACCTCCCACTGTACATGGATATCTATATATATTTTGTAAAAGTATAAATGGGTGGATATATATATTCCTCATTTTCTTTTGTTATGATAATAAACTTTTTATTAACAAATTTGTTGTTTAATGAATAATTAAAAGTTCATTACACATTTTTATATATGTATGATAATATATATTAAATTTTTTGAACCATTTATCATCATAATGAACTATATTTAGCTAAGTAAGAATATACACTTGCAAATATATTTATATATAATGTGCCCTAAGGCTGAGAGGGGGGGGCGATTGACACAAGTCCTATATTAAAAAAATTATCCAATAAGAATACCAATTTAAAATTTTGGATATACAATGCTACACATCTATTTATGGTCAAACATTAAAATGATGTGCAACAAGAAATGGGGATTCTAAAATTTAATAATATTTTTTATTTAATTTACTAATAAATTTCAACTCAACATTTCCGATTTAACAGAAATACACCAGTTAAATTCAAAATATTAATAATTACAAAATTGTATGTTATAAACAAAAACCCACATTAAACTATTTTTAATTACATTTCAATTCTTTTTTAATGTTAGTAATAAAACAATTGCAAAAAAATATATTAATAAGTTTTCGATTATATATATTTTGCACTTTAATAATAGATGATTTGTTTAAAAATGAATTACTACTTTTTTTAATTTTTTTTTCATGTGTCATAGCATCAGCCGGGGAAGCGAACCCGTTAACCCGGGACAACTGCTTGTAAAAAGCAGATGTCACTGACCTTCGACCACCAATGCTTGACAAAATTTTTTTAATATTAAAAGTATAGTGAGTATCTAGACACTTTTAATTCTATTTTAGATATTCATTCACTAATATCAATTTTTCCATCAACTAATTTTTTTAAACATCTTGTCTTCTTCTGACATTTAATACTGCTTCAATATTTAATTTTTTTCCCTTTATTAATCTAATAAATTTTTTCTCCATATTATCAACTTTGGGTTTAATATAAACTCACTCCAAATTCCATATAATAGAACCATATTATAACAATGTAACAATAAAACAAAAAAAACATACATTTAATATAAGATGAAAGATCTTTTCCATATCTCAAAATATATCCCATTTTTTATAAACTTTATTTATATGTTTTATATGTGCACTAAATATAAATTATTTACAAAGCAGAATTCCTAAATCAGAAACAACCTCTTTATATATAATGTAATTTTCTTCAATCCTATTATATATAAACCTGCTTATTTTATTAGTATAAGTAACATTATTTGTTTTATTTACATTTATCTCCATCTTATTAAGTTTACGCCAACCATTAAAATGTTCTATATCACTTTGAAGTTCAATGTGATCCTCATAGATATCAATTCTTTTAAATAATTTACAATCATCAGCATAAGTAAGTATCATGCTTTCTGTAATGTTTTGATCAACATCACACATAAATATATTAAAGAGTAATGGGGCCAATACTCCACCTTGTGGTACTCCTAATATATTTTTGAAAAAACTAGACTGTTTTGTTTATACATACAAAAGAAACTATTAATCAAATAATGTTTAAACCATGCAACTAAATGATGACAAAATCCCAGCATTTCAAGTTTATAAATTAACCTATTGTGAGGGATTCTATCAAATGTCTGTGGCATATCAAAATAGACAACATCAAGTTATGACTGCTTAGATAATGCATGTACAATATGGTTAGACATCACCACATTAAATTAGTATAAATAAATTTACCTGGTAAAAATCTAATACGTTAATCACATCTGATATGATATTATAAATACATCTATCATAAATTTTAGCAAAAGGTGACAGAATAGAAAAAGACCTATAATTGCCAAGATCACATTTATTCTCTCTTTTGTATGTAGTTACAATCTTAGCTATTTTTCAAAATGTCAAGAATAATATATTTTATTAATAGATAAGTTGATGATAAACTGTAAAGGAAAAAAAAACTGTAAAGGATATGCTGAACAGTCAAAACAACCTTTAACAAGAAAGTTAGGAATATCATTATAACCCATAAAAGGTTTTGACTTAAGTTTGTAAATTACATTAATTATTTCATACACTGTACAGGCTTAAATCTGCATATATGTAATGTATGTGGGTTTCATACTCAGACTTTCACACGACCCTCAACTCTCCATGCCATCTCATATTGCTGACCCACCTGATCACACACATGTTGAAAAGATAAATAATCACCAATATACGTATTTTGTGCTAAACCAGCACTCATCAGTTGGTTCAGATTACCATCACACATATATACAATGAGTGCTCAGCTTTATATTAAGATAGCCAATCTTCATACCTTAATGGACAGGCTTCAAACTACTCTAGCCCACAACTCTTCAGTCTTCCATTTCATTGAAAATCTGATGAGGAAATGTTCAAAGTAGTTTGAAGTCTGTCCATTAAAGTATGAAAATTGGCTATCTTAATATAAAGCTGAGTACTGATTGTATATATGTGTGGAGATGGTAATCTGGACCAAATGATAAGTGCTGGTTTAGCACGATATTACATATATTTGGTGATTATTTATCTTTTCAACATGTATGTGATCAGGTGGATCAGCAATATGAGATGGCATGGAGAGTTGAGGGTTGTGTGAAAGTCTGAATACAAATCCTACATACATTAATTATTTCAGTAAAATATGTTTTATTATCTCATCTATACTCTGGCATCTTACATTATCAAATTTAACATCAGACAAAATATTATCAGAATTGAAAAATAATGACTTAAGTCATTCAATGAATGCTGATAATTATTTCTGCAAGTTTTATCATCAGTAATTCTCACATTTTTAATATAATTACAAAACATTTGAGACATTATTTAAATTATTGTTATAATCTCTTTATAAGAGAATATAGGCATGCAATGTACTTAATCTCATAATTCATTATCGTTAGTTATTTTATATAATCTACATTGTTGTTGTTTGTTCAAACTTCTGCCTAATGCTTTAGAGAATCATTTAGGATATTTATTATTGTTACTCTGAGAGTACCTAACTGGAATATATTCTAAACAATTTTGGAAGATATCAATAAATTTATTAGCAATCATATTTGGATCAGCTTCTTATAAGTTACATTCTAGTCAAAGCCCCTTGAGGCTTTATATAAACCATATAATTACCATGTTTAGAATCACTAAAATTAGTTTTAGTAAACATTACAGGTTTATAAATACCATCTATTATAATATCTAATGGCAGATGACATGGATAGAAGATATTGGAGCCTAATCAGCTAGCTTACATTTCAAATTATATTTAGTAATAAACGTGGACTAATACTTGTCTCTTGAAATTGATAGCATTATTATGCTGTATTAATTTAATTAAGTCATTCAAAGTTGTTAATTCTATAAAGTTTAGCATCATTACTAAAAATCCAAGGTGTTACATAAATAATAATCAGCTGCATTAAACTTATCAAGTAAAACAATGTCATGTTTGTAATTTATTAGAAATTCTTCAGTCTTCATCAAATATTTATTTAACTATGATAGGTTGTAAATATACCATACCTACTAATATTTTCTTTTTACCATTTAAAGTTATTTTGATCCAGCATCGTTCTATAACATTTTCATTACCATATTATTTTGAATATAAGACACTTTTTTTTTTCAAATTTCGAATCCGTAAAAGGTGGGGGGATGTCTTAAATTTGAAATAAAAAATTTTAACATTTTATTTCTGTGGAAATTTGCTTTATGCTATATATGCACATAGTCTTATAATTGTTACCTGTGTAGAAATCTTTAATCAATATTTTTTGGATTAATTTGGAAACGTTTTAACTCTCAAATCTCTACTTTTAACATTATTTTGCTGATTTTACTATTATTTTATCGAGAAAACTACTGAATAATCCTTAGACTTTTTTTTACAAATAACCAACCCAATATAATAATGAGGTAAGAGCCTGCCTTCCAAGGCACTGATTGGTTGTTTCTTGTTTTCTACACAAGAGAGCATCTATCAAAATTTTGACAGTTCCAATAGCTTTGTTTTAATTTTTAAAGAGAAAATGTATGTTTTATAATTCCTTTCATGTTATTTTTTTTGATTTTGACAGTTCTGATATTTTTGTTTTGACTTTTAAAATGAAAACATGTTATAGAATCATTTACCATCATTTTATCGAGAAATCTAGCGAATAATCTTTAGAATTTTTTATAACTAACAAATCAATATAACAATGAGATCAAAACCTGCCTTCCAAAGCACTGATTTGTTATTTCTTGTTCTCTACACAAATTTTGACAGTTCTGATAGCTTTGTTTTGATTTTTAAAGTGAAAACGTGTTTTAGAATCTATTAACATTATTTTGCTGATTTATTATTATTTTATCAAGAAAACTACCAAATAACTTTTGGAATTTTTTACAACTAATATAATAATGAGATCAGAGCCTCAAGGCACTGATTGATTATTTCTTGTTCTCTACATAAGAGTGTACCTGCCAAAATTTTGACAGTTCTGATAGCTTTGTTTTTATTTTTAAAATGAAAACATGTTTTAGAATCTTTTAAAATTATTTTGATGATTTTGACAGTTCCGATATTTTCATTTTGATTTTCAAAGTGAAACATGTTTTAGAATTTTTTTACACATTTATTTTTTTAACAAAAAATATTTGTAAAAATATAAATTATTTTAGAAGAATGATTCCGATTTTAATAGAAAAATGTACTTTTACATGAAAGCAAATTGACAAACAAATTATAAAGTTTTTGACTGCAATTTAAATGGCCTGAACGTGATGTATCCCGGTGTAATAGTGAAGATGAGAATTCAAATTCTGAAAGTAAAGGCATAGAAAGTGAAAGTGCCATATATCTGAAGATTCATAATAAATTAGATGAGTTCATTGAATTTATATTAGTTCGGGAGTTAATTTTTTCCCAATTTTTCAGGCTTAAAATCCTACTATATATTAAATTAGGGGGCATCTCATATTTGAAGTAATATGGTACTTTTACATTTTATACATTTTTTGTTACCAATCATGGTACCTCTACCTCGTATTTCAATTGCATACTTTCTATCACACCTATATATATATATATTGTAACGAACACAGATGTTCGTTACATTGTTGTTGTTTTTTTATTTATTAAACATGAAAGTAAATTAAAAAGTTCGCATTTAAAAATTTTCTTTTAGAATTAAAAATTGAAATTAAATATCATCTTAAACTCGTATATATTAAATCGCACAGATATAAAAAATTATTAAAATAAAACTGTATTAAAAATAGAAAAGGTATTTTAAAAACAAAAACTTAAAAAGATTTGGAGATAAAATTATATCTTTAAATTTATCTTTAAATATATCTTTGATTTGGAAAACAGGTTAATTAATCAGAAATGGAAATGATAAATTTAATTAGTCAAATGTAAACCAGCCTTGGGCATTTAAATGTAAAAACATAAGCAGATAGGAAAACAATAGAAACTGTTAGCAAATAAGAAGAAATCCCTATGGAATCGACCGCGCAGGACCTCGCATCGGTGACGTAATGTAAATTCAATCCTCACATTAATATAAAAAGGACAAGTTTGGAAATTATTAATTAGTGACTAGTGAATGATTATTACGATGTGAGAGAGTTGTGTTAGTGCAGAAGTGAAGAAGAAGGGATTGAAAAAAGACGCACGATTCAATCCCTTCAGCTTTGCTAAGAAAGAAAAAGGAATGAACTATCGTTTTTCTACATTGAGGACCAGTTAAAGCAAAAAACCCCGGGATAAATAAATCGGCAACAGAATACCAATTTTAGGGGCATGGGAATCACGTTCATGAAGCAACTGTAAAAGAGGAACATTTTAAACCGTAAGAACTTTATAAAAAATGAACATTAAATTAAACTTTCCAAAGTTAAATGATTGCAATCTTATCCTATCTGATCAATTTAATTTATTAATAATGTTATTTGATGTATTTCTTTTTTTTATATATATTTAAAATCATTTCCATTTATTTATTTACTTTTTTGTTCTTTAAGTTTTATTATGATTTCTGTTTTCCGTTAAGTTAAATTATATAAATGTTAAACTTAAGTCGGGCATGAATGGCTGTATAGATTTGTAAAGTTATATTAGGGGAGGGTAATCTTAGGTTATTTGTGTCGTTGTTAGATTGGGTCAATGGGTTGGATATATTGATGTAGTTAGTAGATGTAATCGGAGATTCGCTACTGGCAGAATCGCTTCATACGCCGTACCCTCCCGATTTGCCTATGGAAGGAATTATAAGACGCAGAGCACAGTTCCTTTCTATGGAGTTTTTTATTTTATTGTTCTCTCGTTGGATAGAAGTAATCCTATCTACTGAGAGTCAATATCTTCTCTTAATCTTTTTTGGTGCTGCCGTATTCCGTATTACATTGAATACATCGATGTATCAGATGGATTGATGCCAGTTTGACTGGAATTTTAGCCTAAGGTTAAATAGGGATAGAATATTTTATTTTCAAATGCAAATCTATGTGGTCTATTCATACTTGACCCTAAATAAAAATGCATTAAATTTAAGTTGTTTATAGACGCTTGCATGGATTGGTTATCGGTTAAGTATGTTTTGGGTTTTCATATTTGATCAAAATATATAGACATTCGATAAATAATGATACCTTACGGTGAGTATCTAAAATGTATTTATGCGGATGTCTTTTAAGTTATTGGTGACAATGCAAGTATCTTATGATGAATACTATTGGGTTACGTACAAATTTCCCTCCGCATTGTCAGTAATCAATAATTTTGTATTTTGATCGTTTATGTTTACTTTGAAATGTTTTTGACCGTGAAATCTATGTAACGATCTATAGCAACATCTTAAAACAAGCTTTATAATCCCTCTGTGACTTAATTAAAATGTAAATTTATAATATAATAGAAATTAAAAATGTAAATTAAAATCTAAGGTAAAGTTAAAAATAATGTTAAATGTTAAAATGTAAAACTAATTTAAAATAATTTTAAATCTTATATATATGTGCATAAATAAATGTTTGTATGTTAATTACTGGCAGTGGCTTATTTTATTTATTTTTTAATGTTGACATCTAATTAGATAAGATATTATATTATTTAATCTCTGCTATTTCACTGAGCTAGTGACATGGGCTAACGACCGGAATCAAAATTTAAAAAAAAAAAAAAAAAAATTTTTTTTTTTTTTTGACTTACGTATCTGCCTACTTTATAAATTTTTCTAGGTTCAAATGCCTAGATGGCGCCCTGCAGTGCAGATTACGTTAAGTCTCTTTCTCCCCGGATCGTTACAATATATTATATCTATGATCAAATATATTTATCATCAATAGCTTCATTCAACCAGGTCTCTGTTAAAATAATATAATTGTGTAAAAGTAATTCATTTTTAAAATATATTGTTTTGATTCTAAGTCCACATTCATTCTGATAATAGCAATTTATTGGTTTTTATTTGTCATATATTGACTTATGAATTGCCTCTTGCAAATTTATATATTGCATTTCTATTTTACTTCTATTAACAGTATCACTCTTCATATCCTCACTCACTTTTTCAACTTTATTTAACTTTCCGAAGAAAGGCAATATAACAGCACTTTCTGGTCAAAAGTTCACATCATTTTATTACTAGAAGATTCGGGAACAGACATAAAATGCTGCATATATTGGATTATTAATTAAAATTCTGTATCAGACTATTGAAACTTAATTCTAAATAGTTTTTAATATTCTCGGCTGAGGTTGTTGGGGAAAAATCTAGTTATAAAATATTTTCTGACAAAAAAATAACAATGTCAAAACTATGCTTATTGCAATATAATATCAGAATGTGATTTGGCACAGTTCATAGAGCCTCTGACTTTGGAATCGGTAGGGACCTGGATTGATTCTGGGACTCAAACTTCTTATGAACTCCTGAGAAAAAAGCCATTTGCATTTTGTTTTTATTTTATAGCTTTCATTTTTATCACCAAGATCTAATTATATGTTACATTTATGTTAGATTTGTATGAATTTTCATGTCTAACCATTTTACCACTGTGAAAAAAATAAACCATAGCACTATTTAATATTTTTTATTATTTATTCATTAGACAAGATTATCCTACTTTGCATGAGAGTATAGTGGAAATTAAACTACAAATATTATTCATTAAACCAAATATACCCAGCCTAAATAGGCTGTGTTTTTTTTAATTGGTGGCTTTAACAATTTTTTTTTAAGATTTAACATAAATTAAATAAAAGATTTTAATATTATATAAATAAATGTGAGAATTTTACTCCATCCTAAAAGGCCATCATTTCAATTTTAATTATATGCTAATTAAAACTAAATATAAATATGGTACCATGGCATTTACTTTTCTTCTCACTAAATATTTCAAACATGAATTTATGTATTGTAATCACATTTTCTTCAGAATTTAAATGTTATAAGCTCTGTAGTTAAAAGCACATGTAGTGATTTTTTTTAAAGCATTTTTTATTAATGGTGGAATTACTTTGTTTGCATAAACTTAATATTTTTTTAATTGATTGTGAATTTGATATGTGACAGTCTTATGAACAAACATACTTTCACCAAAATAGGGATTTTATATATAAGATAGCAGCACTGCTTGTTATAAGTCTAATAAATATTGAAGGGGCCCTACGTTTGAAAAATTAAAACTTCCAATATTAAAGAAAACATCTAAAACAATACCAATTCAAAATTTCAGAAAAACCTTAGACTGGTTTGTGGGTAAGTATTAAAACAATACAACAAAAATAATGTATGTTTAAAATTTTATAAAAATATTTCTATTTAATCGACCAATAAAGTTGACTTAAGTTAATAGAATGTATTAATTGTTGGTATTTGCTTACAATTAAATAAAAATATATCCACAATAACAGAACTCATGAATTTTTTAACTCCAGATTTTAAAAAAATATGAAATGAAAAATAAAATTAGAAATTCATATATTGATTTGAAATTTGTGTATGTTTAATCACTTGTTTGCTACTCCGCCATATCTGGCTCATTACGATACATTCTTGCAAACTTGTGGAAGTTTTCACATGCATTGTGTTACTTCTAAAAATTTATTTAGAATAGTTTCAATTCTGCCAAGCCTAAAATAAATGTAAATGCTTCCTTCATGTGAGAAAATGAAAGTCATCATTAATATAGTTTTGTAAGAAAAATATTTGATCAATAAAAACAAAGCCTCAGTTCTCAAAATTATTCAGAGAGAAAAAGAAATTCTAGGATTGCTTGCACTTCTGGAAGGGTTAGAGTTTTGACTATAGAATATGGTTAATATTTGGTGAAGACTGGAAAAGCATTACATTTTTAGCTGAGGTTATAAATAAAAAATATTTTGATGGTAGTATATTGTGTCAGAAAGCACTGAATCTGTATGAAGTCTATTGTAAAAAATCAAGAGGGAAATCAAGTCATTTACTGCATTGTAAGAGAGAACTGTATAGATTCAGAGATTGCTGTGGACTTAATGACTTCTTTTTTTGCGTGGAAGAATTGCTACTATAACTAATTTTGCAGTTTGAGGCCATTTTAATGAACATTTAATTTTCTTATAATGATGCAAATATTAATTATTACATTTTGCAAGAAAAAACTTCTGCTAATAAATAAGTAATTGTTTATTTAAAATTATGAATTTATCATCAGACATTGTATTTTTATCATTTCATAATAAATTTAAAAAGTGGCTAATGGCTTTATTGTGTGGGAATTCAAAAGAAGTTTGTCATATCTGACCTTGCCTTTAGAAGATCCCTTACCTGATTGGCTAGCACCCTGTTGCTATTCAAAGGGATTAAATCCTTCACTGAGGTTCGTGCACCAAATCTGCATGTTTCCAGTAAGGTAGGAGATCTGCCATTAAATAGTCAGCCTTTTGGAGACAAGGCAGAGAGCAATTACTTCTGTCAATCTGAATGACTGAATATGCTCTCTATTAAACCCTCTGCCATCAGCAAGGGTACTCTCTCTATTCATTATCGTGACATCCACACAGTGAGGCAAGTCCATCTACGGACTGGAAACTGCTATGTCCGAATTAGCGTTGACTTGAGGCAAGCTAAATACATAACTGGAAGTCTTACCAGAGTTCAAGAGGCAGGCTAATCATTTAGCTAGAATTGAGTTCCGTACTCGGCTCGACTATCTCAGCATTCAATTGTATCAACTGTATTTATTCGTTTGTTTAACTAATGTGTGTATATTTTTGGACTAATAAATTGTACATATTAATTGCTGAGTAGTTATGCTTTTGTGTCTGTTGATTTGGAACCGAACCTGTAAGCGTAACCAAATACAACAAAGTTCATGTGCCAGAATTAATTCTGGGACCTCTTGATTCCAAGCCTGTTACTATTGTTGTGCCAAATTGCACAGAGCATTACATAAAGATCACCATCAAATGTTTATCACAAAAAGAATATCTTTTTTTTTGAGAGAGAGAGAGTGATTCAGATAACACATCCTTAAAAATGTACTTTCTCAATTTATTAATGTCTTTTTTTGTAATACTATTTTTTGTTGTTGATATTTTGATGTGCAAATGTACTATATATATATACATTAAGAAATTCATAAAATGTAAATAAGATTCAAGTCTATTGTGCTAATAAAGGGCATTTAAATGCACTTAATATATAATATAGTTCTAATTTTATAACTGGTTATGTTATATGCCATATTTAATTCAATTGCTATGGTTTATATTGAATTAAATTCCTACTTGACTAGAATATATTTGTGTCCACGCTTATTAATTGGGTAAAAACAAGACATTAATAATTTTATAAAGTAAATAACATCTTTATATATTTTAATGATAAGGTTTGTAAAAAAAAAAAGAAAATTGATCATATTTTTATCTAAAAATTGTATGTGTGATTGTTAGTTAGAAAGAGAAATGCAATTAATTGTGCATGGGGTGTCAACTTTTACACTTTGAAATAAAACAAATGAGAACATGCGTAATATAAATAAAATTCCAAGTCCATTTTGATAGTGATTTAGGAGCTTGTCACGGCTGATGGGATCCCACCTTAAATCTGTTCTTAAATCTTCATATTGTCAGTTCTCAATTGAGAATTTGTCTATTACATACATCAATAATAATTATACAGTATACACATGTTAAAAATGTATAAAGTTTAGTATTTTAGTTTTATATTAACTATTTTGGTTCACATCATAACATTTCAATTAAACTATCAGTGTTTATATGGTTCACTGTCCACAAATTTTAATATTTGCATGAAGGTTAGAAACCAAATGACTTGGATATGGAAAAACGATTACTTATGTTAATAAAGGATATTAATAGTATTTTTTTTTAAAAATACTCCTAAAATTATATAATATTGCATGTACATTGAGAAATAAACTTTTCATTGATCTTATCTTTCGTAATAAAAGGTTTTTTTAAACTTTTATATTAATGTAAAGTTTAGCAATATATATATAATTAATTTAGTCAAAACATTTATTAGCTATATCGTATGAAGCTAATTCTGATTTTTTTTTACTTTTCTTTCTTAACTATTTTCTAATATTTAGATAAATTTCCAATACATAATTCTAAAAGATAATTAGAATAACATTTAGCTTTTATTATAATTTCAATGAAAATGATCTATTATTTGTAATTTAAATTCTTGACTAAAGAAAAGATTTTTTTTTTTTTTTTGGAATAAATTGCCTATGTTATTTATTATTCAAATTGGAAAAGAAGTCTGAACAAACTAAAGGCAATCATTACTTTTCAATTTCTAGATTTAGTAGAGATGATTTCAAAATTTAATTTTAGAATGATCAAGAGTATAAGGATTTAAAAAAATAAAGGGCCATTATTTAGAGTGGAGAATTCTGAATAAATAATGGATAATAAAGTAAGAGAGGTAAAAAGATATATTACTCAATTTAACTTCCGTTGTTGGTAAAACAACAGCCACATAGAACAACTAATATTTATAATGTATATTTTGAATTTGCTGAGAAATAAACCAAAGAAGTTGAAATTATTAAATTGTTACATTTTTATTTACCATATATATATATGAGAGATAGTGATCTGGCCAACTGATGAGTGCTTCAGTACGAAATGCATCTTCGGGGTTATTTGTTTTTTATTGTATCTTTATTTATATGAATTTAAAAAGAATTGGGAAGTATGGAGGTTGTTTAATATATCTGTAAAGTTGAAATTAATATTTTCTTGCTTTTGTAAGATTCTTAAACTATGATAGCAAAGTAATAGGAATATGGGTTTCAGCTTGAAAAATATGATGCAATGAAATTACTATTGAATAAACACATCCTTATTAGATTGAATATGTGAAGTAAATGAACAGTAATAAGCTTTCTAAAAATATATAGTTTATAATGAACTTGAGCGTGGTGGCCTAGCGGTTAGCATAGCTGCCTACCAAGCAACTGGCCCGGGTTCGCTTCCCGGTCAACGCTTTGACATATAAAAAAAAAAACCCAAATAAACAAACTAAAATACCATTTATGGGTGATATATTTGAGCTTCGCACATTGATTCATATCATCACAACATGACTTCTCTTTAACTTTTTGTTCTCCTCTCCCCCCTTCTGCAGGTAGAATGTTCACAAAACAGCAGATGTTAGTTAAATAAATTTTAAAAAAGAAATTTTAAACAATGATTTAAAAAGTTATAGAGGATCACGTTTACAAGAGAAGCGTATACAAGATGGAGTTTGCAGAAAATCCAATGGTTTTTTAGTGCCATGTTGTGGAACATAATTCAAATTTGTTCCTGAAAGACATAACCAATTAACTTGTTGATAATGACATTTTTCTCCAAAATTATAATTTTTAAAGCCACTCAAAAATAAGCTTTAATAAAACACACTTCGATTTAAAACTTTTTTCAGAAACGTATTGGTAAAATTAAATAAATGCTGTTAAATCAATATCTTTCACCTATTTTTGGTATTTTTTTGTAAACAATTAGATTTAATAAAAATAAAATTGCACTGATATGTATAAAAATTAAATGAAAAAACAAGATCCGCGTAGTCTTGCGTTGTTAGCCGAGAGGTGTCGCAGCCGCCATGCAAGCATGTAGTTGGTTGCAGACGGTTGTGGGTTCGCGTCCCGGCCGATGCTATGACATAAAAAAAAAAACAAGATCCGCAAATAAAGAACAAATGGTAGTTTTTTAACTAAAGATGAAATTAATTTTCAATGTGTGTGTGTGCTCTTTGGAGTTATTTGATAAAAAGTGTTGTTGCTTGTTGTTAATAAAATGAGCAAAAGTTCATAAAATTTCACAGGTCAACTTTTTTTTTTTTTTTTTTAAAGAAAAACAAAAAACATTTGCATGATTATGAAGTTAAAATTTTATATTTCAATGATTCTGAATATAATTTCCATATATATTTTTAGACTATAGTAAACCAAGGTATAGTATCAACTATAGAGGGCATTAAATAACAACTTAATATTTTGGGATTTCTCTGTAATATTTTAACATTTTGATTTACAAGTGTCAAACTCACTCCACCCATAACTGTGAGATAATCCACTTTAGATAAATACAGTAATGATAATCACTAATCATTTACTAAACTAGAGATTATCTTTATTACAGACATAAACTTTAAACCTCAGTTAAAGATTAATATATCTGATTTTTTAAAAATCAAACGCTCTTTCACATTATCATTTATTGTATCTTAAGGTGTGGAAGTGTGGAGATTATTTAATATATTTATAAAAATATTTTAACATAGAAAACTATGAAAGAACTTCTGAAGCATTATATGAGCTTGGATATTATCTTATGACTGGATGCATATTGTGATATAAATGAAAATATATCTTAAGAAATTCAAATATATATTTCCAAGTTTTTGTTTCTATTGGTGCATCTTTCACCTTATCACAATCCTATTGCAACCATCCATCCGCCCAGAAGTCAGACCAACCGCTGTCACTATGGTAACATTTTGATGTATCCAGTTTGCTTTTTCAAATGATCCAGACATATATACATGTTTTAGATATACCCAAATTTAACTTCATGTATATATTTTAGATATATTTCAAACTTCTATTTTGTCACATATTCCTGAAATATATGACCAAAGATGTGAAATGGATAAATTATCCCCAAGATGTACTGAACCAACATTCAACAGTTGGCGTAGATCATGATCTTTTAAACATATTTTCATCATGTATTTAGTATTATATAGATAGCAAATTATTATAGTTTGATTACAAGTGTAAAACTTTCTGCAGTCACAACTTTAACATAAAACACTTTATACACATCTATTAATGATTATTACTAATTATTTATTAATATAGCAATTATCCCTAGCCCAAATATACTCTTCAAACACATTTTGATTTGTTTAGTATTATATAAATAGAAAATTACTATAATTTGACAATAATTTACTTTTTTGTAACTTTTTTATAGTGTTAACATATAAATCACTAAAGCAGAAAAAGGCTGGACCTGTTGGAATCCTATTTGAATTTTTTAAAAAACTAAAACTTTGTTTCAGTATTTTAATTCAAGACTATTAACTGAAATGAGACTCCTACTGAATGAAAAATGTTATCTATTACAACAATTTATTAAAAAGAGTAGAAAAGACAGCTGTGCATATTATAGTGATTATTAATTTGATGAGTCAAGTATATGGAAAAATTGTAAGAAATAAAATTAAATTTAGGTACAGAAGTTTGGAAGCAGAAGAATAAACAGGTGCCACAAATGAGAGATTCATGTTAGATCATTTGCATTGTGTGACACAAATAATAGAAAAGGAAATAGCAATTAATCAAGACATATTTCTTTTGTGTACAAACATTAAAAATCATGTGATAGAATTCTTAAAAGACCTGAAAGGAATTAACTATATGACAGTTAAGATATATATATATATATATATATATATATAAGGGTAACCAAATGAGTAAAGCAAGGATGTTACTTATCATATAAATTATTCAAAATATATCTACAATAAGCTCTTAAAATATATAGAAATAATTATTCCTTTAAGTAATAATGATACTTTATACATGATGCTACATTTGATGATCAAATAATTGTGGACAAGTGATGATTTGTTTCAAAAATTCATAGAGGAAGATAAAAAATGGGGTCTGGAAGAAAATAAAATAAAATGTATCTGGAAAATACATCAGGATATATGAACATTGATTGAAATATATGAGGAATATCAGTATCTAGGCATGAAGAATAGATGAAGCTCTGAGAGAAAGCAAAGTATATTGAAACTTAATAAATAATTATTTAAAAATAATGAAAAGTATTATATATGGTAAAAGGAAAGAATAGAAAAGGAATTGGTTTTTACAAAAATAGATTGTTGATGAAAATTTGTAAAAATTCAAGGAGAACAGGCAAGCAAAAAATTTAAGTAATATTGAACACACTATAGTAGAAAAACCAGGACAAGGCAAATGTAATGATATGGACATGTACAGAAAATGTCTCAGGAAAGATTATCAAAACATACTTCCAGAAAAAAAAAATTCTCAAAAAGAAAAGAACAGAGGAAGAAATTTGCAGATAAATTTATGGGCTAACAAGCATGATTCAGAGTACTATTGACTATCATAAGAAATTTTACTGAATTTTAGGTATGCAAACACAACATGCATATAATTGTGGATTGATACTTTTCAAATGGAGAATTTTTTATTGTCATTTTTCAAGTATATATATATTTGTGTCAGAGGGTTTCACAATCCAGTTAAGATATCTATTTAATTTTTGACTTAGATCCCTTGAATATTAAAATTGGAACTATATGTATATATAAAGGATCATCCTTCTTTATTAAAGTCAAAAGAAAGATGACACTACCACACTTTATTATTGTATAACACATTATAACTGTGTTTAAAACCACAATATTACTAAGAGTTGAAAATTAAAGACTTAGAAGGAATGTTTGTGGATTATTAAAAGATTATATTAAAAGCACTCTTCCAGATATTTTAACGTTTGTTTTTAAAAAATAATTTGACTTCATAAAGATACCCTTACTTTAAAATGTCATATAGATAGTTTTACATGATACTTTTTTTTTGCTACTTATGGTTCTAATTGCAATTTATGTTCTCTACTCATAGACATGTTAAGTAGTGAAGCATTAGCATTTTATAACTAATGAATAATTTGTGATTATCATCAGTAAAATAAAAATAATTAAATGGTTTATTGCTTGGAAATTTATAAGAAGAAAACTATAAGTAATAGAGATGGGTGACAATCTATGAACCTGGATCTCCATAATCAACCACACACACATTGCATCTTCACTGTTGCCATTCACTGCTACAGCATATATTTTTACTGTCTTTTACATAGCAAATAGAGTTCTAAGTATAAAATTGGGCAAAAATATTTACATGTAGGAACATATACCAGTCTCTTGTTCAAGATAGGATGTTTTTTATAACTTAATGATATAAAATCAGTATGCTTATGAATAGTGCGAGGGTTCACATTGATGTTGAACTGTTATGTATTTGATGAATAATTTTGAGAATATTATGTACAAGGAAAATAAATAACTGGATACTTGACCAGATCAGATCTGAATTCTCATTTGAAACTTAAAGGACGAAGATTAAATTGTCCTAATTTGATTGTCCTCATGATTCAATTTATTAAAAAAAAAAAACATAGAGTGATTTGCTAATGTTCAAGATGAAAGAAGTAGATGGATTCTTAACATCACAAAAATGAATTCATTTACACAGCTAACCTAAACAGGATAGATCATTCAGGAAAATAATTATTCATATGATCACCAGAAACTGATGTCAGTAGCATCTAGTAATAATATCTGCATCAACAAAGTAAAGGCAACCCTTCTCCCCGATAACTAGTAGGTGATTGAATCAAAAATCAAATAAAGTAAAATTTCAGAATAACCTATATTAAAATCTATGTATGGACAATATTATATAATGTTATTTATTAAATGAAACAAAGAATGTATGAGCTAATGTGATTAATGCCAACACTTCGTGAAGAATATGGATAAAATTAATGCATCATCTTGGGGTATTATATGTAAGTAAAGAAACTCGTACTGAATTTTAATGATAATGTATTAAAAACGTTTTTAATTACAAAAAGCATAATGATTACTCTTGAATCTTTCCTATACAATATTTATTAAAAGTTCTTTTGTGTTTATTTTGCATGTACTGTATGTATTTATTAATTCTTAACCAAGTTATGCTTTGATTATTAATTTATCACCACTTTCTGCACATCTTTTTTTTTTAATATTGTACAATATAATATTTTAAACTCAAATAAATGAAGATTAGATCTGGACAGGGAAGGGGGTTAGGCATTTTCATTTCAGAAGTCCACCTTTTCAAGTGATCTCGCTTCCAAATGATTTTACTTCATATGCACATACAGGTTTAATTAAAGGGGATTTGAACTCAGACTTTCAAACTCCCTACAATTATCCACTCTATCCAATATAAACAACACACATGAGAACATAATGTGAAAAGGATAAATGATCTCCAATATACATATTTCATGCTGAACCAGTACTCATCAGTTGATCCAGATCAGCATGAAATACATATATTGGAGATTATTTTTGTTCATATGTATGGTTATGTGTGTCAGTTATATTGGAAAGAGTGATTGACTGTAGAGAGTTTGAAAGTCTAGATTTAAATTCTCTTTAATTACATCTAGGTTAAGTATGTACATGGTGCTGACCATGCGCTTAATAAGAATTAATGTTTATAACAGGTTTAAGTAAAAGAAAGTAAAAGCTTTAAATAGCATTCCGAAAGGCAAAAGCCTCATAAGCAGGGTCTCTTCAAAAAAGAAACAAAGAAGGAGAGCATTACCGGTGCCAATCAACTGAAGATTGATGAAGGTTTGTGTGATTTTCTTATTATTTTTTACTCTCTAATTAAAAATAACTAGATACCCATTTATCAACCAATATTTAAATAATTCATTGAACCACTCCCTGAGAAAAATTTAAATTCCCTCCCTACTAACAATATATTTGATCTATGTTAAATAGAATTTAATTCAGTCACAGAGTAGCATTTTGCTAAGGTTCCTTGATTTTTTTTATGTATATTTTTAATAAAACTTCGTCATACTAACAATATTCATAATAATTGAAAAAGCAATAATTAGTAGAAAAGACAAAATTCTCCATACATATTGCCAGTCAGTGCAAGCCAGAGTAATCAATGGATGCCAAAAGTCTTGGGCATAAAATCCCCAAACTAGTTTCTGACTTGTGGCCCTCATCAGTGAGAAGCCTTGAATCTGAGAGCAACTAGTCTGGGATATTGGATGTTAAAACAGGCAAAACTCACTATACATATTGCCACACACAGCAAGCTAGAGTAATCAATGGATGCCAGAAGGCTTGTGCATAAAATCCCCATCTAGTGCCTACTCATCCAATATCCCCAGACTAGTTTCTGGCTTATGGCCTTCATCAGTGAGGTGCTTGGATCTAAGAGCACTGTACCTAGATCTTAGGATCTAATGCAACCCTCTAGCAGCCACCTTTTATCTCCACTTAACTACAAAACTATGAGTCTTAAACTGAAAACACCTTAATATTTTCAATCTAAGCTCATTACCTTATATAGTCATAAAGGTCTGAACTCAGTTCAGTACCTATACATTTTGGTGTCTTTGGTTCTTTAATAACCATAGCCACTATCCTATTAGGATTGGATCCAAAACTCCTCACTGATGAGGGCGATAAGCCAGAAACTAGTTGGGGAATATTGGATGAGTAGGCACTAGATGGTGATTTTATGCACAAGCCTTCTGGCATCCATTGATTACTCTAGCTTGCTGTGTGTGGAAATACATATAGTAAGTTTTGCCTGTTTTAACAAGTTATAATCAAGCATAAGAAATGATGACCATGTGATGGGATATTGGATGAGTAGACACTAGATGGGGATTTTATGCACAAGCCTTCTGGCATCCATTGATTACTCTGGCTTGCACTGAGTGGCAATATGTATGGAGAGTTTTGCCTGTTTTAATAATAGTTATAAGCAAGCATAAGAAATGATGATTATGTGATGTTTATTGGCAATAATTAGTAGCATATTTTTTGTGAAATCTGAATTCTAGAAACATAATCATCTTTAAAGGAAGTTAATTATGAATTGTTGTATTATAATGAGAAGCTTTATTAGACTCTGGTTATCAATTAATAATAGTAACATTAAAATCAGCATCTTAAAAACAATATCTTGTGTAGTTCATAGAATATCTCTAATGATCATTCTATTACAACATTCATTATGAGTATAGTTGCTTACTACTAATAGTAAGAAATATTCAAATGATTTGTGGCCTAGTAGTTCACACATTGAAAATGACAAGTTATTGTTTGTATTCTCAAAAATATATGGATTTGATTAAATAATTCCATCTTGTATAACATGGAAATCCATGCTGATATATATTTCTTTTATATGTCTAAATTTTAAAAGATTAAATTACTATCACCCACTTTGCTAAACTATTAATCTTCAAAGCTGCTGAATTATGAAATGGTTCAAGATTGATGGTCTCAATGTTGTAACCATTTTCATTAAAGATGAGAGGCAAAATTTATTCAAAGTAGCTGTGGTCAGAGAACAAAACTTTCTTGGAAGGACTAATAAACATTAGGATAGTCATCAAAAAAATATTTAAGTAAAACTGTCATCCATCATCACACCTCAGAAAACTCCATCTTTCACCAACATAATTTATCATATGAGATTCAGAAGCAGAAAATATATATCTGTGTTGTCATTTCAAAGCTACTGTCTTCTAATGTAAATGTGATAATGTGTATCACTGCTGTCACAAGTGTAAGAATGGGCTAATGAATGGCTTCTGGTGAGCTTATGTCTAATCATCATCAAAAAATCTATCTACTAAAATGAATTCTTTCATCTGTGAGTCATAATAGAAAAATTGCCATGATTTCACACCTCAGAAAACTCCATCTTTCACCAACATAATTTATCATATGAGATTCAGAAGCAGAAAATATATCTCTGTGTTGTCATTTCAAAGCTACTGTCTTCTAATGTAAATGTGATAATGTGTATCACTGCTGTCACAAGTGTAAGAATGGGCTAATGAATGGCTTCTGGTGAGCTTATGTCTAATCATCATCAAAAAATCTATCTACTAAAATGAATTCTTTCATCTGTGAGTCATAATAGAAAAATTGCCATGATTTGTAAATATTAACCTTTTCTTGTATGACCACAGCAGCTATTTGTGCAGGTTCATCCACATTGCGACCTTATTTCCAGTCATGTCTGACCTATGCAGTCAAGTATTAATTTGAAGAATTATGCTAATAATATTGCCATCAATTTTTCAATCACCCAATTTAAAAAAAGGGTGGATGTACTTTGAACAATAAATGAAAGGCCAATATTTTTTCCATCATCTTTTGTAGATCTTTCTCCATTATAAATGACTTAATATTTCTCTTGAAATTGTTATAGACTGCAAACAGTTCTTTATATGATTAGCGCTACCACACTATTTATAAAAATATCAGTATTTTCCTGTTATTTTATCAATCTTTATTAATGTTTTTACAGATAGAAAACATCTAATGGTGAGAAACAGTCTTGAAGAACTAAATTATGTAGTGGAGAATCTACTCTAATGAATGACTAATAAAAGTTATTAGTATGAACGTAAGTTGTAGATAGAACATGAGTGAGAACAAAGATATGTATGTACCTTTATTAACAGAAGTAACACAAAGTCAGCTTTATTGTATGAGAAATGATTTATCCTGAACCAAATTCTGAATGTTAATTTTTTTTTAATATCAAAATACTTCTTGATACAAAAGACTTCATTGTTTTATGATATTGTACAGATTTGAGATGGTAATTATCAATGTATTACCAGGGGGATAACTATCAGCTTCTATAATAAAATCTATTATTTGGTTACTCCAATGTACTATCGGGCAAAAAACTTAGCATACATACATAAGAAAGTTTTTTGTTTTTTTTCATGTGTCATAGCATCGGTCGGGAAGCGAACTCGCTAATGCGGTATAACTGCTTGTAAGGCAGCTGTGCTGACCTCTCGACCACCAATGCTTGACTACATAAAGTAAGTTTGCTATTAAAACTTGATTTAAAACTATTTTTTAAAACATTTTTTTAATTGGAAAACTTAAATTTTCCCTGAGGTTCATTTTAAAAAGATCTCAAATACACATTTAAAAAATATCATTCCCTCTTTTATTATTTATTATTCAACGTGCAGTTTAAACCTGAAATATATTCTAATTTTATCTCGACTTTGTAATGTCTTTTAATTAAATCGTCAATCTGAATTTAAGTAAAATTTAAAAAGTGCGTCTGGGAAGAATTTATTTGTTCCCCAGCTGTATTTTGTATTCAAATGATAAATTTAAAATTTTAATGATGTTATTAAACCAAAAAACAACTTACTCATTAACTTGATTTCTTTTCTTTCTTTTTTTTTTTTTTTTATTAATTAAGAAAGATGAATTTGACTTAAGTCACATATATTTAAAATAATTGGCTGCATTAATAAGTTGAAGCAATTTAAATAACAGATATTAATTGATTTTCTATCGTTTGCTATGTGATCAACGCACTCATAAATCTGTTTCTGAAAGAAGTAATATTGAAATATAGGCAGAGAAATGGAAAGCTACTAATGATTTAAATTGAGTCAAAGAGAAATCAGAACTTATATATATATATATGCTCATAAAATATAAAAAAATCTGATTAATATTTTCTCAGAAAAACATTGATGGAATTCTGATTTTTTTTTAATAATAGTAAAAATATTAATACTATTAAGGTTATATATTTATTAATAAAAATTGTTCTTTTTTGTTATTGTTTTGTCAAAATGATCCATATATTGATAAATATTTATTTTACACAAATCACATTATTAAAAAACTACCTTTTTTTTTTTTCACGTGTCAAAGCATCGGCCGGGAAGCGAATCCGCAAACTCGAAACAACTGCTTGTAAGGCAGCTGTGCTAACCACTCGGCCACCAATGCTTGACATTAAACATAATAATATTTTTATCCCTAGATAATACGAATGCAAAAAGAAAGAGCTATTCTGGTGAGTACAAGAGAGGAATTGTTGAGGGCTCCTGGTGAAGAATGTTGCAGCTATTTGTAAAGAGAAGTAATTGAATAAATGTAGATTTTGTTTATGAAAAAATAGGACATTCCCTGAAAATTAGCCCTTTTGGAGCAAAAATTAATATAAGACCCAGTCTTATTTTGGAGGAAACATGGGTACTTATTTAAGTGTGGTCTGTTTATCTATTCTGGTTTCTCTTCAGAGCAAATATATTTTTATTGTTTTTATTTAGGATGAGCAATAAAATATTCTGGATTTTTTCTTATAATTAACATAAATTAACATATAAATATTTACTATAAAAAAATATAATAAAATAAAAGAAATATATTTATCACAATGGGTGTTAGTGTTGAATATATATATATATTCCCAATTGGTATTATATAAAAAGAAATTGAAATAAAAAGTAAGATCCAATCTACTCCAGGTATTATTATTTGTCAAATACCAGTTAGTAAAAATAAAAAATACATCAAATCTTTTTTTTTATTATTATTTTATTATTATTATTTTATTATTATTATTATTATTATTATTATTATTATTATTATTATTATTATTATTATTATTATTATTATTATTATTATTATTATTATTATTATTATTATTATTATTATTATTATTATTATTATTATTATTATTATTATTATTATTATTATTATTATTATTATTATTATTATTATTATTATTATTATTATTATTATTATTATTATTATTATTATTATTATTATTATTATTATTATTATTATTATTATTATTATTATTATTATTATTATTATTATTATTATTATTATTATTATTATTATTATTATTATTATTATTATTATTATTATTATTATTATTATTATTATTATTATTATTATTATTATTATTATTATTATTATTATTATTATTATTATTATTAATGATGATGATGATGATGATGATGATGATAGAAAAATAAAATGACTGTTGCAAAATTAGAAATGCTCTGCTTTGTTTTCATTGGTTAATTTTTGGCAGCAATGCTCTAATAAAGCACCACTGCTTAAAAATTTCATGGGCCATCATTGTTAAGGAATATAAAAATTGCTGGTAAAATAAAGTAGGTGTTATCATATTGAACTTCAAACATAAAATAACTTTAGGGATGTCACTCTATTATGCATTAAAAAGATATATAATTTCATTATATACAATAGTCCCAAACTGTTAGTAGAAAAATGTAAATTCTGTTTACTATGTTTGATCACATTAAGATGTTCAAAGAAAATGATAAAGTGATCATTTTTACAGTTACAATAAACTCAGAATGCAATTTACTCTACTTTTACAATTGGGAAAATCAATGTAGAAATGAACACCATAACGTAATTATTGTTTCATTCTTTTTAAGATCAAATTTAAAACTTATTCACAAAATCAATTTACAGTTGTGAAAACATAATTTATTATACAAATTTTCCAAATTTTAGTGCATGCTATTGAATCATTGTTTCTTCAAATCTTTTGAATTTGAGATAAACATTTCTTTTATTTTCTTCTTCCAATCATTATGCCTTTCACATATTATTCTTATATTACATAGAAATAAATATATGTTCTGAATCCATTTTATAGTTTAAGAATATCAAACATATGTAAACTTGTTTATGGACATATTGTATTAATGAATGTAATGATTTATCCAGCTTTTTTAAAATTCACTTTCATTTCTCTATAGTATATATACATACATAGAGAATTGAAGCAGCCACATTTTAGAACTCATTAGAATTACCATTAATTACATGTCTATTAAAATATATAGGTCCAGCTATATAAATTTTTAATGCAATTGTTTAGAAACAAATAGCATACATACCCATATTTTGTCTGTGTTCATATCTGTTACAATATCTGATATATATATTGTACTGTTTATTTATATATGGTGCAAATATATTGGCATTTGGTAAAAGCTAAAAAATAAAAGTAAATTTAGATTTTTTTTTGAGTATAATTTATTTTGTTTAAAAAAAACATACAATGAAAGTTAAATTATTCTTTCGTATTTTTTTTTATGTAATTAGAAATAAAAGTAGAATTGGAGAGAACAAAAGAATTCCAAAAGTAAAAAGATAAGCTAAAAGAAAAATATTTTAGCTAATTAAAGATGGCCGAAAGATTTGCTAAAAAAAGATAACTTTGTAACTGAAAAATGAGTAAAGACTATACAAGATTATGAACCAAAAACGCCATGATAATAGCATGTGCAGAAGTCTGAAAACTAGGCCTCTAGTATAAAAAGGCAGAGACCAGTTTGAAGAACGTCTTGTTTCGTTTGTTTCTCTATAGGTCCTGGATAATAAAAAGAATATATATCCAGGATAGCCCTACATGGAAATAATTCTGCATGTCGGAGTGAACCAGAGCTACTGTGGACATCGTGCCTGAAGATGGACATCAGAAAAGCCTTTGTGACCGACTAGGAGAATAGACCACAAGATCAAACTAATAAACAAAGGCCAAGCTCATTCTAACAAAAAAAAAAACTTACCGATAAGTTAAGACTACTTATTCCTGATTGTGACCAAAATTAAGCATTTGCAAACAAGTCTTAAAATAATCCCGATAAAGACATTAATTTTCTTATTAAAGAGACTTTCGTTTAAATAATTTTATACAAGATCTTGGAAATGAATTGTAATAAGTGAACATTATTAAAGTACTTTATCCAACTGTTTTTTATAAATTGATTTATGTTCTCTCCAGTTTATTTAATTCGTAATTTAACTTACAAATATTTTTAGTTTGTTGGAATAAAAGAGATTTTACTTTTATCAACCAATTTTCATTTGTACATTATTAATATTTATTATTACATTTATTATTAGTTTAGTAAGATTTAAAAGTGTAATTTACCTTTGCCAATATGTTTTGAATAAGCCCTGGGAATAATAATATTTAAAAGATATTTCTAGTTTATGGTAGAATTACCGATTCTTAAAATCATTTTTTTCTTTTTAATTTGCGAGATGATATGTGACAGTTTCAGTGGGTTCTTGTAGAACTCTGGCACCTTTCAAATAAATTAAAAACTGATTTTGTTGATAGCATAATTCTCAACAATTACTAGGCCGAGTTGATCAGGAAATATAGTTATGTTTTTAGAAATAGAAATACAACTTTCTTCTTTTTGACATAACTTGATCAACTCGCGCATTTTATAATGCATATAGAGCTCTAACAAAACAGAAAATGTTATATGTTCCAAGATTGTTCAACTCCACAAAAGATATATTAATTTTTTTTTGTTGGAATCAAATTTATAGAGACAAAGTTTTCTTAATTAAAATGCTCACAATTCTGCATATTTTTACATTTTTGGCTTACCAATTTTTATGATATAAACCCCTAGACTTAATATACTTATACTCTTAAGTATTTTTTGATCTTTTTTTTATTTTTAAGCCTAGAAATTTGAACTACTCTGCCTGATACAATTCACTATTCTATGTTAACATGCTAGGTTACAATGTGGTTTAATAATGTAAATGCTATAAGCAGTATCTCGTACTGATCCTAAGAAAAGTATTTGTTTTTCATAATTATTATTCCAAATTTTATTTATTTTTTATTATAAACATTATTTATAACAAGTATTATAATATTTGTATAAAAATTAAAAATATTTAACCATAAAATTAGAAAAATAGAGAAATAAAATTTATTTTGTTTGAATAGCTTCTAAGTGGGGTCAGATTGATTGCTTTTTTACAATAAGTTATTATGAGGTAGTTTTTTTTATTGGGTAAGCACTATTTACAATAAGTATTATAATATTTGTATAAAAGAGTAGAAAAATATCCATAATTTGCAAAACACAGAGAAAATGATTTACATTTAGACTAAAGAGTATAAGATACCACTAAATCTAGAAAAAAGTGCATAAAATTTGTACTATGTGCAAATTAATTTGATTTTTAGAAAATACGTGGCTACGAAGGTATTGAGATGAATACCTATTCAATTTTTTAAAAATTATGAAATTAAGGCATCTGAAAATTTGTAGTGGTATCACATACCTGTTGTAGCCATTAAGAGCTAACCCAAATTCTTTATTCAGTCATTCAAAGATTAGGTAGAGATCATCTGGTAAATTAAAGAAAAATTTGTCATTGATATTTTTTTTATATGTGATACAGGAAAACTTAGAATATAATTTTTCCTCTTTTTTTAATTTACTAATACCAATCCCAAATAATATACTACTTGTCAATAACCTAATTTTCAAGCATTACCCATTTTATATAACTCATCTTTAAATATTGGCACTAGGTTTTGGCAAAGCTATTTCAATATTTCCATAATAAAATTTATTTTCTTTATTTTTTACATATCAAGAATTTTCTTTTTTTAATCTATTAAAATAGAGAATGTTGATATTGTCTCAGAAATGAAGTTGTTGGTGAGAAATGAATATGTAAATACGATTAATGGCAATGGTGGCAGTAGTGACGATAGTTATTCAAAATGCAAATAACAATACTCATTTAAACTATCATACAAAGAATAGGATATGCCACTTATATAACAATATTTCCAGGGATAAATGACATATTTATATATGTTAAGTTCTTCTTTGCATAGAATATCTACTCAACTTTGATTATCTTAAAGAAGCATTGCATATGCCAATCTTTTATCTATTCCCCTTTTACATATATGTTTACACATCTGGAGCTAACTCAAATAGATGAGAAAACTCAACAGAAATTCATAAAAAGCAGTTATTAAACACCCACTATAATATATAGAATAGTACTAATTCATAATTTCAACTTGCAATATAATTATTTAGTAGATGAATATACAGGTTATTTTTGACTAAATTAAGGATTTACATAAGCAGGATCAAGTTTAAATGAAAATTTCACCTTTTTACTTTTTTTTTTTAAAGTAACGTGGAAAGTAAAAACGATTTCTTTTAAATTGATTCTATTTTGAGTGCAAGCATGGAGTCCTTTGTCATTAAAATATATAGTTTTTAAGGTGAGGTCGCCATTCTCATAACTCATTTATTTTGTCTGTACATGGATTTATGTTCATTACATACATGTAATACAAAAATATATATCTATAACATATTAAATTTTTTTATAATTATTAGAAGTTAAATATTCTATTTAAATATTATAAAAGCAGACAAAATTACTTCAATAAATTTGAGAATGCCTCTTTTATAAAATCCATATAGATATTTATTTCTTATGCAGTAGATTTTTGTTGCTCAATTTTAATTTGGTTTAGTTATTTCCAAGCATGAATTCAACAACTTTTCCGCAGAAGAAATTGATAGTTTATAGCTTTAAATATTTGAAAACCATAAACTGAGCACTCATTATATATGTGCATGTGAGAGATGGTAGTCTAGACCAACTAATGAGTGCTGGTTTCTCACGAAATACGTATATTGGTGATTATTTATTTTTTCTACATGTGTGTGGTCATGTATGAGATAGTCTGGATAGTTGAAGGGTGCTTGAAAGTCTGAATTTAAATCCCTTATATTTATAGCTTTAACTAATTTGACATCAATGGTCCTTTCCTTGTTCAGGCAGATCATTTTTAGTTAAAAGCATGAGGGTGGGGCTATTTTTCTTCCAGTCATTGAGCAGTCCTTAAAATCCTTTATTCTTACATAGTTTTGGTTTAAGATTTATTCAGTACATAGGATTATTTAACTTCATAATCCATTAATCTTTTAACCTTTCACATCTTAGATATAGAGGTTTTTTTGGTAAAATTAATTATTGTTATGATCTTTTAATTCATGCTATTGAGATATTCATTTATTTATTTATTTTTTAAAAAGCAAAATTGTGTATTTTTGAACACTGACCTTTTACTTTAAAAAAATCAGAACTCCGTATAATCAAAAAATGGCAAGGTCAAAATATTTTGGTCCTGTGTCTATATGTTTTATGGCTTCCCTTCTTCATTCTTTAACCTTGAAAGCATTTGCAAAATTACTTCAAGAAGATTTTTAGAGTAGAAAAAGTTTGATGTTTGTATAGTTAATTAAGGACTTATGATTACTTTTGTACAATAATTTTGTAATAATTATTAAAAATCAAAAGTATACATTATTATACTTTTATTTTATACATACATGTTTTATTTTTAAAAAGAAAACCAATAACTTTTAGTAAAATGTTAACAAAAAAAAAATCAATGCTTTCTGATCACCCCATCTTATAAAACTGTCAATACCTTTAGGATTTTTTGAGATTTTCTAAAAATTATAAAACAACTTTAATATTTTAAAGCAGAATTTGATAAGTTTATCAGAGATTAATATTTATTTATTTACATTTTAAAAATAAATTTGAAATAAAAAAGATTTTGTTTATTTTTTGAAAATTGTTTAAGACATTGAATGACATTTAAAATTCTTTGTTACAATTTTTTCAATATTAGTGAAGTTCAACTATGAGTTTTTAGAAAGTTTTTCATTTGTAAAGATATTTTTCTACCAAATAAAGTCCAATTTATTTAATTCTAATATAGAATAATGGTTGAAAGATTACAAAAATGTTAACAGAGAGAACAATGAACCCATTGCTATAAAGATTAACTTTAACTTAGTTGTAACAATAACTTTTCATCATCTAAACCCAATTTAACTTTTTTCTACCTTGTTTAAAGTTACATGTAAATGCACACATAATCTGTTATATAATTTTTTCCCCAAAACATCTTTACTTGGTTGGATTCATTTTCTGAAATAACTAATTAATGTTTAATAATCTGCCAGTATAAAGTTATTTATATATTTTTTCATTTTGATTAAAAAGATAAATTTTACTTTAAAAATATGTACTAAACATCATATTTCTTAAGTTTACACAAGTTGTTAAAACCATAGCAATTTCCTCCATACAGTAGTTGCCACCTAGAGCAAGCCATAGCAATCAATGAATGCTAAAATGTTTGTACATCAACATCCCTCACTGATGAAGACCATAATCTAAAATTTAGTATGGGGATACTGGATGAGTAGGCACTGGATAAGGGATTTTGATGCACAAACCTTTTAGCAACCATTAATGATTGTGACTTAAACTGGTGCTACTACTATATGGAGATAATTGTTACTGTTGTAAAACATATACACCTAATAAAATATTTTGAAATACTTTGTTTTGTTTTTTGACTTATAATCAAATATAATTTTATTTCTTGATCTTGCGAAAATGTCAAAATTTTTTAAGCTATATTTTACACATGTAATACACACACACACACATATATATATATATTTTCAAGTGCACATGCTTAAAGGTTTATTGCCTTAGTAAATATTACGTAATCAATGTGCATTAAATAAATTTATAATTACAACTTTAAATTATCGTAATAGATTTCTAACTATAAGATCTTTCCATTGACTCGTAAATCGAAAGATTTCATGAGTAGTAATGGGTAATAGGAATTGTGGACTTAATCAGTGAAGTATTGAATAGCTTCATGCTCTGTTCTAACCACTTCAGCTGCACCTATTTATATAGAAAGTAGGTTGAAGTAAAGAAGGGTTCCCCTCTTTTCTTCCAAAGAGTAAGCTTGTGGTTAAGACCTGTAGAGGTCCCTACCTTCATATTTTCAAGCGCACATGCTTAAAGGTTTATTGCCTTAGTAAATATATATATATTGTAAATATCGATAAGTCTATCTATATTTTAAAAATTGTCATTTGTTATTAAAAAAAAAATCTCTTTGAGTTGATGTTTATATATGAAGTATTATTATTGTTTATGGTTATTAGATATAGTTATTGTTTGAAGTTATT